>JAVLVB010000428.1:640338-651860 GCA_032876305.1 Orestias chungarensis | reverse complement strand
GATTAATTAATAAACCTGATTGGAAAATGCTTCCTACTCCTCCACCTCTCCCAGTACTTCGAGGAATGTGAAAGTTGGAATAATTAGAGGGAGTTGATTCGTTTATACTAACATAATCCTCATGCTGCAGCCAGGTTTCTGTGAGACAAAGCAAATCAATTTGATTATCAAGAATTAAATCATTAACTAATAAGGACTTGAAAACGATTATTTTTGAAAACTACAACGGCAGCTATCAGAGCGCTGCTGATCATTTAGATGGTTCAGAGGCTTTTTCTGCTCGTCTGTTCTTACACACCCTACTGCTCCAAGAGGGACTGCTAGTCCAGGACGCTTTTGGATGATTCTGATTGGCTGAGGTGGGTTTAACCTTTGCAGAACACATCCCACCTTATGCATTTGGCATATTTGCAACTACGCTCTGATGCATATTTGTACACGTTCATCCGGATAAAAACCGATGAAAAAAAGATGCCATGTGTTCGATGTTCTTCTTGGAACAGTGGGCGCTCAAGATTGGGATTAAAAAAATGTTGACCTCAAGGATTAAGAGAGATCTTAAAAAATACAAACTAACCCTAAAAACTGAACCTAACCGACCACCATCTGTGTAGGAGGACAAATGCTTAATAAGACCTTAGACAGAAAAACAAGGGCAAAAATCCTTGATTCTGCAGCATTTCGTCCCGTTTGAAAATGTGGGAAAGAGTAACAATATGTGGAAAAATGCAAAAATATGCGGAAAAGTGTGAAAAACTTGTTTACAAATGTTGGGAGACTAAACATGCTTTTCCCACGTATAGTAAGCAGCAAAAAGGACATAACATAGCAGCAGAGCTGAGCCAGTTATTTAGTCCCGTTATGCTAACTTAGAGTCCTGGACCATTTAAGGTCATCTATAACGTAGTATGAGCAAAATATGACATCCAGAATATTCTGCGGCCTTTCCTTGATTTTGCAATAGCAGTTGTTCTGGAGGGCTGCTTAGAACAGCATCACTACAGCCCAGCGTGGAGGTACAAAGACAGTAATCAGAAGACATGCATTAGGGTGAGGTGCCTGGCATAAACTACTTTTGAAAGAAAATCCATCTAAAGAGGTGAAATTTTAAGTGTCCAAGTGGCAGCCAGGAAAAAAAAAACATGCCTTGAGCAAAAATCTCTTCCAAGATTTGTTCAAACCTGGTGAAAAAAAACTGCAAGTGAAAGTTTTCCAAAGACAAAAACCTAAATCAAATATTTCTCCATTAATCTTTTAGTCCCGTTATGCTTGAGGGATGACAAGTCAATCTAACCCCACGACACGCACATCAATAAACAAATTTAACTTGAACGCTGTTTTATGATCGTTAATAAAATGACGTCTGATTTTATGAGGCTACAGTTTGATTTTTTTTTTTTTTGCATAAACTAACCAAATTGAAATCCTACGCATTGACGTTGACACGTGCCAACGGAGCTCAAAAGTGGCGCCATGTTGATCACACTGGCCACCAAAAATCTTTCAAGTGATGAAACGTTAATCCCGGGCCATGCGTGCGTTCGTGTCCTCGCTGCCGACTGTCCTCACACATGCGTAGCCTGTCCAGCATCGCTGACCATCTGCTGTCAGAGAGGCTCCTCTAAGCTATCTAGGTGGACTCCAGCTGGAGACGGCGCTGGAACACATGAACGTTCTGCCCGCCGTCTAGTGCTCAGTTTTCTTTTTTCAGACGGTGAAGAAAGCAGGATTAGAAGAATTAGGATTATCTACAATTATATAGAAGACAGACAATAAATTGTCTTCTGAGAACAGAGTTAGAACATTATGTCCCCTCTTTTTGTTTGTTTTTATTTTTATTTTGATGAAGGTTTTTTTACACTCGCTTGAAGCGGCTTTTGACTTCTCTGACAGAGATTTAAGACGCCAAAGGAGAAATCGACAAACAAGTTCTGATTAAGAGAATATATTCATTTATACCAGATTCGTATTTGTTTATTTTATTTTATTCGTATCTAAAAAGACAAGCTTCCTTCTTCCAAAGTTGTTGTTTTTTGTCTGCTGAATTTGCTGCCATTTGGAGGTCAAGTCAAAATCTTGTAATCAGTAATTTTTTTAATAATTTTTGTCTTCATCAAAATTGAATTTGCATTCTAATGCGTATGCATTTCAGGGGGTTTCTGTCTGAAACTGTATACGAAAATACAACTTTGAATGCGTAATTTATTAATCACGGAGGCGTCGTGGACGCAGAGCAGTACGAAAGAGGAGAGAGAAGGAGGAGAAATTTCAAACACTCCCTACCATCCATCATCATGGCCGATGTTTTTGTGACTATAAGAGCAGATCAGGATTTAAAGAGCAGCAGTAGTAGAAAAGAAGAAGGATTGGCAATGCTTGTCCCACAGCCATCACCATCTACAACAACTCCTTAGTTAAATAAGATACTCCAACACCATTAAATTTCCCTTTGGGATAAATAAAGTATTTCGATTGATTTGATTGATTTTTCTGACTGCAAAATAAATTCTTTTTTTTTTTTTAAGATCCAAAAGTCACTTGAAGACACTTTCACCCAACCAAAAGTTTTACTCTTGAGTAAATTTTTTTGGGGATAAGTACTTGTTAATTATCTTTGGGTAAAAATCTTATTGAGATGGAGTTCTCCTACTTCATCTGACCCGGTGTGTTTAGGCCCAAATCTCAGCGCGTCCTTGGTTGAGTACCTGGTACCGTTGGGTTACTTAACACCTCACTGATTCCAGTTCGACTTCAGCTTAAAACATTTTAATGATGTTCTTAAAATTGCTTCATGCTTGGATTGTCTGGATAACTTGTGCTCGGTTCTGTAACAGTTCTAATGGTAAGATGGTCGAGTCCTGATGACCCTTCCACATTTAGTATCATTTTTCTGTCCCTGGATGAACTTCCTAATCCTGTTTTAGACTCATCCATCAAAAGTCCTACTCAACGCTCTCCGTCTCACATTCATGTACAAACCCAACGAAACCAAATATGACATTTAAAGAAAACAAACTTACTTCAAAATGCTAATTATTTACGCTCTAACTAGGCACCAAACATCAAAAGCATTTAAGTAGCAATCAGAAATAGCATTTATTTTTGCATTTTACCAAATGCTTTTAAACAGTATGTTACTGTGCTCATGTGGGAGCTGCTAAGTTGTAATAAGAACAAACAAAGAGCGCTTCAAAAAGAAAGAAATCCCATCTCTGGGTAATACTTATGAAGGAGGCACCCAAAAGAAAACAGTAGAGCAACACATGTGATAAACTGGAAGCTAGTCTCCTTTGTTCTCACACATTTTTCTGTTTCTTCCACACAATTCTGCCGACACTCTGGGCCAAGGTGAGGTAAACGCGGTGAGAATGCTGGTTGTCTGGATAGCCCACCTTTCAATCTGTGATAGGAACTTGGTCTCGAAGATGCCGCGGGTCTTCAGCCTCTCTGCCACCTTGCCTCTGAAGAGCAGGCCCTTAGAGGTGAAATCCATTAGCACGTTCCTCACTATCTCTCCGAGGTACATGCCACTGATCATCTTCTCAAACCTTTAACAACAACAAAAACATTAATAGAGAGATTTTTTCACACCTAAACCACATTATTATGTACAGTCAGACATTTTTGCTTCACAGGCATATTTTCCCACCTCTATAAACAGCGTTTGATGACACAGCAGCATTTTTTCTCTAGCAAATTGCAAAGGTGACTTTCAGTGAGCATTCGAGCCACGTAAGCCAAACTGATCCATGAATACATCAGCAATTAAAGTGTTAAAGCGAGGAGAGAAAAACACAAAAAAAACCTTGCACTTGCTTTAACCTTGTTATTGTTTTTAAAGAAAGAACACAGATTATATTCACCCCTTTGAATGTTTCATGTCTTATTGCAAACAAATCAGTGACCGAGGTCTAGACTTTGACTTGGCCGGCCCAGAATATAAGTATTTATGAGCCTTTCAGCGACGGCAGCTAGGGAGCATCCTAACAGCATGATGAAGCCACCACTGTGCTTTCGATTTGAAAAGGTGAGTTTGTGGTGGTCACAAAATATAATAAAAAAAAAAGGCTCACCTTTGGTCTCACTAGACCAGAGAACTTTCTATCACTGAACCGTGGAGTCGCCAACGTGCCTTTTGGCAAACTCTAACCAAGCCTTTATGTGTGCTGTCTTTGACAGTGCCGTTTTTTTGTATCCATCTCCTGAATTTTACTTTTGAATAACTTTTTCTTTGATTGTTGGGAGTTACTAATTAATCTGTGAATGGACCGTTCAGACAGAGTTGTGTATGTACTTTTATCACTTGAGACGCACTCACTGCAGTTTTTCTAACCTCCTTTTTTGTTGTACCTTGGCGAAAGGTTGAATGTTTTTGAATAGGCACTGTCTGTTTTGTAACATGGCCAGCACTTACCCTGATAGATATCCCATGGATATGCTACAGTCAAGACTCAAATTATGATCATTAAAACATTTACATTTATGCATTTAGCAGACGCTTTTATCCAAAGCGACATACAAAAAGAGGGTTTAACATTGAACTATGACGGATTTTACAGAGTTACCTGCAATGTGCTGGGAGAGGATCTAACATTAATGATGACACTCATTTACAGCATTTAGGTAGACACAGAAGGCCCAAGTACCATACACTGAGTGCTAAATAATAATATCAGGGGGGTAGTAATTGCATTTAGATCTTTCAGGGCAAGAGATACTCTCAGAAGAGGTGGGCTACAAGGACTTCTTGAAGGTGGAAACAGAATCTGATGCTCTGATAATGCACGTACGGTCGTTCCACCAGGGAGGAACCATAAATGAGAAGAGTTTAGATTGACCTGCACGGGGCTTTGGTCACGTTAGTTGGCGCTCCTTGGAGTAACGGAGAGGGTGGTTATTGACGTAAGGCTTTAAGAGGGTGTTGAGGTAGATTGGCGCTGATCCATCAAACACTCTGTATGCCAGCATTAGTGATTGAGTTTGATGCGTGCAGCTAAGGGAAGCCAATGGAGTTCAGTGAAAAGGAGTGTGACATGTGATAGCTTTGGCTGATTGAAAACCACGCGAGCTGCAGCATTCTGGATCATCTGTAGCGATCTCACAGCACAGGCTGGAAGACCTGTTAGGAGGGCGCTGCAGTAGTCAAGGGGGGGAAAAACGAAGACGCTATTTCCGTTAAAGAACAGTAATTTGCATTGAGGATGACATCTTCCCTGATATTATTTTGTCAAACTGTCTCTTGAAAAAACTGAACAAGTATTTATTCAATTGTAGAATATTAGCTACATTTATTGTCCTTAAACTTGTTTTATTAGGCTGTTGTATTAGTTTTTAAACATACCTAATGTCTTAAACAAGGTAATATAGTATAATTTTAATCTGACAAATAGTTTTACATATGGCTCAGACAGAAGAAACTGTGTTGTTATCAACAATTTGGATCTGAAATCTGTGTTTGTATTTCAGGAGAAGAACTGATGTGGGTTGGAAATGTGCTTTTTGATTCGTCATTTGTCAGTCATTGTGATGCAGTGGAGGATTATGGGAGTGGGGATTAACTAAAGTAGAAAAGGATTGGTTTGTTTTCATAGATTTGAAATGGTAGAAAAATGTAAAACGTTGCTAAATATCGGTTGTAGGCCATAAAAGCCATTGTAAATCAGTGCATCCCTAATTATAACAGTTACCGATGACTGAATCAAAGCCATGTTGATCACAGACAACATAACGTTTGAATACAAATTATGTTCAAATACAAAATGGTAACAAAACTCTTAAACAGTTTTTTTTTTATTGTTCAGCAACAAGCTAGGAAACAAGCTGTTGTGAGTATGTATTTGTATTATGTTGCCGTCTTCCTTAAAGTTAAGATACCTTTGTTTCCCAGGGTAGCTGGAGCATTCATCGACAGCTCGATCAAACTCTGTGCAAAAGTCGTCCAGTTCGCCATTTTCGCCAAATGCTCCCCATTCCACGTTCACACACATGCGGCCTTCGTTTCCCTCCACCATTTCGATGTTGCACATTTCCTCCATGTAGCAGGCATTGGTTCCTGTGCCTGAAATACAGACGGTGGGGTTAAATAAATGCAGAGGATAGTAAAGCGTAACTCAAGAATCAAGAATCAGTTTATTTATATAGCACCAATTTACAACAGATGTCGTCTCAAGGCACTTTACAATAATATCAATTAAAATCAAAGATACATCATAAACAAATCAGTTTGAAAAAGTTTCCAATCTCAGGAACCCCAGCAGATTCATGGAGTCATTGACTTGCAGCATTCACTCCTCTGGAATCAGCAGACAGAAACAATGGCTTGTGTCGTTGTTGACTTTACAGCAATCCCTCATACTGAGCATGCATGTAGCGACAGTGGAGAGGAAAAACTCCCCTTTGACAGGAAGAAACCTCCAGCAGCACCTGGATCACTACAATCAGCCATCTGTCATGACCGACTGGGGGTTTGAAAAGACAGAAAACTAAAATAGATGCACAGGATACTGAAAAAAAAGAGTTTATAACGGCAGTTGTAGAGCGTCACTGGAAGCAAAAATAACACCAAGGTTCTTCACATTGTTACCAGAGGCCAACTTGATGCAATCCAGTTTAAGTGGCTGACTAAGCAGTTTCTTTTTTATAGATTCTGGTCCAAAGATAACAACTTCTGTCTTTTCAGGGTTCAAGAGCAGAAAGTTTAAATTCTTCCACCTTTTTATGTTATCTAAACATACCTGTAATCTACCAAACTGACTGGATTTATCGGGATTTATAGATAAATACAGTTGTGTATCATCAGCATAACAGTGGAAATTAACACCATGCTGTCTGATGATTTTACCAATAGGGAGCATGTATATAGTAAATAGAATTGGGTCAAGTACAGAACAAGCACAAAATGAAAAGATTTCAATTTTTTTTTTTTTTTAATGAACCCAGGAAGAACAGCAACAGATAGACTCACCAACAATAAGGCCCAGCTCACATTTGGGGTCCTCATAGGCACAGGTCATCATGGTACCCACAGTGTCATTTACCACCGCCACATAGTTTAAGTCAAATTTCTGTATGTGGACACAAAACAACTTACAGGAATTAAGCAAGAACACAAAGGAGGGAGAATATACTGATCAAGTCACGTAACTCCAGAAAACTAGGAGCTTATCAGATATTTGAAGTTCAACAAAAGGTTTTGTGTGTCTGAGTTACAAACTGATCACATGTAAATAGGGTATGAGGGTGCAGGTTCATCGTATGTATACCAGACTCCAACGTCTCTGTCCGCCTGGCTGTCTAACCACAAGTTCAGACATACATTTAAAGAGCAGTGGCAAAAGCAAATGCGGTGAATTAACGTGTTTCCTTATCCAGAAACATCATTATCATCCCCAACGACTATTTGAAACGTTCCGGATGATATGAGGTGTGAAAACATTTAATTTCCGATTAGGATAAATCAAATATCTCATTGAATTTGAATTTAAAAAACTAAGCAACTGTTGCATTAATATGTTGCAAGATGGACTAAAACAGCCAGGATCTGCTGATCCAATACATTTGTTTTTCTGATTTCTATTAAATGTGACCACATCTATAATAGCAGGAGGGTTAACAATAATCTGGTCTAAAGTCATTAGTTACCTGTTGGCAAAATGGAGACGTATCGTCATTTGCTGCAGCCCATCAATTAAAAAAAAAGGTTAAGAGGTGTTATAAATCAACAATTAGGTTTTTTTCCCTTTTCTGATCTTCAAGTTTGCAAGCGTCTCTTCTCTGGAAACCACTTGCACTTTAAGTCAATCAGACAGAAAGCCCATCTACCTTTAAGTTCAGGTTTAAAACTTTCCTTTTTAAGTCAGATTTGCTAAGGTAATCCTGAGCCATGTCTGTTTTTAGCTGCTGAAAGACATACCGACTACCCTTCTTCACTCTGCTACTTTCTCCTACTACTCTCCAAACAAGCTTGATCTGGAGCTATTGTTGTGGTTTTCTTTGTTTATTCGTCTTTATAAAAGTACAATGTAGACGTGTCCCCCCGTTTAACATCTTTGTTAGGGGGACCAATGGCTAGGCTTTTTACAAGTGTTACAGTATATTTAACTAGATTTTCCTGTGTTTGACCCTCTCTATCCTATTGCTATTCAAGCATACGTACAGTAAGCAGCTGACTCTACTCTTCATCCTACTCTATATAGTTTACAGACTCAGACATTTTTATTAGTTTCTTTTTACTAGGTTAGGGACGAAACCTTTTCCCAAGAGTCTATAGCTAAAACTTCACTCAAACCGTTTTGTAGCAGCTACTTATTGTCCTTATTTGTACAATCTGGCTCTAGACAGAGGTAGTTAGCACAGAGACTTTTTCTGCCTGGACTATTTGATTGCTTAGAGCTCAGCACACATATGAAAACCTTATATTTAGATAGAATGCATTAAAGCAGACGACATAAACCTTTCTGCAGGTTTATGTACAATTTGCACTGACCTGTTTGCGGCGGACCGCCTCTTTAAGCAACTTAACAACATCTTTCCCCTCACAGCCGCTGGCTTTGAAACCCTTTGTCCACTTCAGAAGAATGCCCTGCAGAAACGAGAGCACAATTTTTATTTGTATATTTGCTGGAATTTCACTGAGAATACCTTTTTTTTTTTAAGGAGTAAAACTTTACAATATATCACCAGAGTTAAAAGGAAAAGAAAACTACTTATGCAGAAAAATGTTGTCGAGGTCATATATAATAATCAGAACTGGTGGTGGCAGAAAGGCAAAATGTCAAAACTACATTTAGTCATTTTAAGTTAATTCCCTAAATACCAATAATAACAAAATATTGCTTATGAAAAGTTACTAGAGTATTTAAGCTTAATAAGCATCCCAAACAGAATTCAATTAGAAATGTTTTCCAACTGTTCTGTCAAACTTTGAAGGATGGATTTTGTTTTAAAGTAAAGATCACAGCAACTATACTACGGTGCATTTCTACAAATACAAAGTTAGTTATTAAAGGCAAGAAAAGTAAAGACACGTGGTGGCAAGAGGTATTAAATTTGATTGGAATTTTCTCTTAATAACAGAATTTATTCTTTTACTAACAGAAATTATATTTTATTTAATCTAATTTGGTCCCGTGTCTGCAGTCAGGACGGTCGAGTCACATTTCCTTTTACGCTCAGGAAATAAGTGGTAAATTTAGGCGTAAATAATGGCTAAAGCAAGCAGTGCCGAGTTTTGCTCTCATTTTCGTTAGCTTCATCTCGCTCAACACCTTTAAAATGAATTCACATTCACATCCATTGTCACTTCAGTAATCATTTAGCTGCTGCGTGATGTCTATGTTTTTTTTTTTTTTTAGCACTCTGGTCGCTTTGGGGCTCGTTAACCATTCACACATAAATCTGATGATGGTCGCATATAATTGCTAGCATGAACTAAGATAATTTTATTTATATTTAAGACTTTGAGGATGTGTAAATACTACAACATTCTTCTAAAGAAAGAAATTCTTCTGGACCGTTGTCATTATGAAGTATTTAGTCAATAAATTGGTTTAACCAAATGTGTGAATATGTTGTAAACATCTGGCAACGTCTTTAAATCTGCCACTACAGTGGTGGTGTGGGGGGGTCTCAGTAACTTTCTCAACATCTTAGTTTTTGCTTCTAACCCTAAATTCTGTATGTGCTTAAAATTTTGAGTGTGCAGAAGAACTTTGCATTTTTGGAAATTAAACAGCTGCAAACTGATTTTCATGTCATGGTTTAATCAAATTTCTATGACATGTTCTGTCCTCATTACGACTGTGAAACACTCATTGTTCTGACAAGGTAGAAACATCACCCACCTCCCCACCCCATCAGCCCTAAAGACACCCACTGTCACACAAAACACCAAAGAAAAATCTGACATGGTCATAATTGGTTTTGACCACTTTAGCCTTCTGCACATATCCAAGTCTCTCCATCTATAAACTGGTTGTTTGTCAGAAATAGTATTTTTGTTTTAGCATGACTTCAAACTGATGAAAACTAAGTTTCATGGCCTCAACCTAAATGGCAAAGTTTAAAACATTCTGATGAGCTTTCCAATAAATAAATCAAAAATCTGAAAAGCCTCTTTACGTTATTTATGACCTTTATTTAACTTTCTTGGGGTGAATTTGCTTCAACGGTTAGCTAAGGACAACTTATACAATCACTCAACCAAAACACCCAATTATGGGCTGTTATTTTTTTGTAAACCGTCTATAAATGACACCTTATTTTACACATAATGTTTGGTAGCAGTGGAAAAAGACTTGAGCTGCTTTGTGCGGTGCTTGTAAATATCGTCAGAAGCTAAATGGGACTCCCGCGAGTTTACGGATTGTTGAGACTTCTAGCTGCGATGAATACTGGATTGGAATATGTTGTTGTGAAAACTAAGCCTGCTTGGTCGAGCCTGGTTCTCTTAGCTGTCCAACGGAGCAAAAGGCTAATAAAGCAGACGGCAAAACAGACTCACCTCAACCTAATATACCTGTGCTTTGGACAGAGGTGAAAAAATGTCTTAATTAAAAATATATATATATATCAAATTGTTCCATTAAAGTCTGTCAGAGTTTCTGCAAAACTTTTGGTTAACAATCCTGATATGGATTTAACAATCTAAAAAAGTTACCTCATCCAGTTTGGTTTGATCGCACGGGAAAGAGAAAGTAAATCCCAGAGGTAGGGAAGCGCCTCTCATTCCCATGTAGTCCAAGAAGTCGGCAATGCAGCCCACGATATGGTCGAAGAGCTAGGAAACAGATTGAGCCGGGAAATGAATGAAGTCACTGAAATATCCGTCTTCAGAAAACGTTAAACAGATAATACAAATGAAAAAGTCGCCAAGATAATTTGTCTTCGGTAAAATTGGTTGCTCTATTATTAATCTTCTAATATGAGAACCATTCTTTCCTTTCTACATTTGTATCTACGCATAACAATAAAAATTTCTTTATGGAAAAAGTTGCATATTTGAAGATTTCTTTTTAGGAAAAAAGTAAATAGCTTTCATTTGATTATCGCTTTATCAAGACCAGGGACTTCAGAGCACTTTAACACTTAAATCAGCCATTCATACATACACTGAGTTCACATGTTATTGGCTGGTGTTTCCAAAGCAGCCAATCCAGGTGTGACATATATTTCCAGAGGGACTTACTGGAGATAAGGAAAGCTGTAAACTTCTTCTTCTGTAGTTCCAGGCCTAATCCGGTTGGGGGAGGAACTCAGTCTTGACAGACGGTTCTCCTTTGCTCTACCTTCTTCATGTCTCACTCTTTACGGTTAAGTTATTTAAGTTTTCTATAGTTATGCTGCTATAGGCTTAGACTGCTGGAGGACAATCTGACCACTTCTCTCTCTGCTACTTTCTTCCTTTGCCCAATCTACTTAGTTACCGTTATTTCAACCTTGTTAACCTTTTGTTTTCTCTTAGTGTTCTTCTCTCCACAGTAACCACACCTGGCCTGGCGTTCTGTTAGCTGAGACAGCTTCTT
>JAVLVB010000428.1:610137-640238 GCA_032876305.1 Orestias chungarensis | reverse complement strand
TTTTCCTCTCCACTGTCGCTACATGCATGCTCAGTATGAGGGATTGCTGTAAAGTCAACGACAACACAAGCCATTGTTTCTGCCTGCTGATTCCAGAGGAGTGAATGCTGCAAGTCAATGACTCGATGCAATCTGCTGGGGTTCCTTAGATTGGAAACTTTTTCAAATTGATTTGTTAGAATGTATCCATGATTTTAATTGATTTTTTGTAAAGTGCCTTGAGACGACACCTGTTGTAAATTGGCGCTATATAAATAAACTGATTCTTGATTCTTGATTCTAGTGCTAGGCCCATTTCTGTGTGTATAAATGCATATTAATGCATATTTTTTGTTTGAAAAATTATTATTAGAAGTTATGAGGTTAAATAGAAGGTGTCTCAAGGACTCACTAATTTCTAGAGATTTGAGGGGGTTTGTGGTCCTTTTCCTAAGAAATATCACAAGTTGGTCACATGAAAACGACATACTTGCAAAGGAAAATAGCAAACAGAGTTCCTGAAGCTTTACGGTTTATGAGGATACTAACAAAAATTGATGAACTTGAAACCTTTCACAGACGTTTGTTCCCTAATGACACAATACCTCTTCCCCTGTGCCCTGCAAGGTGTCCTGGTCAATACTGTAAATCTTCTGATGCATATCCACTTTTTGCTTCTTTTCTTTCTTCAGCTGGATAAGAAGAACACGAAAACTGGATCCGCCAAGGTCCAAAGCCAAGAAATCTCCTTGTTCTAGGAATTTAAAAAAAACACTGTAAATAACTCACATAAAACAGAAGCAAACATTTTGTTTGGTCTCGAACGTACCTGTTCCATCCGGGGTGGATCGGACATACGTTGGAAGCATCTTGACGCTCGTCTGGTCATGCGTTTGCTTCGACAGGCCTCGCACCATCTCCTCTGTCATTCTCCTCTTCACCTCTAGCAGCTGTTGGCGGCTCAAGCGCAGGGTGTCAAGGATGCGCTGGCGCTCGGCGTGCTGAGCAGCGAGACGGTAGGCCACTGCCGTAACCATCGCAGCGCCTTTCCCGCTGCCGTGCTGCGACGGCAAGAAGCGCACGTCGCAGTCTGGGACCAGACGGCGCACCATTTTGTTCAGCTTCCTGGAAAAACTATAGTAAAATAAAACAAATGTCTACTGAAGTGGAGCATGTCAGATTTGTCTGGGATGCAAAGATTAGAGTTGCATTAGGTCGCATTCGTCGGCTGTATGAAAAAAGCCTATTTGAGTCTTTGGGAGAGGCAATCCTAAAACTGATGAGCAGACTTACGGTAAACGATGTCAAATCTCTGGGCTTAGGCGTTCAATCATACGGGCTGACATTTTCCGCATAGTGGGCAACCTTTTACAGCACAATATTGATTGTGTCGCACAAGCTTTGGTGTCTAGAGTCTCGACGAATAACAGAAACGCTCAAACGTTGCATTCCTGCATTTTTCTCTTTTTTTTTATAATATCAATGCTAATACATATACACAAAGAGCTTTCAGACAACACCTTGCAATAATTTTCATACACAATTGACAAAATAAAAAAAATGTAAAAAAGTTCATCGTATCCGACAGGAAGTAAATGCTTGATCAAGTAAACCGTAATTCTATATTGAAATTAAAATTGTAATTTTTAAATGAAAAGGGAGAGAACCCATGATGAAAAATGCCAGGAGGCCCATGGAAATACTAGAGCAATGTAAAGCTCGTAAAATAACACTTCTGTAAAATGATTTTTATCATTTAACAACCTTGAAGCAATTATCCCTGAAGTGAAGAATGGCGGCATTAGCATCATGCTATGTGGATGTTTTTACTTAACCCTGACACAAGGAGCTGGTCAGGAGGTAGGTAAGAAGATGGTTGGAGAGAACGCAGAGATTTTCCTGAAAGAAAATCTGTTATAGGTTGAAAAAGACACAAATATATAACTAAAACTGACAATTTATACATATAACTGATGTTTATGTGTTTATGCATTTATGCATTATAAATATGTGTGTGTGCCTGTATAAACTACCTATAGAGGATTATGTTTTTCAACTAAAGGCGTTCTACTATTTAGAGTTCGACGTGTGGTTTAAAGTTTAAGTTAAGGTTAGGAAAACCCTTCTAAAGACATGGAGAAAGATGATTGTAATGAGAACAAATCCGCAGGGATAATTACATCGTGTTCAGTAGACTGACTCAAAGCCTGTAGTTCAAACTCCTTAGAAAGGAAAGCTGGCATCCAGTATTACTACGTCCTTGGCATCAGACTCAGTGTCCCCAGCAGAGAAATGACAAAGCTCCTTCCAAACAATGGAGGGGTGTGACTGTTTATTTTACTACATGATCTCCAAGCAGGACAAATGTTTTAACAAGACAAGAAAGTGTGGCAGGCAAACAAGAAGCTCGTAAATGCTAACTCGAAGCCAGTCAGGTAAAAACTGCTGACAGGGAAGAACAAATCCCCTCTGTGTGAAGGAGCTTTAATCATGTAAAGAGCTTAAACGATGAATGTGGGGATTACGTGTACTTGTTGGAACAATTCAATCAGTTTTAGCTCACATACACTCAGGGTCGTGCAGAAACAATGCTGAAACAATCCCCCTCACCTTCACAAAAATTAAGTTTGGTAGCCAGGTTTCTCCGTGTAGAGAGCGAGACACTTACTGGGGATGATTCTTGTAAACCGAGCCGTCGACTCCGATGGTGATGCGCAGCTTTTCGGCCCCTTTGTTGTCCCGCACTTGCCGCATCAGCGCCACCAGGGTGGCGGCACACAGGCGCGCGGCCCGGGTGGACACGACCTGACAAATCCTGCGCGTGGCCGCGCAGTCTGCGGCGGACGGGTCCAGACCCATGCTGCGGAGCAGCTTCTCGGCGTTAGCCAGACCATCTTCCTCTCTGCATGCAAAGCGTCAAACAAGAACACGTGTAGTTCAGAAAACTGCATAAAACGGCAACATCTGAATGATCAGAAAACCAGTTTCTAGAATTATAATGACCTTCATGACATTTTACAAAGTTTATTATCACATATAATATGATGGGATTGTTAAAAAAATATTAACAATGTCTAAGAAAGGTACATATTTAAAAAAAATAACAATGTTTTGCTTTTATAATAAATTTATTGGAGACGTCTTTTTGATTTAAAAGATTTTTAACTTTGAGGGATGTACCGACTTAACAAAACAGGGCCAGTACCAAGGCCGATATCATGAGTCCAGTTGTGGCTGATAACCAGTGTTATATACATTTTCCCATCTTTGTCACTCTCATATAACCTAATGAAAGAGTTGAGCAATCCCATCCCCTTCAGCAATGCAAATAGAAAACAGTAAGAAGACTATATTTAATATCGTTTGCTGTTACGGCTCATGGCTGGGTCTAGGGAAGATAAGGGACTAACATAATTTCTGACAGTGAAAGGAGAAGAATCAAGGTGGCATTGAAGAAGTTTATTGTCTGTGATTCACGTATTTGCCAGACAGAGAGCCCAGGCCAACATAATAAACATAACCATAAAGATGGAAAGGAATAACGAAACTTGCCGAACTTCAACTAAAGCAAAAGATACAAACCTACAAAATAACCTTCCTAACAATTTACATAAACAGGAGAAAACTGGAATCAAACAAAATCGCAGATCTCTCCTACAAAACAGTCTGACCAAGGCAGAGCCGGCCCAAGGCCTACGCGAACTAAGCGACGGCTTAGGGCGCCCAAGGCCACAAGGGGGCCCCAAACAGCAGTTAAAAAAATAATAATAATCTCCATGTAGATTTAGTGAGGTCTATATTATCACAAAGTTTCAGCAGAGTGCTGCTGGTGTAAACCGAGTATATCTTACTGCTTCTGCTCTGGAGCTAAAGAAGCTTCGCTGCACAGTATGGAAAGCTGTTTCGTTCAAAATTAAATAAATATTTCATTAAATAAATCAATATCCCCATGAAATAAAATTAAATAAATATTTTGGAAAAATTAAAAATTTATAAAATATTTTTTAATCTCCTTTAAATGTAAATATAATTTTATTTCATGGGGATATTAATTTATTTCATGATGTATTTATTTATTTTGAATGAAACGGCTTTCCATACCCCGGAGCCTCCTGCCAAGAAAAATACGTTTACTCTCCCGCCTCATGCTCACAACACAGGAGGTTAGGCAAAAAGGGGCAAATCCGTCAGGGGCAGAGAAAAGAAGAAAGAAGAGGAGAAGAAATGCAGAGATAAACGTATGTTTGAATCCTGGCTTGCATGGTAGGCTAATGTTTATCAAAGAGATGATCAAGTAATGAGCTAGCTAGTTAGTGAGTTTTTAGCTAGCTAGTTAAAAACAAGAGAAATTTTTTAACAGTAACTGAACTCACATTAACATGTGAATTTTTGTGTATCTTTAACTTTTATTGAGTTGCTTCTCGGGTGTTCACAGTGTATTTTCTTTTTGTTTTGTTTTTTTGGCTTGATAGCAAACGTTAATGTCGACGCTAAAGGGGGGGGGGGGTGTACTTGGGTTTGCAGCGAACATGTTAAATTGGGGGTCTTGAGGTTTTTATTTTTACATCAACTTATAAGTTCTGTGAAACTTTGCAGGAGCTCTGCTAAAGTACTTTGGAGGCACAGAATCAGCCCAGTGCCAGTCCTAGGACATAACTGTGGGCAATCCATCAGCTGAGGGAAAGTGTCTCCATTCAGTATATATCATTTCCAAGTAAAAGAATTACATCCAAAGGGAAATTTGTTAGTCAAGGTACCTCATTAATATGTGTGTGTGTGTGTGTGTGTGTCTGTGTGTGTGTGTGTGTGTGTGTGTGTGTGTGTGTGTGTGTGTGTGTGTGTGTGTGTGTGTGTGTGTGTGTGTGTGTGTGTGTGTGTGTGTGTGTGTGTGTGTGTGTGTGTGTGTGTGTCTGTGTACATGGCTCTCTCCAGATATTCCTTAGTAGATATTCCTTAGTAGCATTGAGGGCGTACTATACAGAAATCTGGTGTCATTTATCTTTGGTACCCGGTGGTTTTAAGCACATTCTCATCATTCGCTTTGAATATGAGCTGTTCTGGACCTCCTGTGTGTCCTCTACTCATCATAGAGCCACAGTTTGATCTCTGTTTCATCAGTCAAATGATTTGTTTTCCACAACTGCCTTCTGCACTTCCTCTCATTAACTGCCCTATTTATAGCTGGCAAGGATAACAACGCGCCAGCCTCCTTAAAAAGCATTCTTCACTCAGCTGGATGTTTCTCACCAGCGCTGATGTTTTTCACAGCACATACCAAACTGCTACCCCGGCCTCTCCAGTTTTTTGCACACTGCTTCGCAAGTACATTAGTTGTGTTTTTGCTGTGAAACGGCCGGAGAGCTCAATCTGAGCCAAGAACTCTACTGCACATCCTCATTTTACCCTCATAGTTTCTCTGCATTGATTTCAATACAAGAAACCAGAAGCTTAAATAGGCCAAATAATGACGCTCATACACATTTACTTTTTAAAGTCTCTAACATGTGAAGTATACGTACATTTCCTTAGGGGTCGATAGCATTGTCTTTTAAACTGCAATATCTGGCTTTTGGGTTCCCTTTAACAAGTTTCTAACAAACGTTTGCTGGAGTTCTGGCCCATTCCTTCATACTCAACAGTTGGTCACCAACGTACCCCCTTTATTTTCCCCCTTCAAATGTAACACTACGGCCATTATGGCCTAAGAGTTTATTCTTGGCTTAGTCAGATTGGAGGACATGACTCTAGAGTTAAGGCAAACAACAATCAGGCTTTTTTATCTTTCTTTTGAAGTAATGGATTACCCCCTCTCTGAATGGCTTCTCAGCCCAGTTTGGTACAGGAGACTTTTCACCACGGATACATCAACACCGTCTTACCAGCTTAATCCAGTGTTTTCAGATTGCGTTGCGTTTGTTTTATTCTGGGGTCCATTTGCACATTTTGGTTAAAAGCATATTTAACTCTGGGTCACCTAAGCCGTTTCCTTCCTATGCCGTTCTGACAATCGCATCAGGTCTACACTGTTTTAACAGATTAACGCAAAGTCTTCAAGCATGTGAACGTTGCAAGTCATAAAACAGTATTGCAGCTCCGCAGTTCTCTTCCTGATTTCTCAATTCCCTTCGGCTTTGCTGTGGTGTTGAACCAGAAGCCAGTGTTTTCAAATTCATCCAGATTTAAGTGAAATGTTTGCTTTCCCTCTATGTATTCTGTGTTGTAAACCTCTGGTGACAAAAGCAACTGCAGAGGAAATACTGACATTTTCGTTTCGTTTAACTGACATTGCCAGTTAAAGCTGAGTTTTATTTTCATATTGTAAGAATCATTCCCACCCAAATGCCAGAATCTCATTATTTTTATAGTTTCAGTGTTATGGCAAAACCTTGGCGTCTTCGCTTAACTTAGTTTTACAGTTCAGTGGTAAAGTGATACTTGGAAGACAGCTGTAAAAAAATGATAGCCTTTTGACGATAAACTAGCTTAGCATTAAGAATGGGAAATATGATTTGTTGGTCTGACTAGAATAAGTGCGATTTAATCTGATTGGCGCCATATTTTGTTTAGAAGACGAGTCATAAGCTCCATTCAGATCAAAGTAAACGGCCAACTAACAGTTCTTTTTAGGTTTATTTTCTCATTCCTATCAAGTCGAGGTGATCTACGGAGATGGTCGTCTGTGTATAGTTATGATGGTTTATGTATCAGGAAAGGGGAGAAATAAAAGATAAATTAGTTTGATAACGAGATGTGGCGAGAAAGTAGACGTAGGCACAACGAGGCAAAAAGCTAGGATTATATTTTAGGGAGTTTATGATTCATGGAGATGACGTAAATGTACCACCTGTTTTGTCTGCGGTTTCAGCCAATTATCCTTTCAGGTGTTCAGTTAAAGATGTTTGATTACTCATCTAACAAAAGTACACAACTAATATATTTTGACTAAAGCATTAATGTTGGTTAATAAACTTGAATATACTTGTGAACATTTTGGTCTGAGCTCTTATGCTTCTATCTGTTGCTCAGATCATTTACCAAAATGATAAAACTGCAATGAACAGGTGTGTGTTACATGTGTAATTCATGAAAGATAAAATTCATAAAAATTGTTTGGGAAATCCCCCTAAAATACATGTGGTTACAATGTAACATCACAAAGTTGTCTGGGCTCCTGATGATTCAGCAGTTAGATCAGTGTGAAACCTTGTGGTTTACAAAAAAGTCGCAGATATCTGCATGAGGAGCAACTAGACTGCTGCAAATGCAATCACTAGTAGAAGGATTAAACAAAAATCCTCGTTTCCCATTCATTGCGTGAAGCAGTTTCACTACAGCAGTTATGGGACAGACCCATTTTAAAACGAAGGACAGAAGATGTTACTATGGCAAGTTGCTGAAATGTCCCATTTCTGTCAACAGTAATCACACAATGTTTGGCTCCCAGTGTCGGCACCATGTGCTGATCATCTCACTTTCTTACTACTCAGTAATTGCAGATTTGGTCATTTCTTAGAAAAGTTTCTTTGTGATTCCTGGAAGTAATATCTTGGGGATAATCACCAATCAGACATCCATCCTAAAGGTCAACCAGATTCAACATTTTAATGAACAGACATAATGTGTAATACGCAATGTAAACAACTTACAAGTAAATGAAATCATAAAGAATATTCAAGCATTCTTCCTCTTAATGAAATTGGACATTTTGTTAAAACTAAAATGTACTAAATATATATATTTTTTTAACAAATCTGTCTCGGCCCAATTATATAACTGGGCTGATTTATTTTTTTATGTTTATTTTGGTCTTGTTTTCATTTGGGTATGTGTATCAGGAGGCTGAGAGGGGAGTTTTGTTTGGTCATGTAAAAGTACCCATGAGTCAACAGGATTGTGGGACTGTTCAACTCAATTACAGAAGCAATGTATGTGTTGTGATCATTTTCTCAAGTTGAAAGGGGAGGAAAATATGTATATAATACATATATATTATATGGGTAAAAATAGATCAGCGTAGCAGAAAATGTATTTGTTTTTAATGTAACCATGACACATTACACAGGACTTTTAAAAAGCATGAAAGGCATAAAACTACTTAGAGCAACTGATCTGATTCTTTCTGGTCAAATTTCAATAGTCATAGTTTAGGGCAGGTTTAAGTAATTGCATGAATACTTACTTTTCACTCTCAATACCGTAGATGTAGTTGATGCTGAAGCGTCCAGTGGCAAGAAGCTCTGGCGTAGTTTGGCCCTGGAACAACAGCTGATTTCTGGCCATCTTAACCAGGATGAGACGCACCAGCTCCCCCAGGTACATCCCACCTATCATCTTCTCAAACCTAAAAAGTACAGATAAAAAAAACATAATATTTGTAATTATATATATAGGTTTCCTGAAATAATGAATGATGCCAATACTCTTATGGCTTTTGCTCCATCCTCACTTGCACGGTAATTCACATTCAGCATCAGAAATGTTTTAGTGATGACACATGCCAATGTACATCTGTCCTGGAGATTTTTAATAGGATCAGAAAATAAATAAAGATGTGGCGACACAAAATCCCCATCTGGATGACATTTCTTTGCAAAACAATTAACTAAAACTTCTGCCTAATTTAAGGTCTTCTGTTGACGCAAGTATTTTCAGAGGCATGTCTCCGTGTAGATCTCAAGTTTGTTAGTCTGGTAAACCATTGGCCATATTTTCCAACAGAAAAAGTTAAAACACTTTAAACTGTATGCTTGGTTTTTATTTTTATTTTAGTATAGCTCAAATTCGATAAGATGTTTTGATTTTTACACAACTATATTAATTAATTAATTATACATCACAAACAGTGATAACTATTGGTTTTAGGCCAGAACTAAAAATGGAAAGGTTTAGTTTAAAGCACACTAAAGTTGAATTGATTACAGGCCACGTTAAAACCCAGACCTAAATGTAAGTGAGAGTATGTAGTAAAACCGCAGGTGTATAAAGTACTTGAAAAAAGTCACTGAGTGAGAGTAGATATGCCAAAACTGAAACTGACTTTAGTTAAAGTTAAAAGTCACCCATACGAACATTACTTGAGTAAAACTAAAAGTAGCTCACAACAAATGTACTTAAGTGTCAAAAGTATGTTGAGAAAAATATACTTAAGTATAAAAAGTAAAAGTACAAGTATTTTCTAGTACGCATGAAAAGAAGCAACACAACCCAAATGTATTCTTCCCTTGTGTCCGGCGCACCGGATTACAAGGCGCATTCTCCATAACGGGGTCAATTTCTGACCTTAACCTATACATAATTCTACCATATTATAAGCACACTAAAACATACAGTCTATAAAAAAGGTAATGGAACAAAACCATAGAGTTTAGTTGAACTGTATTTTACTATTTAACAATACACTTACAACATATTTCAATCAATTTTCTACCACAAATCCATCAATGTCCTCATCTTCTGTGTCTGAATTAAACAGCGCGGTTTCCCATCAAATATGCCGGGTACTTCCTCCTCTAATCAGTGTATGGCGTGATTTTTGTGCCACCAGGTTGAGCGCGCAGTGATATTCATTCGAGAGCTCAGATCTATCTAAAGGAACAATAAATTTAAGTGCATGCACACAAAACCATAGAAATGGCCAATCAAATGGAGCGCTTTCCAAAGTTGCACAATAGCATCTTTACAGATTTTGGAAGTCAGTGCACAGATAAGACGCGTCCGACCATAATGCGCACGGCCGATTTTTAGGAAAACGTACGGCTCCACGGTGCACCTTATAGAGCTGACAGAAATGAATAGTGTTATACTGCATAGCACGCTAGACAAAGACAAAAGTTTAAGAACTTCAAAGTACAAAGAAACATGAAACACAACTGAATTGGTTTCAATCCATCAGGCAAAGGTTTGTTTATTTGTTCACTGCGACATTTCATCTACTCAATATTTAAAAAACAAAAAACATACTGAAAAGTCTACAAAGAGTTGTCGAGAATAAACGCTCAGATGAGCATATCAAATTGAGTTTTGAAACCAGCTCTTATCAAAGCTGCCCTCCTTGCAATTTTCCTCCACAAGGAATAAACTAAAAGCATATGGGGGGCTGGGTTCACTTCTTGCATATAAAAGCCTGACAAGGAAAGTGGGAGTCCATTATCTAATTGACAGTAGACTTCCAGCTAAGGTAAAGATAAGGTGAAGGGTATTCAGCCAAAGTAAATGTGATCAGAGCATTGTGACTCCACAATAACACAATATTCTAAGTAAAGAGTGTTTACATCCAACTGCAGGTGTGTAAAATGAGGATTACTGAGGATTAGTGGAAGTCAGAGGCCAAAATCCAGAATGAAGTACATAGCATTAGTGTAGTTTGTGCCCCATTCTGGGATCATTTAGATTTAAGTGCCTGAGGTGTGGAAGTAAGGGCAGGAGATACAAATAAAGATTTACTAGGAACACCTTCGCCTGCCTGAGGGACTGTGGTCAGATGATAGCAAGCCGAGCTGATGCTGAGCTCTACAACACATGCCAATCTCCAACTGGGAAGCTGCTAATCGACTGTCCAAAGAAATGCAGAAGATACGACAACTGATTCTAACGTTTGATCGCAGCACTCACCACAAGATTAGTAGGTATTTAGGACTGAAGCCACAACATTGAAAGAGGAAGCAACTAGGATAGTCTGTGTTTATCTAAAACCTTCAAACCTCTAGGAGATTAAATATTATTATGCATACATTATCAGTGTTTTCTGGAAGATTTTAGATCATACATTTTTTTTATCACCAAGATAAACTTTCGCACTCACAGCTGCTTGCCAGGGTTCAATGATCCTGCATCGATTTCCCGGTCAATGTCAGTGCGCAGGTCCTCCAGGGCGCCATCATCTCCGAACGCTCCCCACTCAGTATTTACACACATGCGCCCTTCATCTCCATCCAGCACCTGAAGGTTCCTCATTTGCTCCATGTAGCAGGCGTTGGTGCCGGTTCCTGGAGGGAAGCGGTGTTACCGTCATGATCAACAAACATAACGCAGCTGCGAATATCAGAAATCACTGCCCTCTCTAAGCTCTGACATGGTTGAAACTGCATTTTGTGCCTGGTTCTTATTTGCATCTGGACATTTTGAGAAGCCTCATGTTTAAATATATTCAATTTTTATCAATAGTTTCATAAAAAGATCATCAAACCTAAAGCATTTGGTTCATTTTATTACATGCACACATTCCACCAAAGACGAGTAAAATTAGTTGTCCTGAATGGAAGCTGCCTTGATTAAAGCTAAAATGACTTTACCAGCCTATTTTCGTTACAAAAAGATCAATCCAAACTTCAGTGGGAAGAGAAAAAACAGGTAAATGAAAGATTGTTTCAGACATCAGTGGCATCCAATGTGATTTCCTAAACTGTACTTTGAGTTGACCTGGTGGTATCTGGGAATTTTTATTTAGCTACCGACAACAGTCTGGTTTTCTAGGTTATAAATATGGTGCAAGACTATCCGTGCTCCCATTAACATTATTTTAAAGCGCATTTGGAAGTATTGCATTAACAAAAAGAGTTGATGGAAGCTGAAAGAAATTTAAAAAATCTTCCTTAATTTTGCAAAAAAACAAATAAATAACATTCTGCGCTTTCTTAAGGTAGCTTCTTTTTTTTCAAAATAAGACTAAATATACCAAACATGCGAGTGCCGAGTACATCTCCATCTAGCAAACTTATTCTACTAGTTCTTATTTCATTATAGCCATGCGCAACATTAATTTGTGTTGAAATTATGCTTTGCTGGTCTTTTTTTAAAGTTGTCCTTATTAAAGTTGGTTTGCATGACAATTGGATGGACATATGACCACAGAGGCTAACATAAAGCGTCCTTATCTGTGTGTGGCGGTGGCTACTGTGGGAATAAGGACTCCCTTGAAAGCAGCAGAGATGGATGAGACCTCCATTAAAAAAAAAATTTTTAAAACACAAAAAAATGCTTATTTAAACAGCAATACTATATATACCACGTTTTTAAACTGAAAAGCATCTAAGAGCACAGTCACAAATGCAAACGTTTTCATCTGCGAGCAAAATTATAACATTTATCTTAAAAAAGTGTTGAATTACATATTCTGCCCTTTTTAATATTCATTGCATCTGGAATACAGTTAGTTTTTTTTTTACATAATCTTTAGTTTAAGAGTGTCAAATGATGAGCCAACCAAATTTAATTAAAATTCAAGGAGGAAATGTAAATATGAGATGGCTGATGTGCTACCTGAACCATTCGTTCAAAGTCCTTCCCTTCTGTTTGAAAGAATCTGCATATCTGATGCCCTATTTTGTTGAGAAATGCCCCCATAAAATATGTCTGTGGAGTAAACGAAGGAATAGCCCTGGCAGCTTATCTATAATCGTGCTAAATGCTGATATTTTCAACTCAATACAAACAGAACACTCGGGACAAAACAGTGACCTAAATACCTCAAAATGATTTTTCTTTCCTTGGCAAATTGCCTACTTTGTCTTCATTGCCCTATTTCCGCTGACCAACACACCTAATGGCCTCCGTCGTCCCCTTTACCTACAATCACGGTTAGACGGCACTTACCCACTATGAGGCCGATTTCACAGTGAGGATCATCAAAGCCGCAGGTCATCATGGTCCCCACAGTGTCACTGATCACCGCCATAATGTCAGTGTCAAAGTCCTGCAATGACAGTCTGTTTACACTGGAACGAGCAAAATCTTTAGGGGAAAATCTGTAGGTTTGGATAATAAAGTTGAAAATGAATGTAACTGAATATCACAAAACCAATGGCCTTAAATTTACTTCAATAGTTTTGTTTAGTTTTTTTTAAAGCTAATTGTCTGCCTTCGTTGTAAATTTGGTATCACTCATTCGGCTCCATTAAACGCTGACTGGGTGTCAAGTTCCCAGCAGGCATCTAACTGCTCATCAGCCACATGTACAAGATGCACGCTGAGGCAGGCCCGCTTCTGCCATCAACACAGAAAATTATTTTAGCATTCGCGCAGGGAAAAAATATATATAAAGTCATTTAACCCCTGCAGTGCCTTAATACATCTGTCCGCCTCCTTCAGTTTTTTCAATATTCAAACTGCATCTCATGATTGTAACGTCGACGTTTTCACCATGAAGACACACCTTCAACATTCATCTGCCAATTTTCATGGCAGCACAGCAGCCCAGAGCGGACAATGTGACTCTGGTTGAACATGACTGGAGCCCTGAGGCTCTCAGAGCTCCAAACATTTGGTATGCGGTTGGATGACTTGCTTTTTTTACTCTATGGCTCTGTTCTGGGGGGTTTAAAAGAATAGTATGTGTGCTGCTCCACACAGGATCTACAGCAGATATGGAAAGTGTCAGCTATAAATAATACCTACCTTTATTTAAAATTTCAATGGGATCTACCGTGGAACCAACGCAACTTAAATAAATAACTTTCAGGGTAAAATATTGATGATGTGGCAGCATGAGCGTGCAGAACATTTCATCACTGGACATGTGGCTGTAGTCGGAATAAGACGCTCCACTAAAATGTATGTTAGGAGAATAAAAGGTATAGTAAACACTGTGATCATCCTCAGGCAGAAAAGAAAATTGACATATCTACAGAACCGATAAGAAACTTTGAGCCTCATATCAAGAAGTCCAGAATATGTAAGACTCCCTAGACGGCTCTTGTATGGGTGCTTATGTGAGAAGTTTAATTATACGGGTGTCGTTTTTTGGGGATTATTTGTATGCATCATCTGTTCCGTTATGATTAGAATAACATGGTTTAAAAATGTTTATAATGAATAATAAATAACTAAAGCGTTTTTGTTTTTACCGCTCGTCTTTTGATCGCCCTCCTCAGGAGGCTGACCACATCCTTTCCCTCCACCCCACTTGACCTGAAGCCTTTGGTCCAAGACATCAAAACGCTCTGAAGAAAAAACGAGAAAGGCCAAGATTTAGTTAAAGCCTCGCTGTTAAATCGACTGTTACATCAAAATCTAAATGCTACCCGTTTATTTCAGGACTTTAAATTAACTAAACAAACTTTAAATAAGACACAGAACTTCACTGCATGCATATAGTAAAACCAACCCAGACGATCTACATCAGTTCCCAGTGACATGCAATGAGATCCCACATGATGGAGGTCTGCTTCACTGGAGAACTATTGGCCACGAATGTTTACATTTTACAGGAAAATGTGATTAGAAACCCAACGAAGGCCCACGAGTCAATCTCAAAAGAAATCTTACCAATTTCCTTTGTATTAATGGATTTTAAAACATTGACTGGTACAGTCCTTTCTCTGTAACCCTAAAGCAACTCACACATTGACTTGCTCAAATCTGAATGTCAAAGTTGATACCAACTGGAAAACAGAGTAAAATGTCGTTTATCTTAGTGGTTTTAATCTGAAATTGAAAAACAACCATCGGCACCAAATAAAGATTATAAAAGTTTCAGGTTGTAGCTGTGCAAATTTCCTCCTGCTTAAAGCAACACTTTCCATTTTGGTTTATTTTGGCAGAGGTGGTAATGTTTAGCCTGAAGGAGGACTACATTTCCCATGATGACCAGCGCATAGCATCATAAAATCCTGATCTCCCGTCGTCTGCAGTTGGATTGAAGTACATTTCGGTTTCCAGTGACTGTGTGAAGGATGAATAGCGATGAGGTGATAAGTCTAATTGTGGTGAAACAATGTTAGACGATAATGTTGAAGATAAGAAACGGGGGGAAGGGACGTATGGCTTAAAGCAGTCAGCACATTTGTAGTTTTTTTGTGTGGCAGGGTTAGTGCCGGTTAAAGTGATACGGACCTTCTCGGACCATGAAAGTCGTGTCATTATACGAGCTGTAAGTCGATAAATATTCACAAAAGTTATGAAAATATTTTATGAAGGTTAAAAGGTTACCTGGTGTTGCTTTAAAAATGATCCACAGCTTTACGCTGCTCTACCACCTTAAATCCAGATTAAATGAACCAGATTTTGTGCTTCACTGTGTCTTACCGTTTTAATTTTGTAGAAAGAAGTTACAAAAACAATCAGACTTTACAAAAACTTTCAAGCACATCGGTGACGGTTTCTAAGCGAAAGCAATCACCAGATTGACAAAAAGTTCATTTGACCAACAACTTGGACTTCAAGGAAGCATTACATTAAATCATCTATAAGAACGAAAAAGAAAAGAAGATTGGCTGAGATTAGAGCTTTATCGCTCATAGACTACGGCACATATGCTGTGGGAGAGCAGCAGAATGGCGGGTCTGGTTGCAGTCTCGTACAGATGGTGGATTCTACGGCAGATTTGTTATTTGAAAGGAGTAGAAAGAGTCATTCCCCATGTTGCACATTGATTTTATTACATTAATGAGTATGGCACGCCATACGGAGGTTCTGCATCAGATTGGAAAGGCCACAAGAGGAGAAAATAACAGTACACTAAAATTAAGAGACAGAGCGAGAAACAAAAATAAAAGGGGGAAACCAAAGTAAGTTAAATCAAGACAACGAATCCCAGCAAGTCCAGGAGAGACTCTAATGAAACCATAACATTTTTGTTCAGACACACGACCATCTCAGAATCCAGATGCATACTGGAAATGTCGAGTCAGGTGGAAAGACAACAGACACCACAGACTGTAGTAAATAGAAGAAGGATCCTCAAACACAAGGCGTAACGTTCACTCCAAAGAACACATGACTTGCCTCATTTTCTTTCATATCGAGCTGAAGTTTATGTGACGTAGGTTTGTTTTTGTTTTATTAGACTCAAAATCTAGGAAAAAGTAAAAAATTTGAAAATAAATCTTGATCAGTTATTTAATATTGCTTTTATTTGGCTTTTGGATCAGTCACTCTAGATTAGTTAGCTGTTTTGTTTTAAATATGTGTGCCTGGGGACTTAAAGCTGAGGCTGAGAACATGACAGTGACTTTGATGAAAACAGATCATAAACTCATAGCACAGAGACAATGAGTCTCTCTGTGTGTGAGCTTTCATAGTTTCGTTCCAGAGGATGTCAAAATGAAGTCTTCAATCTCAAGGAAGATCTTGTCCTCCCACTCATTACTGACAGTCAACAGCAGGTCAGGGCTGATCCATGCCAGACTCCACCGAATAAGTTAGGAGATAATTGAAAAGTTAATGGAGTCAAGGATGAGAACAAATGTGTCCTTTTTTTTCTGTTTTCTCACCTTTTTCATAGGAAACCCTATGTAGGGCCCTGGATGCTGATAATCCATGAACATCAGTAATTTCAGAAAACAAATACATTTCATGTGATTTATTTTCCTAAAAATGAACAAAAGTGAAAGCAGTTTTCACACAAACTGGTGTGCGTGCAAAATTAGGTGCGCTTGCCCGTTCCTCCATCAGTCTGTGTATTTAAGAAAGCAGCAACAACAACAACAACAACAAGGCAGACGGAGAATCTGATGACTCCTGAATGAGTTTCGTAGCTTTCAGAAGATTAAGTGGATGAAAGTTAAGCAACAATAAACAGCAGCACCACGGCAGCAACAGCAGGACCTGCACAGTCCGACCCTTGGTCGGAAAAAAAAGAGCTACAATATTTGAAAAAGTAAAAACTGTTTTAGTTAAACTTTTCCCACATCTTGGACTGAGGAACTTTCGACCTGTAAGTTGTCTGACAAAAAAAAAAGAAAAAAAAGAAAATGTGAATAAAGGAAACCAAACGGTCGTTGCCCAATTCAAAATAAGAGCTGATAGAGTGGAAAACCAAAACCTCAAACTTTATTGAAATGAAAGTTTACAAAACAGCCAAGTGAATTTTATCTACAGGAAACAAAGTCCAGTAAACCAATAAAGTTAGCAAAAGCGCTAAGAGAGAGTCTTATGTGCTACTGTGCCGAGGATGTTTAATAATCAAACAGCAGTAGAAGGAGAAATCAGCAAATCGTTAGCCTCGTTTTCCTAGCGTATGGCTCGGGGGATATAAACACATTTGCCCTGTGCAAGATGGCTGAACGCAAAAATGTACAAAAGTCTTCTTTAGGTGAACTTCAGAGAAGAAAGCTTGTCCGAGTTGAGGTAGGAGAGGAAGTGCCAGCAAGGTAAAATAACCGATAGCTAATAAGAAAATAAATGTGATAAATACAGCTAATGTATTCAGTTAATATTAATTTAGAGTTGCAGGTGTGTGGGCAGCTACCGTATTGTTCTATTTTTATTGCCAAAAATTGAACAAATATTTTATACCTCTGAGGTCATTTGTTACTTTCAAAAGGGTTAAATAGATTACAATGAACGGCACGATTCTCTTGTCTTTTCCTGTTCATAATGAAATTCGTCTTTAATAGCTTATATGGGAATGTAAATGCTAAATAATTTAATAATAATAAGCGATCAATCGTTAGTTGCAGCCCTAAAAAGAATAAAAGAAAAGAAAAATCCAAATATGTTCGCCAACAGAACTAAGATCAATTTCCTTCTATCTAATGCGTGGGAAGATAGTTTTGTGACTGGTAAAAAATTTATAAGACAACCAAACAACAAATAAATGTTTTTTGTGAAAAACGCTACATATCCCATTAAATGTTGACAGATTCAAGGTTAATTTATTAAGTTAAAGAGTTCAAAACAGCTCACCTCATCCAACTTGGTCTGCTGGCAGGGAAAAGAGAAGGTGAAGCCCAGGGGAAGCTTTTTATCCTTCAGTGCCATCTTCTCCAAGAAATCCGCCAGGCAGTCGGCGATGTGATCAAACAACTAGGAGAGAGAAAAGGTTGTTCTCATTAGTCATGAGTAGAACAATCTGGGAACAGAGCTGTAACTAAACTCCTGTCTTTGTTTCACACTATAGGGATTCCAGGGACTGTTTCCTTTTTTTAGAGGTAGATTCAGAAATCCCACAAAGAAACCGAGGAGAAGCATTGACATGTATTTCAGACATTTAGAGAACAAATGAGCGTGTCTTTAAAATGAAGCGATTCCAGAAGTCAATGAAATCACGTGAAAAAAAACAACTAATGTCTGCGAATTTTATTTTGATAAATTCCTGAAAATATTCTGATAAATACTGTAATCCCTCCTTTAGGTGGACAGCCCACACACGATCTGAGAATATCTCCAGTTACCACCAAATGTAATCTGTGATAACTGTTGACATATCGAGAGTTTTTTACTGGAACTGTGTCTGTTCAGATGCTGTAGGATCTCCCTTTAGCCTAGCCAGTTATTAAATGAGTGATCTTCCATATTTCAGTGGTGATTTCTGTTAGAATAAAATATGTATACATTCATATGCTTACAGCTATTAATACAGCTACCCGATTTGCTTTAAAACACCAAGACCTGATGATTCAAGTGGGTGAAAGGATAAGTATGTGCTTATCCTTTCAGCTCACCTATATGGTTTTTTTATGGCACCTATTAAAAACACTAATTTCTTGTCTACCATAGATGTTCACGGTCATTTACTTTTTATTTTTGGTTTGTCTTTTTTTGTTTTTATTTGTAAAAGTCAAGTCTCAAGTCATGACATGCCTCTCAAACTGCTGGTTGGCATTTAGGTAGTTTCTGGAGACCCAGCTACGCTTTACTCAAACTGTACAACAACAAACCTATTTACTCTTTCCAGAATGCACATTTTGTGCCTTAGCAATCACAGTTCAAGGTGTTGGGAACTTTTTATTATGGCTCTGATTGTAGATACCGACAAGGTTAGGCTTATGGTCATTTAATTTGGCTATTCACTACTTCCTTGAATTGCCTGATGTCTTTTCTTTTTAACAGGTCTTGAAGTAAAAGGCACCTCTTTATTTTCCAGGAAAACACTAATGAAATCTTTATTCTTTTTTTTCTTCCACTCATTAAATCTTAAGGTTTAGGAGAGGATCTTCAGCTCATTCTCATTTTTGTAACACTGCGCATGCGCCACCTCTTCTCCAGTAACGGCCCTGATATCAGCGCGCACGTCCTCAGCACAAAACAAAAAAGTCATTTTTAGTTTGAATGAAAATTTATAAAAATCTACTTTGGCAATTCTGCCTTTGTTTTTAATCTCCTCCAACGATATAAAAAAAAAGCCAGATTGACAATAAAAGTAGACCAAATAATCTTAATAAAAAAAGAAGATAATAGAAAACAGTCTCCTGTGTTCCCGATGAATGCAGGATTGAATTATTCAATATTTGTTTTGTAGTGAACTACATTAAGCGGCCAGACGTTTGTATCTCATCTGGAGAATCCGTGTTTCATCTCCGATTCTTCCTCTAGTTCTCATTGGTTAGACTTTCTTGTGGTCGGGTAGATTTTGAAAAGGGCAGCAACCAGGATGTAGTCGTTATCCACTTTCACTTTTATGTTTGCCGACAATGCCAGTGCATTCTAAGAAAGGTGCTGCTCCCTTTTCTTTTGACCCTGACTTCAGTGACGACAAAGAGGGTTCGGGGTTCAGAAAATGACTTCTTCTTGTGACGGGTTCTGACAGTGAAACACAGTGATGTTCACGTATGCCACAGAAGCAAAACCTTAAAAGACGCAGAAGCAGATTTTCTTCACCGTTTGTATGTCTTGGCCATGAAAACGACTGTGGGCGGCTGGGATAATTGAGTAAAAAACAGCTCCAAGCAGTCTGAAGACGATGCGGCTGATGAGAATCCCTGTGGACGCTAATAGGTTTGCAACAACTTCATTATTTTACCGAGCGTCTAAGCCAGGCCCGCAGACATGATGGACATTATGGTAACTGGGCTTTATCTCAATTAACCCCCAGCCGCCTTTCAATAACATTTGTAAACTGGCCGCATTAATATCTGTTGTGATTTTATGTAAAAGACAAAATTATGCATATAAGAAAAACTGAATAAAAAGGATTGAATGTTTTCCAATTTTTACAGATAAAAACTCTTTACCTGTTTATGTGCAATCCCATAAATTCATATTTAAATACTGATCTGGACTTTTACTAGACCGCCTGAACATGGTCAGGAAAGTTGGGCAGGCCTTGAGCGCACAAGAGCGTGGTTTTCACTCAGATTATGTTATTTGCAATCAGTAATCGACAACCTTGATCATAAACCCAGATATTTCCTTTTGTCTTAAAGACAAGTGTCAGCCAGTAATGCCTTAAAAATGTTAAAGCTCATCCTCTATCTGGGTTCTATCATTGCTGACTAAAAATAATTAGATTTTTTCCTAATGAAGCTCATTGCTCAATACAGATCAAACACAGCTGACCACATGCTCCTGGCGCTCAGAGCCATGCGGCTCCAGATCGTGCGGCCCTCTGATAGCAGACGGCATTTCTGCTCTCAGACGCCCGAAGCCTTCATTACCATTGCAAATGACGGCATTGACTTAAAGACGTCTCTTCAAATGCCTATGAAAGTCATTACATTTATTCAACGTTTACGCCTGAGAGTGAATGAAATGTTAGAAGAAGCCCACAACAACAGCTAATTATTAGCACAGAGGCAAACATGACAGCTTAAAAAAAACGCAGCAATGGTCAGCAACACACAGGGACTCACCTCAGAGCCGCTGCCTCTCATGACAAGGTCTGGAATGTCATAAATCTGGCTCTCCATCTCCACTTTTTGGTCGCCGTTGCCCTTAACTTTGACCAGGAGAATTCGGAAGTTAGATCCTCCGAGGTCGAGAGCCAGGAACTCGCCTTGTTCTTTAAAAAAAAAAGGAACAAAAGTCCATAAAGATGCACATTTTACTCTCAAACACATCAACTAAACTGAATATTTTACCAAATATGGGGTATTTTGATCATTCGTTTTCTTTAAATGTTATTTACAGAAACGTAGAGACGTTTATGTGTCCATCTATAACCATTTTTGCTGTTTTCATTTATACATGTGATACAAAAAAAGAAGAAGTCAGCCATGTCGAGCTTTGCATGCAAATCAAGTTTATTTTTCACATCGGATATTGGGAATTTTAGGTGACAGGCCAAAAAAAATATAGGAAATAATAGTTTCGGATTATTTCACAGCTGAGGTGGATAAATTTAAATTTATCCACCTCAGAGGAAAACAAAGATGCGCGTAAATTATAACAAAAAATCTGAAGTCTTGCCAACCAAAAGGTTTGGATTTACCGACAATAAACAGCTACATTTAAATCTGGTCGAACAATTTCTGCTCTGGACTTTTTCCAGGCCATTTTAACCAAAACAGTTTTTTGTGTAACGTAACTCTGATTGTTTCTTTACAGTTGTTTAGCTACAGGTTGAATCTCAGAGCCAGTCTCAAGTCAGCATCAAAAAACTCTGACCCGCTTCTCCTTCCCCGCCGAAGCAAAGCATGATGCTGCCGCCACCATGTTAACATATGTGAGATGGTGAGGGCGATGTGTATCGTTACGTTTTCTGGCACGTGTGACATTTTTGATGTCCTGTAAGCTACAGGCTATGTTAACACAGGAGGCTAACGGCAACCTTTTTTCCAGATTTCCAGATTTGTCGAGGGTTTACCTGCGTGATATTAGAAATTTGAGCCACGGGGGGAAAAATTCAAGTAAATATTTGGATGACAATATCATTCGCCATACATCCGCGTCTTTCTTCAGCGAGCGAGTGGCGAGCGTTTAAAATCCAAGCCGCCAGACAACGTGTGACTGGGAACGCGGGGCTCGTTTTGCCTCGGAGGTCGAGACTATAAAACAGGCGCAGTTGTTAAGCCTCGCGCCACAAACTGAAATGCCTGTCTGGACGTTCATGTTAAAGGCAAATGTTGGCTCCCTTTCAAAAATCAAGAATCAGTTTATTTATATGGCGCCAATTTAGAACAGATGTTGTCTCAAGCCACTTTACCTGACTTGCAGCAGACTTCTTATAGCAGACTTATGTCGCGCTATAATGTTGTTCCCTCAATAGAAACGTACTTAGAGTGCAGTTTGGATTTGTTCTTCCATGTTTCCTTAATCCTTGACCATCTGCAGCCACTCAGGGGTGCCTAAACACTTGCTCCTGCAAAGTGCTGCCAGTTTCCAGTCAGTCCCCAGCAGGGCTCCCTGGTTGTATTTTTATGAATACCATCATGATTTCAGCTCTGCTCACTGCTCAGTCTCCCTCACTCTCCTGCTGATTGCTTATTGTCCTCACCTATGCTCCTCCCAACGTAAACATCTGCTCTTTAAGCACCTTCTACAAGATTATCCGCTGAATTTGTTACGGCCTCAAAGCCTGTCCAGTTGATTTTATCTGTTCCTCAGCCCTACCACTCTCTGCCCTTTGCTTTTGCCCAGGCCTTGTATGTAAAGTTTTTTGACCTGTTGAATATTCTGGAGTTTTTTTTACTTGACAATCTTCTTTGGACGTCACTGAATTATTTGTCGTATTGTGGATGCAATAAGCAAAAATCTCCAAAGCAGAGGAGGTCAAGTTTTAATGTTATCTGAACCGAGCCTCTCTTTCTGTTTGCTATGACTTCTACAATACATACAGTAGCTCGTTGCATTTCTAATGACCTGTCAGCAAAACATTTCTTCTTGCCTAGATTTTTAGAAAGGCCGTTCCATAGTTCAGGCATTTTCAAACGTATTTTCTGCTCTGTGCCTTGGTTGTCTTAATGTGGCGTGCTGACATATTGCTCATCCGTAGCACGGCTGCATTTGTATTAAGAAATCAGGCATGGGATTACTGCATTTAGCACTTAGGTGACCTTTGAAGGGAATTTGTTTGGGGCAGGTGACAAATGCATACCAGGTTTTTTTAGATTTATATTAGTAAATCAGAACAAAAATGTTTCCTTTTTTTGTTTTTACATCACATCTGTGAATGTTGTGCGGGTTTAACAAAAACTGTTTTAGAGAAACATGAAAATAGGGCTGTCAGTAACACAAAGCTTGAAGACACGAGTTAAAAATCCTTTTTGAGGCGTCTGTCATGTGTAAAAACAACTGTGCCAGTTTAGAGGTGAGCAATGGTGTGAAAAACATCTTTAATGAACGAGCAAAGAAAAGATCATAAATTTGAGAAACCTTGAAAATTATATTCAGAACTGCATACTTGGTGCTCCGTTATAAATCCGTAAAAGAAACATTTGGTAGCCACACCAGTCACTTTTTTGTTTCAGACCACATATCTTTTCTGGCAAAAAATCCTTTCATAAACCTTTTTGTTTTTTTTGTCCCAAGCATTTGAACGGATTTGACATTATCGTGGGCCGCAAACCCTCCAACAGAACTGCTTAAGAGCTTGATGAGGACTGAAAAAACTAAAAATCACCTGTTCCATCAGGAGTAGAGCGCACAAATGTGGGCAGCATCTTGACAGCGGCCGTGGGATTCGTGTCCCTGGACAAGCCTTTGTCCATCTCTCGCCGAAATCTCAAAGACAGTTCCATCAAAGTCTTGTCTGGCACCATGAACTGGTGCAGGTGTTTGTCCACCTAGAAAGTAGGAATAAATAGGAACCATATCAGTACGAAAAACAGTAAATTATATAAAAATAGTAAACGCGGCTTCCGGGTGTTGACATGTAGAGAGAAGAAGCACACACGAAGGATCCCGGCTCACTCTCTGTTATTCTCCCTTTTGAACAAACGTTCTGTACGAACTTCGACACAATTTTTGTTGCTGAAGTTAGTTTAACCACTATATTAGTAGTGAGCATGTCCAAACATGCAAAATCAGCCAACTTACAAACTCCGGCGACACGGTCGACCCAAGAAAGGTCGTGGCTATGGACCAATTGTCTGCTGGATTTGCTAAACAGAGAACATCACTAAAAGAGGATATTTCCACTCTGATTCAAGAAGCCATCGGACCACTACAAGCTTCACTGGACTCACTGCAGAAAACAGTTACCTCATTCCAGAGCCGTCTCTCCGCCGTAGAGGCGGAGGCAGGTGATAACTTTGAGCGGCTAACAGCGGCCGAGTCCACCATAAAAACGCTCCAGGGACCTAGTCACTGCTGGACCGGTGCGACGAACTTGAGAACCGTTCACGGAGATCTAATCTCCATATGCTGAATACTCCTGAGGGCAGTGAAGTTTCATGTCCGAATTTCTGAAGGAAATGATGGGCCCCGATGTTTTTTCTGCAGAGATTATCCCCCCGCACGTTCCTGGTCTGTTTCTCCAGATTCCAACAGAAAGAAGCTGCACTGCGCTGGGCCAGGAATCATCACCTCACATACCACGGTGCCACTATAAGGGTCTGCACTCGCTAAAACGAGAGCCGCCTCTAACGGCGTCAAGCAAGCCTTGTATCAGAAGAACGTCAGGTTCCACTTGCTCTACCCGGCCCAGCTGCGAGTGATGCGTGGAGACGACGTGTTCACCTTCGACTCGCCTGATGAAGCCCAGAAGTTACACGACTGGAGGTTTGGTAACTTAAAATAGGACTATGTGTTACGGTTTAGACTGTACAGCCTGGCGCTGTTCATTCATCCAAACTCGATGACGTATAAGTTCAACTTTTCGGCATAGGATGACAACCCGCAGTCCGCGGACCCGAGGTATGGTCACTCAGTGATGTTATGGACGGACTAATCAGTATTATGCTGAATTATATTTAGAATTCATCCTTTATACAAACCACTTTTGTTACATTTTAGTATTGAGGGTACATGCGTTGTTATATATGTGTGTCGTGTCCACTTGTTCGACAGTTATGGTGTTGTTTACCCACCTGGTTTTCATCTCCCCCTTGGTGTTAAGAGATTTTAATATAGCTTGTCACAGGAACTGGGAGCCTTCCTGGGCAGAAATATTGAAGAAATTTGCTACTGGAAGTTTTTTGAAAAAGTGTTTAGCCTGCAGCTTGCCTCAGAGAGAGCAACAAGTATAGGCTTAGTTCTAGTTTTGTTTTTGGAAGGGGTTAGGGAAAGGGACACCACCGTATTTTTGCAACATATACTCGGCTTTACTCACTTAAGAGAGGAAACAAATCTAACTGTGCACTTTGACTTAATTATAGCATTACCTCTTATTATTATTAATATTGTTATATTTTTTTTCTCCATTCTCATCTTATTCTCCTTAGTTTAGCATGGTGAAAGGTATTGATATAAAGATGGCTGCTATACGATTCGTTTGTTGAATGTAAATAGGCCTGTTAAAAGAGCCAGGATATTTCATCATCTAAAGAACTTAAATTGTGAAATCACATTTCTCCAGGAAACCCACCTATTGGTAAAATATCGAATCAGACTCAAGAAGGGATGGGTGGGTAATGTATTCCATTCCAATCTTAATTCTAAAACTTGTGGAACAGCTATATTGATCCATAAAAAAATTCAGTTTCATGCAACTACTGTCATCTCAGACCCGCAAGGACGATTTGTGATGGTTTCAGGGCTCCTCTACCACAAACCTGTGGTTCTAGTAAATATCTATGCCCCAAATTGGGATGATGGGAAATTTATGAGAAAAATTATGTCATCTATACCAGATGTGAATTCAAAACAAATAATTTTTGGGGGAGACTTAAACTGTGTAATGAAACCAGCACTTGACCGCTCCAGTTCTAATTCTACAAACCTTTCTAAAAAAGCCAAGTTATTATCAGTTTTCATGGATCAGATAGGAGGTGTAGACCCCTGCCATTTTCTATTTCCATATAGTAAGTCCTTCTCTTTTTTTTCTAATGTACATCACTCATATACCAGAAAAGACCATTTTTTTAATCCACCAGAACCTTCAGTCCTCACAAAGTTGAATATTCAGTTATAGTAGAATAATTAGAGCAGACTGGGTGGGTGAGTTGGGAGAGGACTTAGATCAGGTTACTTGGGAGAGCGCTCTACAAAGAGTGAACACCAGCTCTTCCTGTGCCAAGCTAAACGTTATACAATTCAAGATCCTACATCGCATCCACTACTCCAAAGCAAAACTGGCTAAAATATTTCCTAACACAGATACAAACTGCGACAGGTGTCGAAACGCTCCAGCTGATTTGACACATATGTTTTGGTCTTGCCCAACCCTGGCAACCTATTGGTCTACCATCTTTAAAACGTTGTCAGAAGCATTAAATATTAATCTTCAACCCAACGTAGCTATGACCATATTTGGTACCACAGATAGACAACATGCAACATTAAGGAAAGGCTATAAAAACACAATTGCTTTTACGACGCTGCTTGCACGTAGAAGAATATTATTGAATTAGAAATAAAAATATCCACCCAAAGGTCTTTGTGGTTGACTGCCCTGGCACAATTCGTATAATTAGAGAAAATAAAATATACACTCTGGGGGTCCAGGGACAAATTCTTCTCTGTCTGGGATCCGATGTTGATGCATGTAGGCAAACTTAAAACTCTACTCACTTAATTGTCTCCTTGCAGCCATCTTGTATTTGTTCTTGCATTTGTATTTGTATTTGTGATTGAATCCATGTGAAGCATTTCTTGTATAGTGCACAGCTTCAGTGCTGACGAGCCAAGGTATATGCTTTCTTTGCATTTCTGTATTACTTTCGATTTATTTTTTACTGGATTGGTGTCCATCATGTTCTTGGGATGAGGGGTTAAAAGACTAATATGAGTATTGTGTTTTCTGTATCTGAAATTATGTAATGTTCTATTGATGCTCAATAAAAAGAAAAAAAAAGAAGAAAAATAGTAAATTATCCATAAAACCAGCCAAATAGGTTTCAGACTAGATGACCCTAGATATTTCTTTGTGGGTCAGGGGTTTGTGCACCATCACCCCGGGATCGATCAATGCTGTACGGTTTCGCTTATCCGTTTTGACACATTTGAAAAATGAACCACGCCACCGACATCGCCACTCTCACCCACAATCCTGACATCGGTAGCATCGCTATCATTGTCACATGACCGACCACCTACTCGGCAGAAACGCAGACGAGACGAAAATAAAAGTCGGTTGTTAAAATCGGCCCAGTTTAACTTATCTGACCAACAACAAGACGTCAAGAAACTACTTAAGTCGGCCTAGACTGACGCTAACGCCGATATAACAAACATCTATAGTATATTGACATTACTCCTTAAATGTTACCACACAACTCCACGCCTTCAGGTTCCTTGGTGTCCTCATCTCTGCTGATCTCTCTTGGTCGGAGAATGTCACAGCTGTTATCAAGAGAGCTCAGCAACGACTTCACTTCCTGAGGGTCCTCAGGAAGAACAACCTGGACACTAACCTGCTGCTGACCTTCTACCGCTCATCCATGGAGAGCCTGCTGACATACTGTATCACAGAATGGTGCGGCAGCTGCACTGAGGCAGACAGGGTGAGGCTTCAGAGGGAAGTCAAAGCGGCACAAAGAATCATCGGCTGCCCCCTCCCCACCCTGCTGGACATCTACATCTCCCGCTGCATTAGCAAAGCGAGAAACATCTTCAAGGACAGCTCTCACCCTGGCTCTGAACCGTTTGACCGGCTGCCCTCTGGCAGGTGCTACAGGTGCATCAAGGTCAGGACAAATAGACTCACAAACAGCTTCTTTGCCAAATCTGTCACCGCACTGAACTAAACTGGACTCTAATTGTGCAATACCCTCATCTCTGTGCAATACAATTGCAGTCAAAACTAAGCAGGTTTTTCTCTTGTTTGGGGATTGCAGTAGTATTCCAATAAACCAGACCTGTATTAAGGAAGCTTCTCAAACACGATAAACTCCAGGATTCTTCTACCTGGGATTGTTTCCAACTCAAGCAATGACAATTCAAGCCCACCCTTTTATCACCACAATTACACAGCATCCATCCCTTATTAACTGCAAATAATCAGATCCTGCACCGGTCACCTTCCTTCAGCGCACTGGGTAAAAACAACACTATTTAGTCAGGGATCAGGCAAGACACTAGCCAACAATTCAGTTGTATAATTTTGTTTTTTATTATTCCCTTAGGCAGATTTGTGGATTCATATTAGTACTGATGTAATATCAATGAGTCAGAGCAGGCCAGCTGCAGAGAAACCCGTTAGCTTAGTCGAGCTAAACAGGAAGTTATTATGCAAGATAAAAAGAAGCCAGAGGGACACAAAAAAAACTTAATGGCCACTCAGAAAACAACAATATTAGTTTTTGTCCTTTAGGCATTTTTTTTTGCCTGGCAAATTATATGGAGTTGTGTTCTACAAGCACAACTTTTCGCATCATTAGAGCCATCACGCCAGTGGAGTAAAATTATTAATTGCAAGCAAAGTGCTTTTTTTTGTTTTGTTCCAAAAACAGAAATTAGAAAAAAACACATTTCCGTTAACAACAACAACAACAACAACAACAACAACAACAACAACAACAACAACAACAACAAAAACGCGAGTAATAAGCAATGTGTATGCAAAAAGCCAAGCCATTTTTTTTTCCAGATTTCAGTTTTTATGAGTTGCATTCTTTTCAAATCACGTCTTATAACTTTTGTTCAATACTTTTGGGGGCGGAGCCTCCTTCAAAACACAAACCCGATGTCTGAGACGACGTTAGATTGGACGAAACAATAAAAACTATCACAAATGAATGGAGGACTACAAGAAACTATTTTGGAGCTCCGCTTGGGAAAACAGCAAAATACAAGATCTATTTTAAGGGCATTATTTCAATACTTTACATTCAGTCATTAGACGTTTAATGTTAAAGAAAACTCTGTTTTCAATTATAAAATTCAGTCTTTCAAAAACAGAAAGTGTCCAGTTTTCTAAGAGTAAACACAAAAAATTGGACCTGTCCTGCCTGAGATTACTGACCCAAACAGTCATCATCAAAATCATTCCTACATAATAAAGTTATTTGTTTAGCCTACAGGGATAAAATGATGCTCTAAGAAACAGCATTTTGACAGAAATCCCTCATCGCTCAATCTGTCCAGAAACGTTTCTGCTGGTACCAACGCTGCTCGGTTCCGGGTGTCACAACACTGTAATTATTTCTGCTGCGGTTTCAATGCTGCGGACGCCTCTGTTTTGACACTCTGTAATAGCACGTCAGCAATGAGATTATTCTGTAACGCAAAAGCTTTGATAGTAGAGCGAAATACAAAATTCCTGCAGTGTAGAATGTTCTCAACAGGATAACAGGAAAATGGGAACAATCTAAAATAAAAGTTTTGAAAAAAAACCTGGAGGAGTAAGGACACATTGTACCTTATAACGTGATAAAAATTAGATAAAACTAAAGTTATTTTCTCCTTAGGACTGAGAAGGGATTCTTTAAAAGGTTTTTTTGTTTGTTTTTTTAAACCGTGTTTCCATTTTATAGTCGCAGCGTGAGTGGGGAAATGAACTGTAATCAGAAATCAGCTTTATTTGCCACAAACAACGAATTTTATTTAAAAGACAAACAGGGAAATAAAAATACAACTTTTTTGTGTTTAGTTAATATTTTTGGTTTGTTTTTAATCAAAAAACAACTATAACAGGTTTTTTTTTGTTGAAATATGAAACGCAAAGCGTACGTGTGAGAAGACGGTTCCTCCGCAGTAAACAGTGTTCGGGTGAGCATGGTGAGCGAAGACAGCTTGGCATGAAATTGTAGATTTAAGACCATAATTGCCTTAAATCTGCTACTAAAGAAGAAACGGCGGAGGAAAGCCGAAAGCGACTCTAGAGGAAACAAGTTAAAAAAATAATAATAATAAATGTGAAAACATATTTTTTTTATATATACATATATATACATATACATATATATTTATATATATACATATATATTTATACATATACATATATACATATACATATATATTTATACATATACATATATACTAATATATATACTAATATATATACACATATATATGTATATATATACATACATATATATATACATATATATATACATATACATATATATATATACATATATATTTATACATATACATATATACTAATATATATACTAATATATATACACATATATATGTATATATATATACATACATATATATATATACGTATATATGTATATATATACATACATATATATATACATATATATGTATATATATACGTACATATTGTTGCAGGATAAACATTCCTGTACTGTTTCTTTAAGTAGAAGCAGAGTCTTAAGGGTTATAAATTTCCTGATAAGACCTGTTTTATTTATCTTCCAGAGCTGGGACAGAGGATGATGGAGGGGGACTGTTCATCTGTTCCGGGCCGTGGGGTTGTCAGTTAGATAACGAGAAAGCAGATGGCTAAGAGTTACTTT
>JAVLVB010000428.1:594105-610037 GCA_032876305.1 Orestias chungarensis | reverse complement strand
AGAGAGAGAGAGAGAGAGAGAGAGAGAGAGACAGATAAGAATATACTCAAAATTATTGCGATTGTTTATTCTTTAGACTAATGATTACAGTATTTATGCATCTAAAAAATACGACTAATTGCAGTTTTAGTGCAATTTAGTGATAGAAATTGTAATTCTTTATGCAACTGTTGCCATAAAGAAGCCTGTTTTTGGTCAGTTTTGCCAAAAGCTGTATTTTTTTTGTTTTTACTTTTATTGTTATTATAATAGTAGCACTAACTATTTTTTATATTTCCAATCACAAGAGGACAATTTGAAGGCCTGACAGAGAGAATTTTTCTTTTTTGAAGCTCTATTACAAACTAGTTTTGATCCAGCAGCATGAAAAATTAATCCTTTTCATTTTCCTTCCGGTGTGAAGACTTTGATCAGGACTTTATTAAATTTACTATGTCGAACAAACTTTGCAGCTTTAGGATTAATGAGGAGGTGTCAACATATAATCTCAATAGCAGGTGTCAAAAAGCTTTGATCGGTTTGCTAGGGAAGCCGAGAAAATGCAGCCTACAAAAATAAGATGCTTTATTGGCACTGTGGAAAGTACAGGTAGCTGAATATTAAAAATACTTCAGACGGCACGTCACAGCGGCTAGAAAGGCTCACGTGTATTAATAATGTAGAGGAGTTTCTGGGGCTCGCATGTCAAGGCTCCCTTCAATCTTTCGGTCTCTTGCCCTGGGGAACTGCTGCCACCACGGCTTTAGATGAACCCCTTCACAAACACACCTGATTAAAATGAATGAGTCATATTTTTATCTGCAGCCGAGCTTAATGTCAACCTGACAGAGCTGACCGCTCATTTAAATAACACGAGTTGGAACCTGCAATCTCCTGACATTCATGGCACGGGACTGAGCGATCTGACGAGGACATTTATGGTGAAAACAAAACAGATATCATTCGACGTTCTCAGCTTCATGTTGCTTGGTATTCTGCGACAAGTCATAACGCCTGCTGTCAAAGGGGTCAATTAGATCCAATCGAGTTTGGAAGCTGGGGCTCAAACTCGAGTTGAAACCGTGCCATTATCCTGCCTGTTAGCAGTAATAAAATTGAATCGACATACTTACAGTAAGTTATGACAGAATGATAGATTTATTACACCCAAAGTGCCATTCTAGCAACCAAATTATGTTTAACAGAAAACTACCATTTATTAATAACAATGACTGGGTCAATTTGGCTTTATTTATTTTTGTATACATTTTATTTCGTATTAAATCAGCCTAAATCTTAAATCTCTAAATCTAAATGTGCTATTGATTAATATGAAATGGATCAGTTTTTCTCATACGTATACCTGTTAACTGTTGTTATCCAAGTAATATCACTAAATCAAACCTTTAGTATGTAATAAATGAATTATAATTCATGCTGATGCCATATCAGGTCAATATCGGTATCAGGCAGAACTGAAGATTAAATTATCGGTACCGTACCGCACGTAAAACAGGTATCAGTTTCCGATTGTGATCAAAAGTGTCTGCTGTAGGAACGGTCGTGTCGCACTTTAACTTTTGAGTCTTTGACGTGGGAAATGCGTCATAATTTTGCAACCAGAAGGAGCCAGACGTAGCAACTCTAAACGGAAACAACAGTTACGTTTTAATGTGATGGTTGTCGCATTGGACGACTACGGTCAACTTGGTCAACATTGAAGGACAGACATTTAATATCTGAAGTCTATCCAATCAATGAAGACACGGGTGAACGTTCCCAAATTACCAGCTGCCTCAGATTAACCGGTGTGTTTGTGACCAAGGCTAAACCAATGTGAATTCAAGCACGAGGAAACCAGTTCAGTTCACACAAATATACATGTTCTTTTAATCTATCCAAAAGTGAACAATTTTCCAACACTAATGCACTTAAGAAAAGGATCATAATAGTCTAATAACTGATAGTTACTGGATTTGTTCAGGTTAACGGACAACCGTGCGTGTATTCGTTGTTCCTGGATGCAAATAAGGCTTCCATCTACTTATGCAAGTAAATGCTCAAGAAAAACGTTGTTGTAAGCCTTTGCCTCGTCATTATCCTTCTCCATCGTCGCTGCAGCTTAAGTGGAAAAACACCTGTTTTAACGCATAGCAGACTCCAATGATTACTGGTATGGGCCGGAGGAGGTTTGTAGTGTGTGGCTGAACGTCTTCAAGCTTGAAAACATGTATATCAGACTATAAACAACATCGTAAGGGGCTCACGATATATTGGATTCAACGGTATCCACCAAATAGATAAAACTGGGTAGATACCATCAGCATGTGTTTATTTTCCATCTTGTTTCTGTTTGTGTTCAGTCTGATAGAGATAACCAACAGGATGACTGAAAATGAATCACTAGAACACGGAAACATGTAAAAGCAGCTCAGTAATAAGTAGACTGACTGCTGTCATGCAAAGGGGGTGTGGGTGGTTTTAGGCCTAGCTGTGACACAACCCAGGCAAAGTTACATATTCATGGGGGTCATTTAGTTTGGGAGTTTTAAATCAGGAACTTGTCCCATCCTTCGTGTTCCTGCTCTTAGATGTTATTGTTGTTGCATCTACACACTTTTTTTGGCTGGTAGCTAAACTCGCTCAAGCTAGCAGCAACCAGGCGACCTCTGACCCGACTTCACCTGCCAGCAGCAGGAAGGACATTTCCAAAATCACAACATCTTTTATGTGTCTTTTTTTTTGTTTACTCCCACGGAGGCTTAATTCTTCCAACCGGTCACTCACGCTATGCTCGCGGTCATCGTGGAGCTCCGCAGGGAGGTTTGAGGCTAACATCTTCAGATGGAGAGGTGCGTTAACTTCGCCTCCCCTCCGGCTTCCGTACTCACGCACGAAAAGTTGTTCCCAACGGAAAAAAAAATGTCTTCTCTGTCGAGTAACGACGGCTAGACCGTGTCCTGTGTCCCCTGGCTCCGATAAACGCTGGAATACGTTTAAATGAGTAGAGAAGCGAGCTGAAGGAGACTGGAAACTTCTAGCTTCCTGAACCGGGTGTGTGTGACGTCATTCAGCAGGGACGGCGCTGATAGGCTGTTGAAGAGCGGCACGTGTTCCCGGGCACGTAGAGCGGAAAGATGATGAAAATAGAAAAATGGCCGCTTCTTTTCTCCTTAATTAGGTCCGCAGGTGTAAAATACCACTATATCAGAACATTAGCTTTGTCAGTTGTTGTACTATCTCTTAAAAACTAATTTAAAAAGTGTTCTTTTTGTATATGGGTTGTACTTGTACTTAAAAATAAATAAAAAATCACTATTGCTTTTGCAGTGCAGGTCAAGCTTCTGTCGGGCACCAATAGTGAATGTGAAATATGCCTGGTACTATTCTGCATTGGCCTAACCCCCCTGGGACAGACAGGGTTTATGCAGACGTACACTGTAAATACCAACTGTAGCGGTTGTAGCCAGGGCCGGCCCAAGCTTCCATGGGGCCCTAAGCAGAATCAGATTTTGGGGCCCTCTATTTTAGTCAATATCACTTGTTGATCATTCACACACCTACAATAAACTTGTGTTGTTTACCTCCTATTGACAGCCTGACATGTCTTTACACATGAATGTGTTACTTGCTGAAATCATGTTGTTGCTGTACAGAAACATAAGTAATACCCATGTAATAATAATATAATATAATAATATCAATTAAAGAAGGATAAATGGTTTTAAAAAGGGTAACACATCTAGCTGCAAGGGTGGCCGGAGTTTAATTTACAGAACGATTTAGTTTAAAAAAGTGCAACAGCAACGTGCAACAATAAGTTGTAGTGCAAGAACAAAAACATGCAACAAATAACACTTAAATACAAAAAAATAACAAAACATTCAATTGTAGAAAAACAGACCAATATAAACAATAAATATCACCTGAAACAAGGTAACACAAATGGTTTAAAGAATTTTAAAAAAAAGTATAATTAGATGAACTCATTCTTAAATATAAATATATGTAAATATAACTATGTACAAAAGATTTTAGTTAAAAAACGGCTACAGAAAAAAAACACTATTATTGCTCACATTTGACCCTAAATATTCCACCCACTCCTAAGACCTAGTGGCCTTCGGGCCCTAAGCCTAGCTTGCTTATGCCTTGGGCCGGCTCTGGGTTGTACCAAGGGTTGAGGATCGCCAGAAAGAAAGTACTATTCAATTGTAGTGTTTAACACATCAGGGTGTATCACAACTGATCTGATCCTAATTTGGTGTCCAATCGTCTTTGAAACACAAAAGGTTCCAATTAGAAGATCTTTCCCGCCCACAGCCATCACCATCTACAACAACGCCTCAGTTAAATGAGATGTTCCGACAACATTTAATTTCCCTTCGGGATGAATAAAGTATTTTTGATTTGATTTTTATTAGTTGTAAGGAATAAGCATAACACTACGTGACTCAGAGAAAGACATTAGACACACTTTCAACTCAATGGAGTCAAACAAGCATTATAAAATTGATCTGTTGTTTGTGAGATTCTGACATTTTGTAAATGTATATCCTAAGGTGTACAGAACTACACAGCACTTCTCACTGTATTGTTCTTATCATTATTATTATTTATAAATTAAGGAAGATGAAGCATAATGGAAAAATTACACTAGGAAAAGTGTAAACAGTCCAAGTTTACAGCTTTGTAGAACCCCAACCCTGGGGAGTGGTTCTACAGTACGTTTCTAAATACCTCCTCAGCCCATCACATTGTTAGAGTTATTTTACAACCTTGTTTCCTTGCTTGTATTGCCAATTTCAAAACAAATGTAAACAATTATAATTAGCTTGGGATTATCTGATGTTAGGAGTTCACTGTCAACTCTGTGACTCCATGATCTCCATGTCCAATAGCTGCGATCATCACTCTTGACTATGAAGTCATTTTGGGTTTTTAAGCTTACTAGGTTGCTTATGACTGCAATTATTCTCCGTTCTATTTACAGAATAACTGGTGCCACAATAAATACAAAGTTTAATAATAACACATGTTTAAATTTTTTTAACAGCATATGCTTTTTACCCACAACGTCTGCATCAGTGCTGGTGACATCACGGTCCCCGAGGATGGACTTGTGAAAGATGTATAAGAGGATGATGTTAAAAGCACTCAGTGGTGCTCTGGTGGGACCAACTGTCTTCTGAACACAGCTTAGATATGTAGCAGACGTCAACTGAACCAGACTTGCAAACTTTGTTGATGGACGATGCGTCTCCTCTGTTCTCTCCTCTGCCTCACTTATATGTCCTAAACACAAAGGAAATCAAAAATCACAGTTGCCAAAAAGAGAAACACAAAAACTAAGATTTTAATGAAATTTTGATTTATTTACTTGTGAAGTTAAAAATTACATACTTTGTTATGTTGTATTTACTGCACTCTTTTCAATGGTCTCTTTTTTCTTTTGGCTTACAAAAGGATAATCTTCCACTGCAGACCCACCTTCTCCAGACTTTACTTCCTAAAAATGTAAGCATAAGCAGTGTAAATGGAAATCAATGCAAGGGTGATATATTTTCATGTAGAAGAAGTCTTCTTCTAAAACATGTGACAAGAAGCTTAATTTGCAAAAAATAGCTACAAACGTAGGGATATACAAAGAGACCACCACATAACCTCATTCATGTGCGATAAGATTTTGTATTTGTGCACAATTATAATAAAACACATCTATGCAAAGGATAGAAGCTTAACTCTGTCGCTTTAAGCTTTTGACTTTTGTACTGACTCAAAAGCATTCAAAACTGTACTCCTCTCCCACTTTGTCTCTGGCTTCGTATGGCATTGATACAAACACCTACATTTTCTGCAAAGCCTGCACTGCAAATTAGGATAGTATGAGCTGTCCCTCAAACCGCAGAAGAAGAAGCATTTGTGCTCTGAGTTAAACAAAATTTGTCACGTCGCTGTGATTTAATCAGGTCTTCAAAAGTGGTAACTGATGGATCTCAAATGACACCGACCCAGACTCAAATTAAATATGACTGCTGCACATCTGAAAGGTATTACTATCTTACATATCAACACTGAGCCCCTCAGCTTCAAATTCACGTAGGCTGATAGATAAACAAATACTTGCACTTTTGGTTTTTATCTGTATAAGTGATAAACAATAATCTCCCATTTAAGAGCTGCCCAAGTTCTCAATTGTAGTCGAATTAGGAAAGAGGCGATGTCATAAGATTTTTTGTCTCCGATACATTTACCCGCTTGCCATGCAGAGGCTAATGTCATTCCTTATTAAAGGGTAAGGTCAAGCTGAAATTGCCTGTTAGTAATGCTTGTCATCCTAAAGTGCAGAATACTTCTCATTAAGACAAATCCCCTTGAATTAAATAACTGCTCTGAGCCGTTATCAAACCACAGAATAAACTAAAAATGCGGGTTTTCTAAACAGTGTGTACGAAACCGTTCTATATAATTTTTGAGCAAGTTGAATTCATATTGGACACTCTTGTAGACAATACAGAATCCAGAGAAAATATTTTCTCTCAATAATTTCCAGCTTGGGGAACTAAGGTTGTGTCTTTTTCAAAGGTTTTATTTTATTATTTCATGTTGGTCAGTAGGGCTGCACAGTGGCGCAGTAGGTAGCACTGTTGCCATGCAGCAAGAAAGCTCTTGGTTCAATTCCACCTTGGGTCTTGCTCTGTGTTACCCTGCGATGGACTGGAAACCTGTCCAGGGTGTATCCCTGCCTCTCAACTGTTGTAAGACCCACCCGACCCCAATAGGCACAAGGGTGTACAGAAAATGGATGGATGCATGTTGGTCAGTACAAGGAAACCCATCTAAAGTCATGTTTCTCACCTGAATAACAATGTCTGCTTCACATAATTCTTCATAATACTAAATATATTACTCAACCTAATAGTGGCCAAGGTCTGACGAGGCAGTCTAATGAAGTTGAGGCTCAGGTTTGTCTGTGATGTTCTTAATTTCATGAAGACTCCTTATTTTGGGGGGACCAAAATTCCATAATCAAACCTGACTCCTTGTCAAGTTTTCCTTTTCAAGTCCCTGCCTCTTGTGCTGCCACCCCAATAGATAATGTCATAAAATATTACCGAAAAAAAAGGCTTTTTTTGGAGTATGAAAGGCATGTATAAGGGTATGCTATAAAATCTCAACGAGGCCACCCACAAAACCTTCATTTATTTTTTTCTGACATAAACCTGATTGTGTGCTTTAAATGATTCTCCTTTATGATCAGACTGAACTTAAGCCTAATGTCTCTGCTGACATCAGTCCTCAGGATTTTGTGGTTCAGACCAAAATCCTGCTTCCATCAATTGTAAGAAGCCCTCCAGCTCCTGAAGCAGCTAAACAGCCCAACACCTCGATGGTACGATAATTGCTGTCAACATTGTTTTTCTGACATGCTGAATCTGTTTTACCTTTTTAAAAGTTACTCTTTTGACTTCTGTCCACACGAGATTTTCTCCAAAGTCTTGGATGAATCATCAAGATATGTTAGACAAATTTGAGACGGCCTTGGTAGGCGGGTGGTTTTATCCTTATAACACTTATATGGGGGCCTTTTATAATAGTCCTTAGCGACTGGAGTAATCACAAGGCTTGAGTGAGAGATAATGTGCTGACCTGCCAGGTGTTTACACAAAACAGTTCAGCAGATCACTTAAGGTCTCAGTAGCAGCTCAGAGTGATGTTAACAGTGTGAAGAAGGGTAAACAAAACATATATACACATAAAAAAGCACTATATTGCTAAAGGATCAAAACACTTAACTAAACAAGCATTTATCACTAGAAATATATCTAAACACATTTTTATACCTAGACGTAAATGAATAAAATCAAAATCAAAAATGCATTGTTTACTGTCCTCTTGAAAAATCCATCAACCTTTAAAGGGCGCACAGGCCCTTGGAGACTCGTTTAGCCTTTACAACCTGCAGAGGAAGAGACACTGGAGAATCACCTGTATTACAAATGCCAAAGCCTTTCAAATTTCTTTTAAAGTCAGTCAACTTTTTTTTGGATTGACATTGGTTTGTTTACAAGGAGGGAAGAAGCTGCCAGAGAATGACAAAATTAGGCTTACACTTCGACTTACCTTCATTGTCATTCCGCAGTGCACTTAGAACGAAGTTTTGCTGCATTCCAGCTCGCTTTGTATACACAGTAATGATTAACACATGGTATCATAAAAAAATGTCGCAGTAGAAATATTTAATACTGTAGAAGCATATACATATATATATATATATATATATATAAAGCTTTATATAGCTTTATATATATAAAGCTTTATATAGCAAGCATGGATAACTTATTGCACAGATGGCATGTGGTACCTTGTAGTTGACCAAATGTGTTAAGAGTTCAACACCACGCATCCGCACATGAATGTTTTTCTCCTACAGGTGTGCAAGGCTCAGGTGAAGAGCAAATTAAATGAGCAATTTGTTCAGTAGGTACACTAGAAGGGGTCAAATTTGGTGGGGAGTCCGGAAGTGATGTGCTTCTTAACCAGCCTCTCAAAGCACTTCCTCAAAGCATTTTAATCTGTTCCTCATTATACCGCTTCCAATTAAGACCAAATGCAGATAAATGTTAGGAAGTAATGGAGACCTTCATCACAATGCCATTTTGACCGAAGTAGGACTGTCGAGCGGTGACATGGATGCGGGGCATTGGTTTTTCAACACACTAGTCAAGGTCCACAAAACACACTGAGCCGAGCTGCTCTTAAACCCTCCAGCTTCAGTATGTTTTAGCATATTTAGGTGTGGTCTTCGTCGCAACGATTGTGGCAGAGAGGATCGACTAGAGTAAGAGGAAGTAATCTCTAATGAGCAGGAAAATCGGACCAGAACAGAGCATGGGGAGCATCCATCATGCTATCTGGAAAACCGGCTTCTGGAAGTTCAGTAGTCGGAGTGAATAGGTCACATGTAACCCTTTTCCACGAGGGCCGGTTCTGTGCTGGTGCTAGAGCCGGTTCGCGGCTGGTTCCGAGAGCGAACCAACAAGGAACCGTTTGTTTTTCCACACACTGGTAGTGCCGGAAAACTATGCCATTACGTCGCTCCATGTGTATGCGTACGTCACCATTACCCAGTAGATTTATCGCCAAATCCAACGGCCACAAGACCAAAACAGCACTTTTTAAGCTTGTTAATAATTTGCTCACCACTGCTCTCAGACCCTCCCGCAGCCATCTCTCGCTGGATGTATTGGAACACCGGTTTGGTACTTGAAGTCCGCACAAGTTTCTTTTCCAGTTCGGTGGAGGACCAGACTGCGAGCGGGAAGTTTGTCTCCTCCACTAACCACTGCTGCTTTGACACCAGGTTCATTTTGGTTCGTTTTTCACACAAGCAAGTCCAGTGTTGTTTAAAAAATGCCGCTCTTTTCCTGTTTACCGGCTATTAGTTGTTACGTAGCCCCGCCAACGGTTGCGACATCATCGTGTCGAACAGTTTTTTTCCTCTGACCCCAGAAAGAGTTGGGACAGCTAAACACCAGTTTGGAACCAGTTGGGTCAGTGGAAACACGAAGAACCGGTGCTATATCTGGCTATAGCACCGAACTAGCACTGGAACCAGCTTGGTGGAAAAGGGCACCATGTCCGAGCAGTATGAACAAAGATGGCCATAGATGTGTGGCCAATCAGGGGTGGAAAACTGCGACTGAGAGCAAAATGACGGGAAGTTTGGTAATTCTTTCAGCCTTGTTGGATTTCAAACTTTAATGCAAACAAAAATGTGTAATCTTTAGAGCTTTAAAAATGGTTTACTCACCTGCTATTATTGACATCCATGAAATAGTTTGAAAGCATGCAGATTTCTCACCCTGGTGAAACAGTTGTCCACACTGGACACAAACATGGAACTTTGCCAAAGCAGATGGCAAGAAGTTACACAACTGTGTAACTGTGGATTAGCATGGGATTCTGTAACTGGATCTTTTGATTCAACGGTTTAATATTAGAAATAGTGTAGTCACTCTGTGGACCCGCCATCCCACCTGTCAGTCATATTCAGGTTAAGAATGTATATTACACGTCAGAAATAAATAAAGGATCAAGCTGTTGGTAGCAAGGGAGGCTCCATATTTTTAAAGCCTCCATTGAAAAAGCGCATCCGGTAAGTACAATTATGGCAGCCAGAAACCCATTCTGTTAGCCACCATGCTGAACAGGACAAGGGGGAAAAAAAGAAGAAATGGTGTAGTATAGTAGAAAAGTGAATATTTTGTCAGATACTCTAAGATTCCTGCATGAGCAATGTACTTTTTTGTTTTTTGTAAAACAGCAATTGGAGTATAACGTTGTAAGAAAATATATTAATACTACACTGACAAAAAAACAAACAACTAAACCAAACACTCGAAAAAAGGTTGTTTACTTACCCAAAATGAGAGTATGGCCACAATGTTTCATAACGTACAAAAACCTTAACAGAAATAAAAATACCTATTATAAAAAGGAAAATATGTTGCTGTATATGTTTTGATTGAAGACCTTGGATGAATGCTTAATTTTTGTAGAAGACAAAATTATTATAATTTTTGCTTTCCTGCAAACTTAGTTGATTGTGCTTGTAGTCTGAGAACTTTTATTTAAAATTCACTGATTAAAATATTAATTTAATTGAAACCGTTTCTCGTTGAAATCAGATTACATGACATAATAATACTCAAATGTGCGAAAATAAATGACCAAACAATTTATTGTAAAATATGTAAAATGCAAAACAAGCTTTAAAATAAAGAATCACTTACTATTTATTACGACTACTATACTATTTAAATATATATATATATATACACACATGCGCACACGCACACACAACCTGGCCAGCACGGCGTTCCACAGCTTCTCCGTGATGTTGTCCGTGTGCTCCGAGTTCCGCAGCGCCAGGTGGAACATGTAGCGGCGCAGAAGGGGCGCCTCACTTCTGTCACCCCTGCCACAGCTGGGGCACAGCGGCCGCCCAGCCGCGCTGAACATGTCCACGCGGACCATCCGGCGCATCTGCTGGTAGAAGCTGGCCGAAGAAAATTAGAAAATTATTCAAGTTCAGAATGGAAGTTGTGATGGAAAATTTAAAAAACTGAATCAGACGGACTGTCTAAACCTGCCAAGCAAGTAATGAGCAGCTAAAACACAACTAACAAGTTAACTTAGCAAGTTAAAATGCTTAATTAACAAAAACTGGCAATATAAACTATTACTGTGATACGGAACAGTCAGCTAACGCTTCACAACACCATAAAAAAGTTGTACTTTTATCAACTAATCGTAGATGAACGTTTGAAAACACAGAGAATGCACTACGTCCAATGCTGGAACTGCTGGTGTTTGGAGCTATTAGCAGCTCCATGCTTCTTCCTATGGAAATTAATGGGAGTATCCGAACTCTCTCTCAATGGCGTTGATTGTAACGTTACCTTTTAATGAGTGACTTTGGAGACAGCCAATCACACAAGAGATCCAAACAACAGAGAGCCAATCAAGTGCTGGTGGGCAGTCTAAACTCAGAGATGCGGGCTTCAGCTTGAGCGGTTGTTTCCCGCCTGGTCCTAGTGCTGACAGTTTTACTGTTTTTGGACAGTAGAAAAAGTGCAGGGGACATATCCCCTGTGCCCACCCCCCAAAAAAAATTACGTTCGTGTGACTAAGTGACTATGGACTTCACGATTCAGAATCTAGCAGCAGGAATATTTTTAGAAACACCCAAAATATTTGTCTCAGTTTGGTTTACTTGTAAAATGTAACAGACTTTGGCATTTTGGTCAACAGTCTAAATGGTAAGGGAATCGCTTTATTGTTGCTTGGTTAACTAATGCAAGGTTGTAAGGCTGCAACATTTAGGGGGGACCAAAACTCTCTATATATTTCATATATGGGATACCCTCCTTATGATAATGCATTGTTTTAAATTGTTTCATTTTGTAGATTTATCTTTTAATATCTTTGAAAGTAATGAAATACAAAGACAGGGTTTGAGATTGTATGCCCACAGCAGTTGAGCTATGAATCCTGCCACATGGGGTTCAGCCTTGTAACTGTAACCCAACAACCATTAATAATTATAATTTAAAAAATGTCTTCCTTTTGGAGAGAAAAAAATACAATGTTTTTTTGTTCAACCGATATATAGTGGCCTGTTATTTTTACAGTCTTTTAATCAGGTAGCAGTTTTAGCATATTCGAATATTGGGTCCATGGTAATGTGTATGGTAATATCAATCTTAAACTAGGGGCCCCAAAACAGCTTCTTACCTATAACACCCACTGAGCTGTAAACACGCCCTTAAATTTTAACTGAAAAAACCACGGTGATGAGAACCCCTCCCTGAGGGCTGCCAGCGTTTAACAGCAGCCTGGCCAGTTTGTTGGCGCGAGCCTAATTAAGCCAGGTGTGTCGTCTCCAAACTGAAATACGATTGATTTCGAGTGGTTTCGTCGTGTGGTGGAGCAGAGCTTGGACGATGAAGGTTCCAGAAGCAGAGCTGATGAGCGACATCCTGAAGCGACTCACCGGCGAGTCCGCGCTGCCTCTCTACTGCAGCATCGAGAAGTTCAAGCGGGGCAGAGACGGGATGTACTTCGTGGCCGAGGACTTCCGCGACACCGTGAAAAAGAGGGAGCTGGTCAACGCCAAGGAGCGACTCAGGGTCGGTGTGTTTTACTGAACATAAATACATTTACTTTTAGGTTTAGTCCTCGTTAATTCGGCTGAGGTTAGCTTCTGCTAGCTTAACTGCTACTAATTGTTAGCTAGCTGGATTAATCACGACCTCTAGAGGCGAAGCTAATCCAATTATTCCCATTTCTGTTTTACATTTGATAAAAATAAAGTTCATCAGCAAACTTGAGAATCACTGAAAGCCATAAACTAGATTAACACAAAGAAGGTTATGGCCTGTTTCACCCAATCATGGGGAACTCTGTTGACTTCGTGCTATTGGAAAGTTTTGTGGAAGGAAAAAGTACTGGGATTAATAATTGATGATAATTCAACGCTAAATTAATGTATAAATACTTTTGTAGCACGTTTGCCATCAAGCAAAGACGACCTGCGTTCAAGTGTAGGCCTTTATTGTTTATGTAGGAAGTTTGAATGGTCTCCCCATGCATTCGCGTGGTCTCTCTTGGTACTCCGACCTTCATCCCTAGTCATAAGAACGTGACTCGTAGGTCAATTTGTCCCTCTGAATTGGTTGTGGGTGTGATAGTGGATGTCCGGGTGGCTTTGCTCGACCTGGAATGTAAATTTCTGATAAAATGTTACAATCTTATTTAGTTTACGGCCGTATAAAGCAGAGTAACTGTATGTTTATGCTGTAGTCCATCCAAAACCATGACTTAAACCCGATTATGTTAACTTGCTATTAATACAAATAGATATTGTACGGATATTTCCACGTTTTAAAACAACATTAAAACCTTTGTAATTGTGTTCTTGTTTTGAATACTTGCCCTTAAAAACAATTCTGTCTTAATGAGATCTCTTTTTGCGTCTCAATACAATTAACATGAAACTTAGTTTAGTTCATTTTGATCAAACAATGAAAGCCTTGTAAAGGGGTTTGCACTTAAATAATCTTCTGTTTGATGAAACTTTGAAATATTCTGCTGCTTCGTGCCCAGCAGAAATGTGGAGTATCATCTGTTTGTGGCATCTTGTCATGCATCTCTTGTGCAGATCAGGAACTTAAATGCCATGTTTTCCCGCCTGAAACGGATGGTTCCACTGATGCGGCCGGACCGAAAGCCTAGTAAAGTGGACACGCTCAAAGCAGCCACCGAATACATCCGACTGCTTCTTGCGGTTTTGCGGGATACTGAAAATGTGAGTGTTTGGTTCTGGCACGCCGTCCTGTCGTCCCAAAGGATGGTACTGCGATTGGTTCTGAAAATGGTTTTTCATCTTTGTTTCCTAGAATGATGGCATGAGAACTGATTACCTAAAGAATGCAATCACTTATAGTCAGAGCGGAGGCCTTGGCGATGATTTATTGAGAATGGATGATGTAAGTGTGTTATTTTTTTACTTTGTAGACAGTTTGTTTAAACCAATCTTGAAAATGCATTTAACTGCCTGTTACTGCGATAAATTTGTTGTTGAAGATTCTCAAAATAAGATATTTTTATTAAACTAAATATGCAGTTTGCTTCAAACGCATACTCAGCCTGATTCTTTACACAGGTAAAGTTTTAACCTTGCCCACTTCAAAATTTTGAACTGTGAAAGAAAAAAAGTGCCTTACTGGTGTTTTTTTTTATCATATTCCCAAATGTCAATTCAGTCGCTCTCTACCGGTTGGCAGAACCCAGAACATACCGCAATACAGATTTCATAAACTTAAAAGCAGATGTTAAACCTTTGAAATTATTTTAATATCTGTTTCTTGAGGCACATATGGAGTCCAGAATAATTTCTGGTCCATTAATCTATAAAACACCTGTGGCTTTAAAGAAAGAAACGTAAAGGTTGGACATTAAAATGATCTCTTCTAAGACTTCATTTATTTTCGCACATTTGAGTATTATTATGTCATGTAATCTGATTTCAACGAGAAACGGTTTCAATTAAATTAAAGCAGAGTTGTTGATATTAATCCTTACTTTCCGGCGCTTTATGTATCTTATTCAAGCAAGAGCTTGTCTCACAATAAAAAAAACGTCCTAATTTTTAATTTAAATGAAGTGTAACCTTTGAAGTGGAAATAATTCCTAACAATTTTGTCATTTTGTCTTTGTTTTGTTTTTTCTCTGAAAGCTCCTAAACATGGATGATAACCTGGAAGATGGATTCTCTTTGCACCCAGATGCGTTAACAGAGGACATTGAAATGCCCAGACTGGTTTTGCAACACTGTGGTATGCCTGCATACCAGTTCATCATCCAAGTTGCTCCTGATCAAGCTCAGGTATCGTTTTTTTGTTCAAGAAATTTGGTAGAAATGAGGATGGAGTTTCGTATTCCTGTTTTATTTACATTGAAAATCCTTCTTGATTTAACTTAATCTTTAACCAGGATTAGGTGTCTTTTATGTCCAGTTTTACTGTCTAAATTAGCGATCATCAGTAGGTGGAATGCAAAACAGATCTGGACCAAAAGGGCATCTTGTGTGAATTTTGAGCGCTTTCTGGTTTACATGCGCAGCTTTCGCAGTGTTTATGTTGAAGCTCTCAAGTAAACCCACCAATGAGTCTGTAGAAGAAGTTAACCTGGGAAAAGCAAATGGAAATAAAGTAACACAGCAAACGATACAGGCGAGCGGTCACTGGTTGCCCTAAACCAGTATGTCTGTGTTTGGAGATGGTGGCACATGTAGCAAAGTTTAAAATGTAAGTCTGCACTAAAACTTTTACAATTTAAAGGAACAAACAAAAACAAAATTTAATGACCAAAAGTTGACTTTTTAACGTAATTTCTAGTCCGAAATGATCTTTTCACTTTCTGGTTCTTAAGAAAAGAGAGATATTGGAGATATTGATCATGTTTGGCTGCACATACACCTGTGAGACGGCTTTCTCAACAATGAGAGATATATATATACACACACACCTCTCACTGTGGCCTCTGCCCACCTCAGCACCACGGGGAGCAGAGCTATCAGCAACTCGGTTCTGAATTTCTACAATTCAATCCCACCAGATATTAGACATGTTGACTCTCTTCCTTTGTTCAGATCCAGACTTAAGAGTCCTCATGTAAAAAATGGGAAACTCTGTATTATTGCATTTCCTGTTTTTTTTGTTTATTTTTTTTAACCAAATAAGGTCATTTTGCTTGTCTTGTATGGCTCCCATAAAGTTCCTATTAACACATGACAGACCATAATATTTACCCTGTAGAAAAACATATTTGAGGTCAAATAGTTTAAAACTCTAGCTAATCTTCACACTTTTTTTTTTTTTTTTTTT
>JAVLVB010000428.1:567702-594005 GCA_032876305.1 Orestias chungarensis | reverse complement strand
TTAAGCAAAAAAATACAATTCAATTAAATAAAAAAATAACCTATTTAAAAAAAAATGTGAACCAATATTATATTGTTTGAGCCTTTTCCTCTCAGGTTTTAAAAATGGTTCCCATGTACTTGAAACGCCTCAATCTGACCGTTTATCTTGTGGATCAGTTGTTCGTAAGAGGCGGTCTCTACAAGCGCTGCATGCGGTTCTGTATAGGTAGGAATATTTTGTCCTTTCCAGTGTCTTAATATAACTCTCTTTACTGTGGTGAGTGCTATTTTTAACCATTGTGCGTTTTTTGTTCCTAATTTGATTTTATAATCTAAGAAATTAAGAAGTCCCAATGTAGATGTCAAGATTAAATTAGATTTAAGGGTGCTGTTAATTTTCCAATAGCCTCCTGCCAATAGGAAATCAGGTTTGGACATATGAGGAACATAAGAAGCATGTCTCCAGGACTTCGTTTGCATCGCCAGCAAATATCAGAATTTCTTATTGTAGCTCTAAATAACTTCACTGGTGTCGAATATAATCGATTCAGAATTTTGAACTGTATCAATCGCGACCCTCATGGGTTTTAACATTTGTTTGACTATTGCTCCCCACTGTTCCTCTGTAAACCTTTTTGTTAAATTCTGATTCCCATACTTTTTTAAGTCCTGTATTGGTGTTGCAAGTGTTCTCAATCAGAGTTATAAATATGACTTACTCGTCTTGGGGAGTCTTTCAATTTATTAAACATAGTGTGAATTGGTGATTCCGTGGGAATCGTTACCTCAGGTTTCTTTAATTTTGTGAGGCAGTCCCTTATTTGTAGGAGCTTCCAGAAATCTTTGATTTAGATTGTATAGTTCTTGGAGTTGTTGAAATGACAGTAAGGTTTTTGGAAGAAGCAGTTTATACTGACAATCCCTTTTTTATACCAGCTCCTCCAATAGATAATTTTCCCCTCCATTTTTATTTTTGGGTTGTTCCACACTGAGGCTGTTCCTTGAGTGAAGGGGCAGGAGTTTGCTTTTTTATGTAAATGCTGCCAAACGTTTTTAGTGCGAGTCATAATTGGATTGGATTTAACTCCATCATTTGGATGTTGGGTTAGATAATCCAAAGCTTTAAATGGTGCATTTACTTCACCTTCTAAGTTAACCCACATTGGAATATTGTGATTGTTTAACATTAGTGATATTTGTGCGCTTATAAAAGCTTCATGATAAAGCTGCATGTAGGGCAGTCGTAATCCACCGTATTCTAATTTAGCTTGTAGTTTAAGGACTGACATTTTAGGCTTTTTCCCTTCCTAAATGAAGTTTTTTTTATCATTTTGTCCTGGGTCTTAAATATAGAGTGTGGGATTTTGAGAGGTAATAAATTGAATAAGTAATTTAATTTCGTTGTAATAATCATTTTAATGGCATGGACTTTACCCCACAGCTATATTTGTAGTTTATCCCACCCCTTTAAAAGCAAGCTTATCTCATTTATCACAGGTTCAAAGTTGTCCATAATAATGTCTTCAAGGCTCGGGTATTTAATATTTTTGGGTACCCACTGAAATTTCCATTTTTGTATATGACTTTTATAACAAAACTTTGACAGTGGCATTACCTCACATTTAGACCAGTTAATCTTGTTTTCGGATAATTCAGAAAATGTGTTGATCAAATTGAGTAGAGGAGGTAATGATTCCTAGGGATTTGACAGTAGAAGCTGTAAATCATCTGCAAAAATCAACATTTTATTCACTTGTCAGTCCATTTTTATTCCTTTTTTTTATTATTTTGTTTTGTCTGACGGCTTGGGGTAAGTTTTCGAGTGCAATGATGAAGAGCAGGGGTGACAGTGGGTCTCCCTGTTTGGTCCCGCGTTCGATTGAGAATTGAGTTGATCTTAATACATTGGTTGTTACAGTCGCTTTTGAGTCAGTGTATATAATTTTGATTATTTCTAAAAACCAAATTTTCCGAGTGTATAGTATAAATAACTCCAGCTGACCCTGTCGAACGCTTTGTCCTCATCAAGTGACGGGCTGCTACAGGAAAATTTAAATGTTGGGTCTTCCGAATCAGATGTAGTAATCATCTTGGACTATCAGAGGAGGTTCTTCCCTTGACAAAGCCCGTTTGGTCCGGGTGTATAATTGAAGTTATGACCTTATTAATCCACTATAACATTTTTGTGAATAATTTTGCATCACAGAACAATGAAGCTTATTGGCCTGTAGGTTGAACTTTCCAAAGAGTCTTTCCCTTTTTTCGTAATGACGATGTTTAACGATTCCTTCATTGATGTGGGTAGCCGGTGCGATTCGATTGCTGAATTAAAGGTTTTTAGTATTTCTGTCCCCAGTTCAGATGTAAATTCTTTATAAAACTCGTTAGGAAGGCCGTACAGGCCCGGGGTTTTTCCGTTGGGTGATGGTTTTAACGAGCTCTTCCATAATAATAGGTCTTTCTAGTTGTGTTGCACTCTCTTTGGACAATTTCTGAAGGGTTAACTTTCTAAAAAAACTCTTCTGCTGTATTTACATCAAATTGTTCTTGAGAGTACAGATGTTTATAGAAATCTTTGAATACTTTATTAATTTCTTTCTGACTAGTAACTGCACTCCCAGCCTCATTCCTAATTTGAGGCGCTGCTTGTTTAGCCTTTAATTGGCTGGCTAATAATTTATCAGCTTTATCGCCTCATTCATACCATCTTTGTTTGATCCTGCAAAGAGGGTATTCTGTTTAGATTTTCAGAGTATTCCCTCTCCAATTTCTTTATTTCATATATGACTAGATTTTGGAAGTCTTGTTTTCTGATCCAGGAGAAGTGTTGTATCAGTATTCCCCTAATATAAGCTTTAAACCCGTCCCAAATTGAGTTTTGTTCTGCAGTATTATTATTGTTTATAAAGTATTCAGTAATCAGTTTTCTGAGTTTTTTTGCATAGGTCGTCATCATTTAGTAGACTGGTATTCAACCTCCATCCCCTAGCTCTTTCGTGATGAGATCCCAATTGTAGGACTAGCTCAATGGGGGCGTGATCGGTTATTGCTATTGAACCAATATTACAATTGGAAGAAGGGATAGTAGTACATCCATGACGCACTCAGTACTTTATTCCCTTTCTCCGAGAACTCTGGGACACCCTTAATGCTCAGATTGTTTCTTCTGCTATAGTTTTCTTGGTATTGAATCCGGCCCTCCAGCTGTGTAACTTTGGACTTCAACTCATTGAATGAAAATTGAATGAAGCTAATTTTTAATCCTGTATTAATCAAGAATTTTCTCAAAACATCGTGTAGTTGGACGAATTCAAATCAGTCCGCCACAAATAGCGCAGAGTTAAAAAACAAAGATGTGCAGCCTTGGTTTCCAATCGTTTAGAGACAAAAACTGCCAACAATAGGCAATCACACGTTTGAGTCCTAAACTGATCTGGCAGAAATACACTGCAATTAGGAGCGGCAATCAGCACAAAGCTTTTGATTGTCTAACACTCTCTCCACACGTGCCTCATCATCTGATTGGATAATTTAGGGTGAAGAGGTTTAGATCAAACCATGATTATTTTGTTTTCTTCTTCCTTTCACAGGGGTCACATTTTTACCATTATTCTGTTAACAGGATTGGTCTTGCCAACAGTTTTTTTTATTTGTGGCCGTTTCTTTTCTTCCACTAGATTTTTTTCTAAGCATCCCTTTGGTGTGAAGTCTCAACAAATAGACGTTGCAACTTATTTCCTGTAACTGTTTTCTTCTTTTAACAGATGCCTCAGCCTTGATGAGCGCTCTGATTGGAGCGCTTGAACCAGCCTTAAAAAATATCGGCCAGGTTTGAATCATCTTTTATTTTGAAACATGAATACAAATATCCTACATGTTGTCACACAGGTCATCCTTTGCCTGTGAAAATCTGACTGACCTTGATTTTAAACTATGTAAAAAGGAGGTTTGGAGGTTTCCCTTATGTGGAACTCATTTCATAAAGGTTTAACTTCCTTAAAGTTCTCTTTTGTTTCTTTTCTTTCATCTCCTTGGAAAACTGCTCATCTTTCCTTAGTAGACAAAAGTTTACATTTTTTTGCTTAATTGAAATTCTTTCCTATGCTGCCCTCTTGGGGCAGCCAAACACAAATGTGTAATCAGTCATCTGTTGCAGTAAAATAAAAAAAAATGACATGTTCTGTATTTTTTATTTTTATGTATTTTGGATGCCAACACATTGTCTTTACATCAAGGTGGATGATTTTTGGTCTCTTTTTGTACCCTAAACGCTAATATCGCTGAAAGTAGATTCAAAAGTTTTAGTTTTGTTTTAGTTTTTCTTATGCAGCTCTGTTTTACATGTTTCAAGTGAACCAGTGCTTCGATTCTAGCAGATTTACACAAGTACTAAACCTTACTTTACATAAATTAGACTAAGGTTAAAGTATTTTAGCAGGAGCAAATTGATCCTGATGGTGAACCTGGTTTGTAGTAGAGGATCAATTTGAGGATGAAACTCCTTTTAAGTCCTGTGGGAGATATTTGCTGACTTTCAGAAAGTTTTGAAAGTTCTTTTAGATGAGGAAAAGAAATGACAGCTTATGCCGTTTCAACTCCCTTTGTGTGTAGTTTTTCCTTGGATTCAACATTAGAAATCCGTAGTGAAAGGTGGAAAACGGCCACAGTTTATAGGGAAAATTTTAGAACGGTTTTCAAAAAAGTTCCAGTTTCAAGAACCGCTGCAGCTTCGTTTACCAAGAACAGTTCAACTGACTAGCTAGAAATGCTGTTTCCTAATGAAAACCCAAAGCAAGGAGTGGAGGCACTGAAGAAAAAATTGAAAAGGCAGAATAACTCCAAGGTCTATCTTAATGGTGAAACATCCCTTGAGTTATATTGTGCTCACCGCTTGTCAATCAACTGAAGAGATCAATCCTATCCATGTGCTTGAGTTGAACAAGGCATAAATTAGGATTCACTAGTACAGCTGACGACGCTCTGATTCCCTGCTATCATCTCCAGTTCTGCATATTGGTTCATTTTGGATCTAGCTTTGCTTTACTCACCTTTTGTAAACTTATCTGGCATAATTTCTTTCAAAAGCACTATCTTACCTTTAGCTGGGTCTATATGACCAGAGTCCCCACTAAAGATCGCTGGTGTGCTGCAGCTAATCTAACGGTTGCTGAAATCATTGCATAATACAACTAGCGCTGCTAGCTTAATGAGAATAATGTAATGAGCCAGAATGTGTAATAATTATGATCTGCAACCTTCTTCAAAAATGGTTCATACAAGTTGGCGTGATTGTGTGAACTCTGGCTTTGGCCCAAGTGTGGGATTATTTTTGCTTACTTGTTTAGGAGCCGTTTTCAGTTTGCAATTTTTTATTTGTGACCTATTAATCACCAGAAATGCCAGAAAATCTTAAGGTTAAGATGATCAGTTAAAGATAATAATCTTTCTTTTTTAATGTTTTAAAACTCTAGTGGCCCTCAGTGACTATCGGCGACTGGAAATAACATGAAACACTAAAGCTTCCCAGAAGTAGCCGACCTTTAAAAATGGCTCTAAGCTTAGAGGTGATTCATTCAGGAGATAACAAAAGGGGAAATGGCATTGATGGAATAGTTCAAAGGAAACAACCACTTTGTCCAAAGAAACAAACTCCAATAAAACCGTGAGAACAGAACAAATAATAATACACTTTTTAGGATATTAAGTTGTGTGGGAAAATCTTATTCATTTTATGTATTTTTGAAAATGAGATTTATGGATTTAGTACACATTTCTAAAAAATCTTAAAGGGGCCTTAACGGTTAGATGCTGATTAGCCCCTTCAAGATTATCATTTTTTCCCTTCAATTGAACTTTAGGTCCCACTTTGTTTTTGTCCAAATACACGTTTCTGTTTGTTGTTAAAGATTTTGTGCAATCCTATGTTAGACGCTCCATGAAAGCATACCTGGATCTCATTAAAGTAAAGTTTTCATTATAGCCAAGCTGATTGGATATATATGTAAAAACTAACATCACTGTTCTTATTTTCAGGAGCCGCTTCGAAGATGTTAAGAAGAAAACTTTTGGTTTTATTTAATACTTTATTTTGGTTGGTTTGTTTTGTTTTGTAGGGGTGAGCCTGTTGGCTGTATGACATTTAAATTATTGCAAAGGCAAAGAAACATGTTGATTGGAAATTTGATGTATGTTGGCCTAAACTGCACAAGTAAATAAATGTTGTGTACAATGTTGAGTATTATTTCTTTTATCATTCATAAAACTAATGACTGACAGTGTATTTTATTATGTATCATTTATCTGCTTATCTCCATAATGTGAATTTTATTTGAGAAAACTGGTTCCAATGATGGTCATTGAAGCGCAATGATGAATTTTGTCAAATTTAGCTGATAAACAGGATGTAGCCAAAGCATCTCCTGCCGTTTTGGAGTGACTGGGTTTTCTTATTGGTCCCATGTTAGCCCAAACCTTTAACCAGTTTCTGTTGCTTTTAATCTATGGCCAAACCTCTCTTCCACATCTGGTTTTGAAAACCATTTTCCTAATTGGGACACCTCCAAACTTCATTTCTTTGCTATTCCATACATAAACATCATGACCTAGGCCTCATGTATTCCTAAGAAAAAAGTGGGATAAATAGGCTTTAGGGACAAGGTCTACTTTCAGCTGCGACACGTCTCAAGTTTGATTCAGATTTTCCTCTAAGGTCCCATGCAGTTATTTAAGATGTGGTTTGAAATGCGTTATTACTACCACAGCCTTCATTGAACTTTCTTAATGCCTGGAGACTTTATGTCGGATTAACTGATTGTTACAACTTGTGGCTCAGTAATTGACCTCAGATGCTCAGTTTGAGTGTAGCTCAATATTTAAAAATGAGTTTTTCTTGGTATTCCGAAAATCCAAGGAGCAGAGCTTCCAATGACATTCAACGTGTTGTATGATTAATGAAACGTATACGCTTTATTTTTGTGGGGCCAACCGGATATTGATGGGGGGAGTGCAGTAATGTTTTCCTTCAAGGCTGAACTGTCAGCAAGAGCAAACTAGACTAGCCTTTTCCATAAATCCCAAAATTGCCCTCGGGTGCTCCGGTGTTTCTAGTAGTGGTCATTAAGATGGTTTGGAAAGCAGCAGATTGCTCTAAATCGGGGATGGCGCGGGTTTGAGCAGACCCAAAGCATCCTAGAGATCCATCCAGAACGAGTTGGCCTGGAATCTAAACCAAGTGGTGGGAAGGAAAGGCCTCTGTCAACAAGGATAACTGAACTCTGGGGACATTGGTCCTTCCAGTTCGTCTAGGGACTAAAGATTAATAATGGGTCATGTTCTAGGGAACATGACATATCACCACAAACAGCATTGTGCTTTAGAAATGTTTTTAATAAGGAAGAACTTGGAAACTAGTCAGGATTAAGAGTGTGAATTTAAAGACATTCTGGATGAAAACCTCTTCCAGAGTCCTCTTGACCTCCGACGTAGGCGGCAGCTCAAAGGACAACATGTGACGACGTTGACAAGCAGCTACTGATGGTCGAAGACCTGATTAGACATTCCATCCACCTCCATTGTTAGCTTCTTTGTCAAATGTAAGTTCTTGACAGACTCCAAATGTAGGTTCAAAGCTATTTGGCCAACATAGTCTTACCTTGGCTGTGCAGATATGACATTAGATGATGAGGTAATAGAAAAGTTACATCATACCAAACCAGACATGGTCTACTTCCTCTTTAGGACGCATTTTCCTTGAGCCTTAACTTTTATAGTAATTAACTGTCATGAACATTTAGCAGGGATGAGACATTACTGGTGTTAATACCATTTTAACATTTGGGAATTACTGTTTTTAATGTAAAATGTAATAACTTTCAAAGCAATCTTTGTCATGGTTGTGGTTCGTGTATGTGTAAAGTGATTTCCTGTTCAGCGTCGTTTTGCCATCGTCCTCCAAAGCTCCTTGCTATCCTGCCTGATTTCCAACACACTACTCTGTACCTCCCTAAAAAAACCTCAAATCTTTCCTTATGGCCCCCACCACCAGAATCCTCTCTAACACATTGATGGAATATTTTTAGGGAAGGAAAAGATAATTCATCACATAGTCAACTGAGTCTAATTGTAATTTCGTTTTTAATGTAAATGCATAAGTGCTTGTCTCTGTGTTGCCCTGCGATGGACTGGCGACCTGTGCAGGGGGTACCCCTGCCTCTCCCCCATTGTAAGCTGGAGCGTCAGCAGACTGCTTGCGACCCTACAAGGATAAGTGGGTTAAATAACAAATGGATATACAGTGCCTTGCGAATGTGTTTTGAATATTATTACGAATAACCTCCCTGAACTTACGAAGTTCAGGGAGGACCTCTGAATGATCCAGTGTTGTCCCAAATGAGCATCATGAAGACCAAGGAACACACCAGGCAGGTCCAAGATACTGTTGTGGAGAAGTTTAAAGCTGGATTTGGATACAAAAAGATTTCCCAAGCTTTGAGCATCATAAGGAGAACTGTGCAAGCAATCATGTTGAAATGGAAGGAGTTTTGGACCAATGCAAATCTACCAATGTTCCGGCCGTCCCCTCTAAACCTTCATGGAACACGGAGAAGACTGATCAGAGATGCAGCCAAGAGGCTCATGATCACTCTGGATGAACAGCAGAGATCTACAGCTGAGGTGGGAGAGTCTGTCCATAAGACAACAATCAGTCGTACACGGCACTAATCTGGCCTTTATGGAAGAGTGGCATGAAGAAAGCCATTTCTCAAAGATACCCATGAAAAGTCTGGTTTAAAGTTTGCCACAAGGCACCTGGGAGACACAGCAAACATGTGAAAGAAGGTGTTCTGGTCAGATGAAACCAAAACCGAACTGCTTGTCCTCAATGCAAAACGATCTGTTTGGCTTAAAGGCAACACAGCTCATCACCCTGAACACACTTTCAAACATGGTGGTGGCAGCATCATGGTGAGGGCCTGCTTTCTGTCAGCAGGGATAGGAAATATGGTCAAAATTGATGGAAAGATGGATGGAGCAAAATACAGGAGCATTTTGGAAAAAGCCTGCAAGACAGCTGAGACTGGGAAGAGTTTTATCTTCCAACAAGACAATGAAGCCAAATCTACAATGGAAGGGTTCACAAATAAACACATCCAGGTGATGGAATGGCCAAATCAAAATCCAGACCTGAATCCAATTGGGAATCTGTGGAAAGAGCTGAAGACCGCTGTTCACAAACGCTCTCCATCCAACCTCAGTGGCGCTACAAAGTATTAACTTAAGGGGGCCGAACAATATTACATGCCACACTTTTTTAGTTTTATTTAAAGCTTGACACGTCGAGTAAATTTCATTACACTCCACGATTGTGTCCCACTTGTTGATGCTTCACACAAAAAATTTATTTTATATCTTTATGTTTGAAGCTGGAAATGTGGCAGAAGGTTGAAAAGTTAAAGGGGGCCAAATACTTTCGCAAAGCACTGTGTATATCCAGGACTGGGGGTCCTGTCAGGTCATTAGAAATAAAATATCAGTAAAACTCCTAAAAAATTATGGATGTAAAAATCTAAAGTTAATTTGAACCCATTTATTTTCTGTTACTAACTTACAAATCCCATTTTTAATGTGTGCAACAGAAGATGTCCAGTAGAGTTTAAAAATGGCTCTTTGGTCCAGAGCTAAGTTCTCAATCTTTCATCACTCAATTCATTCCTTGTAGATGTAGAAGAAAATATATTTGATTCCACCAAAAAGTTAAAGAGGATGTTAACGAACGTTAAAAGATAATCAGTTTATTTTTACATTTTAGAAATCCTATGAATTTTTTTCAGATTGAAGAGTTAAGTTTTTAAAAGGATTCTTTTCATTAAGGTGACTTTTTTTTTTTTTTTTGTCTGATTTAAGATTTACATTTTTAGTGTCAAGTTTTTATCAGATTTAAATGACACTTATTTCTATTTAGCAGAATTAAAAGCTTTCAAACATCCTCCAGCGCACAACTGTGTTAACTCTAAATACTTTAGACCCAGATTGATGCTTTTAACTGTGTTGATTATGAGAGAGCTCATTTGAATCTGTCCAGTCCAACCCACCCTCTTCCTTTTAACGCAAGATGGCGCCTGTCTCCCCCCGAAGCCCTCCTCCATCTGCGTGAGGCTTCTCTGCCAGGTTCACGTCTAGGAAGCCAGTGAGTGCGGTGACTCCGGCGGGACTGTGGGTGCGTGGGCCGCAGCTGTGATGAAGCTCGGAGCTCACATTCAGACAAGGAAAGGCGTGGCAGCGGGGTGATCGCCTGGGATGAGCCGCGGATGCAGGACAGCCTGCTGTGATTGATTAGTTGTCTGATAAGCGAGTCCAGGATCCACGTTCAGGCCGTTGCTGCTCCACGCCACGCATCGGTAGGTCGACGCTGCTGGCTTGTTGTGAGCATCCGTGGTGAAAGGACTGGGCGTTGTACAGCTGGCTGCGTGCCTGTGCGTGTGTGCGTTTGTCTGTGATGCTGCGTCTCATCACCATAGAGGCTGGGAGGATCCGTGAGTGCTGGTGCCGTGGGCGCCCACAGATGAACACGGTAAACACGGCGCTGCTGCTGCTGCTGCTGCTGCTGCTGATGCTGCTGCTGCTGCTGCTGCTGCTGCTGATGCTGGTGCTGCTGGTGCTGATGCTGCGGCGGCCGCCAGTGTTGCTAGGCAGCCATGCTGCGCGCGGCTCGCTGTGGTGAAACAACAGCGGAGTCGAGCCTGGCCCGCCAGCTCCTCGGTGTCTGCTGCTACTGCTCGTCTTTGTCTTTGTTGTTTGTTTTCCTCACTATCTCGACGTAATCTGCGTTTTGACTTAATGTTTTACAGCAACACGGCCTGCGTTCTTTGCTTTTGACACGAACGAGGCAGGTTGTTACAGAAATGAGGTGCTAGGGTCACGTGATGTTCCAACATCCAAGTGCGCATTCGTGGGTGTTTGTGCCTCTCCTGGTTAGAATCCTGTCACCAATCAGACAAAACCGACAAATCTTCCTTTATATCCGTTTAATTAAAAAATCTGTTTATACTTCTCAGTTTGTTTTACTTTTCTGGCCTTAAAATCTAAGATACAATTCAAACCCACCTCTGGTTTTCTTCAACCTGCCCAAACCTTCACGTATTTCCATCTTTTTAAAGTAAAAACCCAATAAAAGCTGAAAGCTACTTGTTTTGGGTTTTTTTCTCTGCAGGTCATCATATTAACCTTTAACTATAATTTATTAGTCTGAAGACGTTTATTATAACTTGTTTAGACAGCCAACCAAGAACGAGATGTATAATTTATAGTAATTAACGGAGACGGAATAAAATATATATAATAATTACTCAGAACAGATCATGTAGGCATGTAGAAATGGTTTCATTTTATCTATAAACTGTAGGAAAGAACGAAATGGTTTAAATCTATTTTTGGTTTGTTACAATTGGTGGAAAATCTAAATGTACAATAACTAAAATGGGGTTAAACAATTTTGGTGCTTAATCATCTTTTCAAATTTGTAATACTTTGCCAAAATGTTGGATTTCTGAAGGAGTTTTTACTTTTCTACTTATACTTGGGACAAATAAATCCTTTTAACTGATTTTAGATTTTCTGTTTTAGTGTACGAGGCAAAATTAATTACACTGCATACATTTTATTTTGTGAGGTCCACTTCAGATCAAGAGATGTTGGGTCAAGAATCTTATATGATCAGCAGTGAACATATTGAGGGAGGTAGGAGGTAGAAGTGAGGGGGTGGATTCCAGCGTCAGTGTTGAGTGGGTTAAGCTCCAGCTGTTTTTTTTTTGTGTTTTCTTTCTTGCTTGTTTAGTTAAGATGCAGATATATATTTGGAAGGAAATTCATCATATTAAGAGATATAAGAACAACCCTGGAGCTTCCATACTTCCCAGCAGGCTGGTGTTTAGTTGTCTGGATCAGTAAAATCTTAAGGAGAGGATAAGGATCTCTTCTCTGGTGAAAGTTTGTTTGTTTATTCCAAACCCCGGCAAAATACAGTACAATATTTACACCCTTCCCTATTTTATTGACAAGAAAACACATACAGTATAAACCAGATAAATACATAACACAACACAATTAGCTTGGGAGGAAGCCGGATGAGGCCGAGCTTATTGATCCCCAGCCTCGGTTCCGTTCTAAACAACCGTATTAAACTGAATTGTCCGGTTGCCGTCAGTAACAGTTTACATTAAAGTTACTAGAGAACTTCAGCAAAGCCCTTAATAAAAACATTCAGAGTACCAGAGACCGAAGTTATGAGGATCTGATCCACGGTTCAGTTTTGCCTCTATAATGGAATTTGTTTGTCTGCTGCTGTTGTTAGCGTTCAGTTTCATACCAAGGAAATAAGGTTTTGGTTTCGATGGACACAAAGAATGCTGCAATTGTATTATGGGATGCCCAGCATGACTTTCAGAATGATTTACGTTACTTATTTTTCACACAGCTAGCCGTGGGTCTATTTGCGATTGTCACCACATGATGAACTTCTACGGTGGTATTCATTGAAAAGTGAAGCTAAATGTAATGGACTTTTATGTAAAACAGAAACATTTATTTAACATTCTTGTAATAGACCTCAGGACCACCCACTAAGTTTCAGTAGTTTACATGCATTTATTCAACAGATTATTATCCCTTTTTGATGCTTAGAGTAACTAAAATATCACACAATTGTATTTGCTAATACATAGAAAATCCTGTTTTACTTTGTCTAACTTATTATCATCCTAATAATTTTTGATGTCATGACTGGAAATATTTTTTACAACAAGAATGTTTTCCAAAAGGGCAAATTTGTTTTTCTTCTGATTGTAGATTTCTTTCTGCCAGCTGACTAATACTAATCAGAAAGATCCATTGAGCTTGGCAAACTAAAGGCAACCCTACCATCACAATAAACATTATACAAACTACAGTAAAGAACTATCTGAGATGCATTGTGTGTTTTTGGTTCTGCTGGCAGTAAATGCTGCCAGCGAGTCAAACAGACGAAGACAGACCCCAGAGGACAGTCAGTGGGGAGCCATGACCTTCTGTCAGCAGTAGCTTAGTGAGCAATGAGGTCTGAACGGCAGCAGGTCTCAGGGTAGGCTGGTACAACACGATCATCTCTTGAGGCTGATCTCACCCCCTCAGAGGTTATGTGTGAGGCAGAGCAGGTCTGTTGGCGTGATGAATTTGAGTCACCTGATTTGTCTCCAACACCAGATGTCTGCAGTCACAGAATTGTGAAGAATCTGCTGCTTCTCTCTTCTAAATTTTAGCCTTTTACTTGCGAGGTTTCACAACCGGTTTGATCTGGAAAAAAAGATCACAGGATTAGACAATAGACACAAATATTTAACCTCATCCCAAAAAATTAGACCCTATAGATTAAAGTGTACTTACTGTTTGCGGGATTTAATGTGGTGTTTTATAGTATTTAATTGTGCATTTAAATGTTTCCTTGTGCATAGCATAATGATTTTTGCAAAACAGACTAGAAGAAAGCTAACTTATAATAACTGTAACTAATAACTGAAGTTCAAATTCATTGGAGAAATTTAGCCAGTAGTGCAACAGAATTTAGTTTTTTCGCCACAAAAAGTGCGACTAGTAAAAGGGAAGTTCACCCAAAAGAAGTATTTAGTTTGAGTTACTGAAATATTTTGGGTCATTGCCATCATTTCTGGTGCTCCCTCAACCACCACTGTGTATATATATGTATATATATACACATATACACAGTTTGGTGATATATATTATCAACGAACTATGACCCTTCAATCTCCATTCTTCACAATCAGGAAGAGCTTATCTTCCTGAAAAAAGGTCTAAATGTGTAACAAATATAAAGTTGAAATTTTCTACTGTATTAAATAATTATTTCATGCATTATAATGCCTCTAAATTATTCAAAATGATTCTACCTATCCGTACCTTTTAAGTGGACAAAAACGTGAACAATGAGGTTTTGTATAAAATATTTATTTTTCCCAATGCGACCTTCAGCATAAGCTACATATTTATAATTTGTCAACCAACAACCAATTAAAAACTAAAAGAGAAGAAAAAAACAACAACAGTGATGCTTTATTAACTCCCATCTGCCTCTGTGCTGCTGAATATGAGCTCTGACACAGACATGAGTATTAATTAAGGCTTAAAAGGAGTGAATTAAACTCATATAAAGTTAAATTAATGAATATTTTAAGTGATATTAACTTTAAAATCGCCTGATCATCTACTTAACGGGCAGCCAGCTGTTGGAGAGGAACAGGATGTGTTGCTTGCGGAGCTTCCCTGAAACTAAAGTTGAAGTGATGATGCAGCATTGTCAGCCATCAGGCAGACTAAAGAGAATTAAGAGAAGCTGCGATACAAGGCCAGCAGCCAGAGCACCAAGCATCTCTCTTAGTCATTAGGAGCCTCCCTGGAGAGGGGTCGGGGGGGAGGGGGTATTCTGTCTGCAGCCTCAACTCCCTACCCCCTCATACTGTCATCTAAACCAAAATCTATTCTCCCTAGGAGACTAGTGGTAAAACAGGCTCTATTTATACAATAAGAATTCATATTTAGGTTTTAGAAATCATTAACGGTCTAAAGTAGGAAAATTTCACCACTTTACTTTAAGTCTGACTGTATAGATGAGTATTAAACATTTATATATATATGTTTGTGTGTGTGTGTATTAAAGTACCTGCATACAGTTTCAAATGTTTAATACATCAACTTTGGTCACTGTTTTGAAAGAAAGTGGTCACATTTTTTTTTCTCCTTCTCACCTTTTTTCGATGCCTTATTAACACTTATTAAGGATTTATAAAGTGTTATTAGATGAACAAAATAAACTTTATCTGGCATCCATTGATAGATAGGGAGATCCTTATTGTAAAGTTGTTGCTAAATTTTTAACATCCATTTATTAATTTTGTTGAGTGAGGTTAATCTTGTTTCTGTGAAGCACAGTTAAATGTTTAATTATCCGTCGGCTGCGAGCTAAACTCCAGCAATGTCCGTGGATCTGATCCAGGTGTAATCTTAGAGCTCACGTCAGCTGAGCTTTTACAGAGCCGTAACAAATCAAGTGAGTAAGTCAGTTAAAGGGATGCAGCAGAGGACCGGAGGGTGTGGCGTGTTTGGGTTATCTGGTCTCTGCAGCCCGGTCTGTGCGTTTCAGGGAGGGGCCAGTTATCGACCGACGGTCCTTACAGTAACTCTTCGCTCGTGCTTCAACAGCGCAGCTGTAACGTTTCCTCTTACCGGTGCTGTCTGCATGTTAGATTCAAGTGCTTATTGCTTGCATATTCTGTCGGGTTTCCTCCTGCCAGGACCCGAGGGAAAAGAGCATCCTTAACGTAATGGTATAGTATTCACTTAAATGCCTCCATTTAAAAGGACTCAATGTTCACTTTCTACTTACAAACAGGAAACCGGATTCTTCAAGTAAGTGCAATATGCAAAGGTATTTATAGTTTATCTACAGAGCTTTGATTGTACGGTTTAGTATTTTCTGAATAATTGATTGCACTAGTTGGAGCTTGAATGGGATTTACAGCTGCTGAGGTTCATATGCAGTTTGGATTCTCATGATCTTTTAGAGGAAATGAGCTGAAAAGTCGTAATCTGTTTCATTGGTAATACAGACCTCAACTAAGAAACGGGCGATGACATGGAGTTTATGACTTGTATGACTGTGCCTCTGCAAAGTCTTACTAACGCATGGACCTCCTGTATTTTATCAGGTCATAACTACAAACACCTTCATAGAAGTAGAACAGTCGTGCAAAAGGAAAACCCTGCGTGATTTACGAAACGTTTTGCAGATACAAATCCGAAAGGTTGCATTTCGTCCCCTTTTTCTGATTGTAACTAAAATCCAAAGGAAAAACTAATTTTTTGTGTCAGACATCAACTGATGAGTTAATTGTGTTTCATGAAAATTAGGGTAGGAACAGCATCATGAAGGTCAGGGAGAACAGAAGTAGCTGAAGGAAAAGAAGCAGATTAATTGCAACTCCGGGGGAGATGTAGGTGTTCAGCTTAGGTGGTAGAATGTGTTGAGAGGACGACTTAGTCATGAGGCTCACAGATGTAACCTATACGGGAGCGTCGTTAAACACAACCAGTAGGAATGTTTACATCCAGGAAGAAGCAACAACATAGTACCCAACCTATGGCGGCACGCCGTGGTGGCAGCGTTACGCCAATAAGTTGATTTTCCTACAGGAGAATGCACGAGCTTCAAGTTCGCCTTCTAGAAGGAAGACGACCTTCAAACATGCGGCCAGATCAAAGTATTTTCACGTGTATACCACATGTCAAAATGTGTGTTTGTGAATTATCGATTCAGTTGGAGAGAACTTGTGGATGCAAAGTAACACATTTCAAAAAAATCTCTTGGTACGTGCTGCACTAAGTGGATGCTGTGAGGGATTCTGTACTATGGGCTAGAAAGCGTATTCGTTTTCTTCCCCGATGTAAAAGCTGTTTAAATGCTTGTGCAATAGGAAAGTTCAACAACACCGTCCTCTTTTTGGTCCTAAAGCAATCCAGTCAGCTTGAGTTCTGTACATTTACTTGGGTACGGACTAGGTTCTGTATTTGCAACATAATCCATATCATCATACTTCCACTGTTGTGCTTTAAGCGCGTTGTCGCGTGATTGCGCTATGACGCCTTTGTTTTCCTAGAATCACACGGGTGTACACAATTATGTCATTAATGGGTTTTTTGTCTTTAAAATGGCTATCCTCATATTTTTTCGCCTCGTTGGTGCAGTTTCACAACTGTTAGCGTTCAGTAACCATGGAAATTCTTATTTTATTTGAGCTGTAAAAACAAAGATAAAATCTCTTAATTATAATTTCTTTTAATATTTAACCTTTTAATTCTGTCTCATTTGTACGGTGGTCCAGGACTATCAAGGTAACAAAAAAAAACCTCAGCGACAAACAAAATGACAAATTCCACGACACAACAATGGAAGGTATGCTAAAACCTCGGCCAGCTGTTGCTTTTGCGTTTTCTTGACCCTTCTGGACCACCGTACGTGAGAACTGACTAACACCAAGTCATCTCAGTATTAGATGGTAGACTTTTCACCTTCCAGTTAATCTCCATCACAGTTTCTGAACACATTTCTTTCATGTTCCCACCACGTTTCTAATATGTAACGTACCTGTTAATTTGCAGGTCTCCACCAGGCTTTAATATACCTACTATAAATCACAAAAATGAGCAGATCTCCCACCCCAAAGGGGACCCCAGTGCAGCGCAGCCCCAGCGATGGGGTCCCAGAGGGCCTTCCCTCTCCACAGCACTCCACCCCAGTCTCTGGACACAAGAAACGGATCTCCAGCCTTCTTCAGAGTCCGGTGAGAGAGCTGCTTGTTTTATTGTTGTTTCTTACCTCTATTCTCTTTAAATTTGATTATACAGGGATTGGACAATAAAACTGACACACCTATCATTTTAGTGTGGGAGGTTTCATGGGTAAATTGGACTAGCCTGGTGGCCAATCTTCCTTAATTGCACATTGCACCAGTAAGACCAGATTGTGAAGCTTTGTGAACATTATGGGTGACATACCAGAGTTCAAAAGAGGACAAATTGTTGGTGCACGTCTTGCTGCTGCATCTGCGACCAAGACAGCAAGTCTTTGTGATGTATAAGGAGCCACGGTATCCAGGGTAATGTCAGCATACCAGCAATAACGACGTACCACATCCAACAGGATTACCTGTGGACGCAAGAGGAAGCAGTCCGAAAGGGACAACAAACATATGAAACCACAGCTGCCCAAATCACGGCAGAATAAATCCACAGGGTCAACATACACAGCCAGGCGGCTATAGCCAAACCTTTGGTCACTCGTGCCAATGCCAAACGTTAGTTTCAATGGTGCAAGGAGCTCAAATCCTGCACTGTGGACAATGTGAAACATGTATTGTTCTCTGATGAGTTCACCTTTACATCCGGGAGAGTTACGGTGCGGAGAAGCCCCAAAGAAGCGTACCACCAAGACTGCTGCATGCCCAGAGTGAAGCATGGGGGTGGATCAGTTTTGGGTTGGGTTGCCATGTCATGGCATTCCCTTGTCCCAATACTTGTGCTAGATGGACGCGTCACTGCCAAGGACTACCGAACCAATGGTTCAAACATTGTATCCTGAAGGCGGTGCCGTGTATCAGGATGAGAACGAACCAATACACACAGACTGGTGAGAGATCGGTTTGATGAACATGAAAGTGAAGTTGAACATCTCCCATGGCTGAACAGTCACCAGATCTAAATATAATTAAGTCACTTTGGGATGTTTTGGAGGAGCGAGTTAGGAAACCTTTTCCTCCACCAGCATCACGTCGTGACCTGGTGCAACAAGAATGGCTTAAAATCCCTCTGACCACTGCGCAGGACTAGTTTATGCCATTCCCTAGATTAATTGACCCTGTGTTGGCCACAAAAGGAGCCCCTACACAATACTGATAAATTATTGTGGTCTACAACCAGGTGTTTCAGTTTCATTGTCCAACCCTGTATAATCACGATAATTCTTCGAAACCGCTCCTTTAGCAGAGCCGAGGCAATTTCACCTAAAATGCCTGCCTGACTGAGTCGGCTAATGTCAGCAGTGAAGCAACACGACGCTGATGAAATGATCTGATGATCGTAAAGTGAAAGGAGGCTTTACTTCAACTACACGTTTATAACAAAAGTTCCCCTAAAATCAAATGTCCTAAGTTGTATTTTCTGATTTGTGTGTGACGGTTAAATGTGCTTCTGTGTGCAGTCATTCAGAGAGGAGCTGGATGTGCTGATCCAGGAACAGATGAAGAAGGGTGGCAGCTCCTCCAATCTATGGGCGCTGAGACAGCTGGCTGATTTCATGGCCTCCCATGGTTCTCCTGCCGCCCTGCCGGTCTCGCCTTCCAGTACGTGTCAAACACTTTGGGGCCAAACTCTTTTCTGTGTGTTGTACTAAATATCGACACTGACAATTAAATACAATAAAAAGAAAATGCTGAACATCGTCACCAAACACATCCGGACGGACGAACATGCAGAGCGGCAGAGATGCTAGAACACAAACGCACCCTAAAAATGACCTTAAATATGTTGTTTGATATCATTGGTGTGAGTGCGCTAAAAACTTCCCATAAAAGGAAGGAGAAGATCTTATGGGTCAACCGCAGCTTATAACACGGATGAAAGAAAGTCATTTCCTCTCTAAGCCCTTTGGTTTTAAATGCAAGGCCAAAGACGAGGAGCTGGATAAAGATGCAGAGAAGTCAGTTGGCGCCCCTGATGTGTTTAAAAAAATAAGAAAAAAAGCTTATGTTTTTCTTTATTAAACTAATTAAATCAAAGACAGAAATTAATTTACCACCAATCATACAATTCAGCAACTCAAAATAGAAGTTTAGATGAACTGTCTGTGGTGTATAAATATGGCGTCTCTCAGAGCCCTGAGTCGTTTAACCAGCTACTATTAAGGTGTGGGTTAGCCCACATTTACGTTGATGCCACACAGTGACCAGGATGGTAAGGTAGGTCATCAAAATCTGCTAAGCATGCAGTTAATCGTCACAATTTGAATATTAGATGTTATTCATATGCAAATGCAAATGCAATGATTGCATTGACATGCAATGTCTGTTCTGTTTCACCATCACATAATTACTTTAGGGTGCTCATATTTCTACTAAAGAGGATAACAGATAAAAAAACAACAACAAAAAACATCTTTACCGGTTGAGATGGTAAACGTGTCTGCATCTGTAGATGATAAGAACTCAGCATCAGCGTTGGGTAGTAACTATTTACGTTCACTTAGTTACATTTACTTGAATAATGTAAAATTAACTTTTAGTTAGTTTTACTTCACAGTACTTTTTCCATTTTACTTGATGAGCCTTAGTCTGAAGTATCACTTCTCTGACTTTAGTAAAAGCCCACGGCGAGATCGCCTTCATAGACTCTTCATAGATTGAAGAGCAAGCGTGTTTTAACTAAAAATGCACAAACAAACAACATATAGTTTATGTTGCAGTAAGAATTCCTATTTGCACACAACCTTTGAGGTTCTAAGGGTAATTTCTATCTTCTGAGCCTTTTGTGCCATTTGGAGATCAAGAAGAAACAGTTAACACTGTGAATTGTTTTAAAATGAAATAAAAATAAAAACATAACTAGAAAAGGGTATTTCCTGTCTAAATTTGTCATATTCCTTTCATTTTAATTTTTACATATGAAGTCTGTAAAATACCAGAATTTACACACATTTTTCTTCCTATCTGATCACATGTTCAGTTTCCTAGTTTTAGTCTCAGGTACGACTTGAGCAAATTCTTTGTTGAGTACTTTGTTTCTTGTACTTGGGTACAATTTCCGAGTACCTTTGTTCCGTATTTACTAACTCATCATGTTCTTACTGTGAAAGCATTTGAGACTTGACGCAGTTGTTGAATCAGTCATCTGCTGCATTCAACTAAGTGAGCTTGACCCAGACTACAACTACAAACGTCACACGGACACTATGCTGTTTGATTCAGTCTTAGAAGAAAAGATATGTACCATCTTTGCTCTCCTCTGCCTCAGTCTTCGCTCCTTTCTTCTTTCTGGTAGACATGATGATGGTGACCCCCATCAACGACCTGCATGGATGGGAGCCTGGCAGGATGGTGAAGGGGGAGCGCTTGATGCGTTGTAAACTGGCCAGCACCCACCGACTGTTTGACCTTCACAGCTGGGCTCAGATCAGCCAAACCCTTCTCACGGTTAGTTCACACAAGAATTGAGCACTTTCTTCCAAAGTTAGTCTTGTCTGGCTTACGCCTGCTTCCTCCTTCCTGGCAGCTACGCGTGAGTAAAGAACAGGAACACTTCCTGGTACTTCCAGAAGGCTTGGCCTACAGTGAGGTGACTGGATCCAGTCTGGTGAGTCAGCATCTTTTTGAATTCAGCAGATAGGAAATGATTCTGGCAGCTCCATTGTTGTTGATGGAATGAAAATGTTAAACATACTGATTTATTAAAAGCAACAAGCTTTCTCCTTAAAAATCTTTGCATGACGTAAGAAACAGGAGCTTAAAGTGTGAGTCTCTAAGTGAGCTGAACTCGCTAAGCAGGGCCGCATTAATCTCCTGCTGCTTTATTAATCATAATGAACCGACGGTGCTGCAGAGATGTGAAATCGTTCGCTTTTGTCCTTTTGTAACGAGATCAAAGACTATTCACGAGATACTCGTGGGACGCCGTGTAAAAGCGTTCATAACTCACGAAGATCTTAGTGCTGGGTTGCAAACACTGAAGGAAGAAATGATAGATGTTTTTTTTTTCTTTTCGAAGAAGGAATCAATTTCTGAAGCAGGAGTTTTATTTGGACCCAATTGTGCTGGGTTCCCTTATTAAACAAAAACTAATATTTCCAACAGGGTTTTTTTGTTTCTTTTAATTGATCGTGAATCTATGATTTATTGATTCTATGAGCACAGAACAATCCTCTGCTCAATCCCCATAATACTCTTTCCCTCTACTACCACAAACAACAACACAACGTAGTGAAGCGTTAGGAAGAGGAATGTATGCGTTTTGAAATCTCAGAATACGAATCAGAAGAATCGTATTCACCAGCTAACTGTTGGAATAGAAAATACATAACCTTTACTTTCCCTCGTTGATATTTTCGTCAGCAAAGGCTGTACAATAACGGATAAAATAGCCTATTCCAATTCAAAGAAATTTGCACATAAGATCATTTTAAAAAGATTTGTTGTTGTGCATGAAAATAAAAATAATTTTAAAAAGTATAACTTTTATGTTCACTCTATTTAGACCTTTTATAATACTCAGTAGCTAGTCCCTAGTAATTCGATGTAGTTCTATGTGATTGTACTTTAGTTGCAGTTTTCTTTCTAGACAGTCCTTATTAGCTTTTAGCTGTAGGTCCTGATTTCAGTGCTGAAACCGCTGTGATGTACTTTTAACAGGTGAAGGTGAATCTTCTGGGCGAGATGGTGGAGAAGGGCAGCACCAACCTACAGGTGGACACAGACAAGTTCGGCCTGCATTCGGCCATCTACTCAGCCCGACCCGACGTGCGCTGCCTGCTTCACCTCCACACGCCCGCCACGGCGGCTGTGAGTCACTGTGGGACGACTGCAAAGCTTTACGCTTTTCCCGTGTGTTTATTCCGGTTTTTAACAATTTATCTTAAATCTTGAATTACAAACCCTGTCCATGCAGGTGTCTGCTATGAAGAGTGGCCTGCTGCCTCTGTCCCATGAGGCTCTGCTGGTTGGTGATGTGGCTTACTATGACTATAACGGGGTCATGGGGGAGGAGGAGGACCGAATGGAGCTGCAGAAGAGCTTAGGACCCACCTGCAAGGTGAGCAGAACCACAAGAGACAAGACTCAATTAAACACTAATCCAGTGTTCCAAACGCAACATTGAGCTTTAGGACTGAATGAGAGGTGATGTAGCTTTACACCGGATTAAGGATTGGAGTTTTTCTTCCTGCCCAGGTTCTGGTGCTGAGGAATCATGGCATCGTGGCTCTGGGGGAATCGATGGAGGAGGCCTTCTACACCATCTACCACATACAGGCGGCCTGCCAGATCCAGGTACCGCTCACACGGTGGACTCGAAATACCCAGGCATTGAAGTAATGTGCATTTACTGCAAAGCAAACGACAGCACATATCCTATTCTGTTTATTTCATGCTTCAATTACTATCTTGGCCCATTTAGAAGCAAAAATATCTTTGTTTTATTTTTAATTTGCCTTTAATCCACATATTCAATGCCGGTCTCATTATGGGTAAGGTTTTACTGTGATTGTAATGTGTTAGATGGTTGTGGTTCCAGGAGTAGCTGAGGTTTAGGTTTCTCTTTTTAATCAAGCTTCCTCTTTAAAAAAAGAGAAGAACTACCCGCCACTGTTGGTAAAGATAACTCCTTAATGAGTGTGTATTTGTTTTTGGCAGGTGTCCGCTATGTGTTGTTCTGGAGGGGAACACAACCTGATTATGTTGGACCGGGCAGCCCACAAACCCAACCCAGCCGGCACCGTTGGCTGGGCCGGCTCCACGTTCGGACCTCTGCTTAAGAGCCGTACTGGGGAGCATGAGTTCGAAGCTCTCATGAGAACTCTGGATAATCTGGTAAGCAATTGCAACTAAACTGGATAACGGAGGTATTTATATACTATTCAATATACTGTAGGGTTTAGTGCCTTGCTCATGTCGAAGTGAGGAACCTGGATCTGAATTGACAAGCATTCGATTGCTACGTAACCTTTCGTCATAATTATCGGCGGGATGTCCGTACAGCTGTTAAATGTCCATTTCAAAGTGACACTGGGAACCCTTCCGACCTTGGAGCAATGTGACATCTCTGTTTCGGTTGACCTCTCTGACCTCTCGCTGGAATTGAAATCAGGCAGACATTTTTTGCTGCATTTTCTGTTTATGCTTAGAAAACAAAAAAGCATAAACGATCTCTTGCGGTTGGCAAACAGAAGCATTCAGGCGCAGCGGCGTAAAACGCTGAGTGTGCAGAAACGGCAGCCTAATGTAGCACATAATGCTGTTCTATGGACTAAAAGCTTGAACCACAAAAACTCTGCAGGCTGGCTGAGTACAGGGAGTCTAAAAAAGGTTTTCAGCTACCCACAAAGCTCACTTGTTGGTGCAACATTATTATATCTAATGGACTTTGCAAACTTTATTTTTAAATCCTTTTTTCTTCCTGCTGGTTTCCTCAGGGCTATCGTACTGGCTATGCCTACCGCTTCCCCGTGCTACTGGAGCGATCGAGGACGCGGAGGGAGGTGGAGGTGCCGGCGACCGTGACGGCCTTCCACCAGTTCGACGACGACGGCGTCCACCCGGCTCTGAGGCAGCACCCTTTCGCTCAGCGCCAGCAGCAGGAGAGGACCCGGTGGCTCAACACCCCCAACACCTACCAGAAAGTCAACCAGGAGCAGGCCAGCCCGGGTTACCAGCGCACCACTGTGAGGCTCTAGGCAGAAATGTCGCCCGGTGGTTTTCACACATGACGACCTGTGTTGCCTTTCAAGGATATTCATAACCTTCCAGCTTTTTAAAAATGTTTTTATTTTTCAAATTTTGTCATGTTACAAGTTCAAAGCGTCATTCAGTGGTGAACATTACAAAAAACGTATGGAAAATATGCAACACTATTCAAACATATACATTACTGGCTTTAATTATACGTTTTATAATTAGGAAACATGTTTTTATATTTTTTATTATGTGATTTATTTGGATTTTGTTTCCCTGTTTAAGTGTTTTAAATAATAATTTTGCACATAACTGCATATAGTTTCTCAATGCAATTATATTTTAAAATATTAAATCAGATGATAAGATCAGTACTTAAATTGCCTTTTTACCAAATATCTTTTAACCCTTGAGTAAATTCTTGAATGTCTACTTTTTACTTTTTAACAGTTTTGTTTTAGTTTCTATGCCCCCCTCGGCTGCTATACCCTTACATTTATTCAATTTTAATCATAGTATAAGTATTTTTGTAAAGACTTAAGATGTTTCTTAGAGAACAACAATAACCGTTGACCAAACAGCAAAGATGTGAGGGAGAAAACAATATACCCGCTAAGATAGCAATTATAAAAAGCCTGAACACATGGTGCTTAAGTAAGTAACCAAAACTTATTTAGAGATTCATTTTGACAGGGCGATGCAAGAAGACTACAGAGTGGGACTGGGAATGACGGTATCCCTTAACATAGAACCAGATCTGCAGCAGGAGGATTTAGATTAAAAACTTGTTTGTGTGTTGAATTAATTGTTTTCAAAAATTGTACTTCTACTTCCTGTTTTGTTTTCTTTTTTGTTCTGTGAAGTGTTTGTTAAATGAAATGAGAATAAAATGCATTAGACGTTTGAGTTTGCAACATGACAAAATATGAAATGGTTCATAGTGTGTAAACAATTTCCTGCGCATGCATTCCTATCCTTTAAGTGTACTGGGCAACATTTGTCTGAGTTAATGTCTTAGATTGGGTCATTGGTTGAGCATTATTTTTTACAAATAATCTTAACATGTGTCTCTACCAGCATGTTTAGAACAGAGTTTGTAAGTGGTGGGTGAGCTTTTTTTTCCACATGTATTTGTTTATTGTTGCTCGTTTATTTCTGCATAAGAAACACAAAATGACGAAAAAGGTACAGACAAAAAGTATGAAGCTGCGGACACACCTGCAACATTATATTAATATCGACATAATTCATTAACATTATTACTATGCTATTTAGCGCATTTATTTTCTTATTAGCTGTTACTAATGTTTTCTCCTCTCCCGCTTCAAGTCCGACATGTTTTATCTCAGATGTTCACTCAGAAAAATCTTTCTGAAATGTTCGTGCTCTGCCATCTTGCTGAGGGCATAACCTACCGCATGTGCCGCCATGCAGTAGGTTATGCGAAACAAGGCTAACGATTGGCTGATTTCTCTTTCTACTGCTCATTACTGCCAAGTGTTGACCGCACGTATAACAGGTTGTGTTGAAAATACACCGCTTACGGGAAAACGTGATTATAAAGCAACTAATCGATGACTAAATTAATTGTGAGCTATTTTAATTATTGATTTTAATCGATAAATTGATCGTTGTATGAATATGGAGAGGTAAAAAGAATAATGGAGCTTGTTCGATCTAAAGGAATGTGCAACTAAGTATGGTGCTAAAAAAAAAAGTACAGAATGGACATGTTTATTTGTGCACTAAAAACAGCAACAGTAAAAAAATGAAGGTGTGCAGATGACAGCAGACATGTAAAATAACTCTGGAGTCTGCTTGGAGCAGGGATGTAATAGAGTCCACCTAAAGGATCAAACGCTTTATGAATGGAGGGGGTAACATTGTACAACAATATCCATGTTTCCATCAAAGTATTTTTGGAACAATCACATCTGTAAAGGTTTTCTGTACATTTTCATGCATTACATGTGTAACATTTAGCAGTTTTCTGTGTTTGAGAGGAGCTTATAAGTAATCCCATGTTGTGGCTATTTCTACTGATCCACTGTGATTTAAGAAAAAACTCGTGCTCTCTTCAGCAGGTAGAGTTTACTATGACCCTTGCTGTTGAGAACGCTGGTGTTGTGAGGCCTGTTTAGCAGGAATATTGCTCCTTGGTTTTTCCCGCGTTGATCAGGAGGCGGTGTTGCTGGCACCAGTTCCACCAAGTCCTGACTCATCCTTACACATGGACTATAGTCGGGCGCCCAAAATACATCTGCATCTTGATGCTTTTTCAGAGTCA
>JAVLVB010000428.1:538037-558734 GCA_032876305.1 Orestias chungarensis | reverse complement strand
TTTTTATATATATATATATATATATATATATATATATATATATATATATATATATATATATATATATATATATATATATATATATATATATATATATATATATATATATATATATATATATATATATATATATATATAATTTATATGAACTAACTATATATATATTATAATAAATAATATTTATATAGTTAGTTCGGACCGAGTAATCTGATTGGATGAGAGACTTTCCATGAGTGCTGAGATTCACAGATAACAGCACTGGGACTGTTCACAGGTGTATCACTCCGCTACACCAGAATTCTAACAGTTAATTCACGTTCATCCGGTTTTAATATCAATAGGACCTCAAAGATGGATATATATCCAAAAGTAATATTTGATCTTAATTACGAATCAGATTCAGAGGAGGATCAAAAGGACCTCAGAGAGTAAATCAGGTGTGCTGATGTGGAATCAGCTGACCTGGACAAATTGGAGAAGAGCCGAAATGAATTGGGCATTGAACTCTCTGCTGTCATGGCTAAAAGTAAAAAATGTCGAGATTGACTTCAAAACAGTTAAGAAGACTGAGCTGAACACAGTGTTGAGGCAGTTTTATGGCTCTATCAGGACAACGAAAGGGAAGTTGTACTGTATCAGTAGCTTTCTTGGACTTCGGGCTGGATTAAACCGTTATATTAACGAACCTCCAGTTAACCAATCGTGGAATATAATGCAGGATGCTGAGTTTATCACAGCAAACAACTTTTTCAAAGGAGTCCTCAAAGAGATAAGAAGGGCAGGGAACGACAAAACAACACACCACCACCCCGATCTCACGTGAAGACCAGCAGGTCTTAAAATATTCCACAGCGCTGAGTCCTGACAACCCGAAAGGTTTGTTGAACAAAGTCTGGTATGACAGCCAGTTACACTTTGGACGCAGGGGCAAAGAGGGGAAGCAAGACCTTAAACCAGACTCATTCATCCTTGAATACGATGACAGTGGAGCAAAACATTTCACCATGTCTTTGAATGAAGAGACAAAGAACCATAAAGACCCACTGGAGAGAGACAGAGAAAACCACCACAGCATCCAGTGTGGGTCCTTATTAAGACCCTTTACGCTACTGTCTAGCTGGCGCCGCAAAGTAGGCTGCCTCGGTGCGATTACACCAAAAAGCATTTCACTGCCAGTTTTACTATGTAGGACATGTATGTGACAAACAAAGATTCATTACTATTATTATTATTAAATGATACAAAGGAGCTTGTGCACAGTTCGTTGCATTGGCAACAGCCTTGTCGAGGAACTATTTGTATTGGCGGAGCCAACAGATCATCAGATAAACAAACAAATCACAATACTTTGTGGCGTAATATTGCTAACTAATAAAATGTGTTTGTAGAACTGTTGTATAAAAGCAATATCACACTCGAGGTCTTGCTATATCGGCGAATATCGGCACGTGTGATTGTCTGCGGCCGAATTACACCAGTGGCGATATTAACCGATGTAGCACGACCTCGAGTGTAATATTGCTTTAATATATACATATATATATATATATTATATATATATATATATTATATATATATATATATATATATATAATATATATATATATTATATATATCTATATATAATATATTATATACATATATATATATATTATATATATATATATATATTATATATATATATATATTTTTTTTTTATATATATATATATATATATAATATATTATATATATATATATATATAATATAGATATATTATTAGTATATAACTATATAAATAGTATATAACTTCCTTTGACCCAGTTTTCAGGCACTAATAGAAGGTAATTGAGATGTTCTAAAATATTCCAGCAGGGGGCGCAGATGCGACACCGCAGGTCCTGAGAGTTCCGGCGAAGCGGAGCAGAAGAAGCTACTTCCTGTATGTGGTCTGCTGGGTTTAGTTTACATACAGAATTACAGGTAAGCCGAAACAGTGAACCTGCTGCTCTGCGCCGACTTCTAACTTGTCACTGGAAACTTGTTTCACTTCAGCGAAACCAAACGTGCCGGAATTGCGTTAATTTGTCCAAACACAACTAGGAGGTAAAATAAAGCGCGTGTTGATGTGAAACTTGACACCTTTTGTAGGTGAACTTTTACAACACACTTGGCGGATGTAGTACCTGTACAGGTGAGTCGTCACTGAGCGGGCCCGGTATGCTGCTAACGCTGCTAGCATCGACAGCTAACATCCGGAATTCAGTTTAAAACGCGTTGTTTTCATTCATTTGTCACCCGAACCATGAAAACACTCTATCTCCACACGCTTCTGTCTCCTGGGCTCTGAACACTTTACCTGAAGGTGTCAAAGTCGTTTAATGCTTTGTGAAACTTTACAGCTCCAACTGCCGTAAGCTTCTGGGAATCCTGGCTAACCAGAGCTGGCGTTGCTCAGCAACCCCCTGCTCATCGGTTTTTGTTCCCGATTATTTGCAGTTTGACCTCCTAAATCTGCCCTTAAAGTGTTGAGCTCGGTGTCTGCACAATTGTTCTCCAAATGTGATGGATTTGACACGTTAAGCAGAGGGTGGCCCTGCTAACACGTGTGTATATTCTAGAGGATGGGGCCCTAAAGTGTACGGAGGGCCAAAAGGGACAAAATACCCAGCATGCCACTAAATGTCTGGTTAAAGAATGAAATAACTTTTAAATGTTAATATTGAACAAATTAGAGTTTTGTGTAATTATTTCACTTAATATTTGTTTTTTAATAAATATGTACTCTTAGGCTGTTATAAAGTAGACTCACCACACTTTAGCAATAGAAGCTGAGCATTTTTGTAACACAGGATGTAGAAAGGTACCTTTTAAAAGTAAGATTGTTTTTTTTAAATGTACTAAAACCTCCTAATTCGAGTTGTTTCGTGTCAAAAAAAGGTTGAAACTGATAACAGATCGAAACCCTCCCTCCATCCCCCCCCACACCCGACAGCCCAAATGGACCCCAGACAGGACTTGACCTGTTGTAGGAAAGCAGCTTTGAAATTGCTCCTCTCCGCTTCCTCCACCGACACTTCACCCTGGCTCAAAAACAAGCCGTTGAAATGAATGCGTCTGTATTAAACGCCGTTACAGTTAGTTTTAGAAGTTATTTATTTCATCTGAATGCCAGCTAGATTCTGAAATTTAGCTGCGTTGTGTCAGAACTCGCTTTGAGCAGAGACGTTATGTATCTGGTTTAATCCCAATCCTCTTTAAGTGTGGGCTGGGGTTGGACTCCCTGCTAATGCCCTGCAAAGCCCGGGCTGCTGGGAGATAAACCAGAACCGAGCATCGACTGCTACCCGGGCGGCTGAATGGGAACGTCGTCACATGCTGATGGATTGTGTCTGAAGTCCATCTGCTCGTCTTCACATGCTGCGTATCTCTGCCTGCTCGCAGGGATGGCTCAGTGGGGGGCCGTGTTCTCCATAATTGCTGCTCTCGGAGGAGCGGCGCTTCTGGCCTCCGTGCACAAAATTGACGAAGGACACACTGGCGTCTACTACAGGTGAGCCTGAAGGATCGCTTTTTGGTTTCCCCTGAGAAAGTGAGTCTTTAGTTTTTTGCCTTAAGCATTGATGAACAACCAGAAACATGAGCTGCTTGGCACTAGGGTTACTCCGCATGGCAGCTGTGCTTGTGGGCAAATACTAATAATAATCAGCACAGACACGCCACACTTCTGTAGCGTGCCTGAACGAATAACTCTTTCTCATTTGGTTCAGTGGACGTTAACAGAAACAGACGTTGCCTTCTTCGTCCTGGTGCAGTTGGCACCTTTTTTTTGTTTTTTTCTCAGTATTTCTCTGGGAGTTTTCTCTTGCCTTGTTTCCAGCGAAGCAGTTTGATTATTGCCGATGTTTTCTTCACCCAAAGTTCAGAGTCACTGAGCCGTCTCGATAGAAGTCAAGCAAAGCACCATGAATGCGGGCTTGATAGTTATCCATAATTGACGTTTGTCTGTACATAATTCGTTTCTTTCCGCAGAAGCGCTGCTTTTATTAATCCATTTCTTGTGTATCCCAGGGGAGGGGCGCTCCTCACTACCACCAGCGGCCCGGGTTTTCACCTCATGCTCCCATTCATCACCTCCTACAAGTCCGTGCAGGTCAGTAGGGTTAGACTAGGATCCTCACTGTTTTTATTTTATTTTGTTTCAAACGCAAATGTGAGACAGTTTTGTTGCGGTAGCAACAGTAACTGGCAACATAGAGCAATATTTAAGCGCCGCTATTAATTCAGATGCTACGTCACAGTCAAATGCTGCCTTTAAGGCTGTTGTGTGTCACTTGATTTTATTTAGGGCTGTCAGGGAAACGCTTTACATTTATTTCTTAACTTGCTGCTTTTGCTTTCCATGGGTCTCACTTTGCAGGCGACTATAATAAAAGCTTCCAGTAACTTACATCAAGTTTTTGGTTTTCAGTTAGAGAGGTTCAGCGCATATAGACACGTCATCATCTGTGTTTAGTCTTGTGATGCAGAGCTTTGGCATGCGGGAGAGTAGAACACGAATCAACAAATCATGCCTGGATGTGTGTATTTTTTTAAATTTCCCCCATGTTTGGCCGATTTGTGTTCATCGCCACTTCACTGGTAGAGAGGCAGTTCCCAAGACAGGAAATTGTGCTGCTCAACACATTTTGGGTGCTAACACCTTTGTTTCTTTGGGTAAACGATTTTTCCGACGGCCCCAATGATCAGGAGTATTATCTGTGTTGTACCTGTGTTGTAGGAAACTGCCCTGGTGCTTTCTGGACACTTTTGCTCAGACTTGTCATGTTTAGTTTTTTTTTCTCATTTACAAAAACAGGGCGAACATAATTTCAATCGCATCTGTACTTACTTAAAAACCAATCAGAGTGCTAACTAGAATAATTGGAGGGATTTCAGCTCAGTCTGCGTCGGCAATATGACCCACCTTTAAATGTGTTTGGGGGATTTATGTGCCAAGCATAAAACTGTCAGCACAAAAGTTGCCAAGTTGGCAAATTAGCTTGTGCGGCGATGCCAAAACATTGTCGATCTGCAGCACGAAGTAGTTTCCCAGACATAGGTAAGCAGGATGTGTCTACCGTAAACTAAATCTGTTCCGAACTATAAATTGTAGAGTGCTAGAGAATAGAGAACATGTTTATCTTGCTTTAGGATTCATATTGTTGTTGTTTTTTAACATTCTTGACCCACGTTCTTGAGTCCCATTGCTGCCTTTAAATCTAGGACAACAGGCTTGGTTGTGTTTTTGAATACTCTGGTTGTTACTGATGTTTATTTCCTACGAATGTCTAACTCAGATTCTCCACAGCTCCAAGGTTTTGTTTTTGTTTGTTATTTTTAATAATAAACATCAGCAGGACTTGTAAACATCTGCTCTTGACCTGCAGACAACGCTGCAGACAGATGAAGTCAAGAACGTACCATGTGGAACAAGGTTGGTCGTCTGAGATTTATCATGGTTAATGAAACAAACATCCACCCTCGCCCTGCACAAATACCTTTTGACTCATAAATCTCACTTAATGGCGTTTCCCACAACTCTATGCTAAAACTGTTACGTGTGTCTTTGTGGTTTTTTTCAGCGGAGGAGTGATGATTTACTTTGACCGCATTGAAGTAGTGAACTACCTCATTCCATCTGCAGGTACTTACTAACGCCGCCTCCTCCTGGAGGCACAGACGTTCTTTTAATGTGCTGCCAAGAAGGGCTTTTTTTTTCTTCCGCTTGTCGACACCAGCGCTCGTCTCTCCTCTCCTCTGCAGTGTACGACATAGTGAGGAACTTCACAGCAGACTATGACAAAGCCTTGATTTTCAACAAAGTGCACCACGAGCTCAACCAGTTCTGCAGCGTCCACTCGCTGCAAGAAGTCTACATAGGCTTATTTGGTGAGTGTAAATATGGCACAGATGGAGCTGAAATGGTGTTTGTTTGTTTTTAGGGACTAATATGAAAATCCCTGTTATGGCTAAAAGCGTTTTTAGTTATTTATCTAACCTAACAATGTGAGAAAAACTGGGGCCCCTACTCACATTATTTCTCCACTTCATTTATTCCCACTGCGACAGTCACATTAATCCGCTTTTGATTAAATGCAGAAATATGGTTTATTAATTCAAAAAACACCTTAGGTATAAATGAAGCCAACACTGTATCTCTCCTTAAGATTTAACAGATCTTCCGCGTCCGTCCAACAGATCAAATCGATGAAAATCTCAAATTGACGCTACAAGAGGATCTAACATCCATGGCGCCGGGGCTCATAATACAGGTACGGTACGAGCACATGTTCATACAAACACTCAGGTTAGTCTCACACATAAGGTGTGAAAAACTGAAGGTTTCACAAAAGCATGTCTGGAAGTCACCTAAGATCATTTCCCATGTCTTTCCATTCCTAGCGTTGTTTAAATAACTACAGGACTAAAGCTCATCAATGAACTGCCAAACATCTGGATTTTAGTGCTGATCACCATACTGATGTTCTCTTAATCCAGTAACAGCTCACTGCTGCTTACATTCTTATATCATATTCTGTAGAAATAGGATTTGCTGCAGAGTCACCTTCTCTTTGTTGCTCATCATCATTAATCTTTTATTCCAGTAGCTGTGTTTTTTTGGTTATTTTTTGTCTGTGGGAGGGAGAGAAAAGAGACAGTTAACAAGGCCTAAGATATTATTCATTTGGCTCTCTTTAAAAGCGATTTCTAACTTTCAGTTTTTACTTTAAGGCTTGGCAGTTTTTGAGAGGTAGCTTTAATTTTATAAACCCAGCTTAATAATTTACAAGCAGTTGTATGTAATAGTTGCTAACAGCAGGGATTTCTTTCCACTCCTATTTTTCTCCTTCCAAGGAATAATCAGGCTTGTGCTGAAATCGGTGGAAGGCTGGCAAAGACAGAACAGTACAAGTTGTTGTTATTGGAAGAAACCCGATATATATTTTCTATGCCAAGACTTTACGGCACCCAGACGTTCCTAGCCTCCGTATTCCTCCTGGATATATTAGAATAATGACTCAGACGGACTTTGTTGCTTCTTGGAGTTTAAATGTTGCACAACTTTCTATATCCTTCTTTTTAAATCAAGCACACACCACCCTGCCCTGAATTACTCACCCGCATTTCTTCACCCACAGCTCCATTCAAACGGCGTTAAATGCTTCACAGTTTCTGAACACAGTTGTGTCTTTTCCTCTTTTCTCCTCCTGGAATGTGTCAAAATCAAAGGTTCGGTCTCCTGAGGACTTCAGAAGGATTATAAAAGTAGAAACATTGTCCCTGAGTTGTCTTTTTTTTCTTCTTGTGGTTAAACCTTGTATAAACACTTCTTTATACAAATACGATGCATGTTGTGCTCAATTGTTATCTCCAAAAACCTGAATCTACACTCTCTTTTCCTTAGGCTTTACGCGTCACTAAGCCCAACATACCAGAGAGCATTCGCAGGAACTATGAGCTCATGTAGGTTTTCATTATTTATTTTTTTCTTTCTTAACGGGAAATGGTTACATATTTTCTTTTCTAATGAGTAGATGTTATGGTTTTCCAACTCCCACTCATGTGTGCCTCAGTCCGGGAACAACGCTGTTTAAAGCCTCCTGCAAGCTCGCAAACTAACCAGCAGTGAATGCCGTGTCATGGAAAGACACAGGACTTACCGTAAATGACGTAAATCAACAAGCTTAATATAAGTCTTCATTTGATATTAGATTTCAATCCCTTTCTTTTGGTCTGAGATTCCTGGAATAAATACCAACTAAATAAAATGACTTCCAGAGGTTTCTGTAAAAACCTTCTTAATGCTTTGTGGGGGTGGACACACATGCAAATCACTGCTGATACCCATCAGTGTTTGTTTCCCACAGTTTCGAGACCGTTCGGTCAGTTTGCTTGCGCCGTGGTCGGCACTAGGGCAGCGCAACGTTTAACTATCAAAAAGTGTTAAAAGTAAAAAGAACCTTTGAAAGTATAACTAGGTTATTATGCCCTGTTCTAGGGCTGAACGACTTTAGGGGAAAAATTAAATTGCGATTTTCTTTTTTTTTTTTTTCACTTCCGTCACGATTTTATTTTCTTTAAATCAAGTTTCAACAAATTCCATTAGGACAATGCAAGAAAAACTCCTGGCATCAGATTTAAAATGATGTTTTTCATTGATTAATTTCGTCGACCTGGTGCAGCTTTCTGATTGGTAGCTGCTAGAGAGTCTTTTCTACATCGGCATTGGGCACACGTGTGCTTTGACGATCCCAAAATCGTCTTATCTGAGATTGCGTTTTCGGTTGTAAGTGATAGATGTTCAGCCCTACCTTGTTATAAGTCAATACTGGTCTATTTGTAGTTAAGTAGTCAGACAGTGGATCTCAAAACAAGCCATGTGATGCTGGTGCCATTTTAAAGTAAAATAAACAGTGATGAGTGGGCTTAACTAAATACTCTTACAAAATTCAAGTAATCATTTCAAGTTGTTGCACTATTTCAATTTAGCTGGGTGTGATCTGCTTAAGATCCAAGCGAATGCAGGAAACTCAGACGTAAAGGTTGAATCATGCAGCATCAAGGAAGGAATTGAAGACTTCCGTTACCTCACAGCGTTTTCGCATGATGCGGTTATGACTGGTCTACCTGGTCTGCCCTTAGCTGGTTACACATCCACCGCGAACTTCCAGCGCCAAACTCATCACCCAGAAATAAGGACAGTGTTTTCGACCTCAGTGCAAGACCAAAATTAGCTCTAAGTAAATTCTGACGTTTTAAGACAAACTTTAGAAAAACACTTGTGTTCAAACAAAGAGTTCAAATCCCAAGCAAAAGGGAAAACATGACTTTAAGAAAGTAACTTTAGAAAATGATAACCTTTTGAATGAATATTTCCTTAATCCCAGAATCAGTTTAATTATATAGTACCAATTCACAACAGGTGTCGTCTCAAGGCAAGAAAATCAATTAAAATCAAAGATACATCATAAACAAATTAGTTTTAAAAAGTTTCCAATCTAAGGAACCCCAGCAGATTCATGGAGTCATTGACTTGCAACATTCACTCCTCTGGAATCATCAGACAGAAACAATGGCTTGTGTTGGCGTTGACTTTACAGCAATCCCTCATACTGAGCATGCATGTAGCGACAGTGGAGAGGAAAAACTCCCCTTTAACAGGAAGAAACCTCCAGCAGCACCAGGCTCAGTACAGTCATCTGCCTTTAATTACCTTATCTGAACACTCAGGTCAGATCAACCTGACCGAACACTCTGATAACCATACAACTCAATCTGTTAATATAAACTGCTATATCTTAAAGTTACTTTAGCTTGGCTAGCGTGTAGCTTCAGGTTAGCATAAGAAGTATACCTGATACAATTTAGGACATTTTAAGTATTATTTTGTGTTATTGTGTAGCTGGTAAGCAGACACACTAAAAATAACTAATAAAACATGTGTTTACCCTCACTTCCAAGCCTGTTTAAGTAATTTAAAGGATTAACTCCCCTAAAATCCAACAAAAACAATATTTCAAATGTTTTGTGTGAAGCGGCGGACAGTAGCTACAGCTGTTCTCGTCTCCGGGTCTGGAGGAAGCATTGGCCTGCGGTGGTAGTAGCGGGGGCGTGTCAGCTGTTGAACAACAGATCACATCTATTTGGGGTAAATTGTCATCACATTTCTGCCACCTGTTTCTTTTCTGGGGTTTAGTTAATTTATTAGTATCTATTAAATGTTTAGCAACTGTCTGTGGGACAGTCTTGGAACAAACGGAGATAACGGTGCAAACACGAACTCTTCATAAAATCAATGAAACCTGATCACGTCTTCATTCTTCTCATCCACCGTAATAGAGATCGACGCGAGAGATCCTTCCTGGCCAGAGCCATCAGCATCTACAACAACTCTTGGATAATAGGAGTTACATCAAAATTTAATTTCCCGTTGGGATTATTGAAGTATTTTTAAATGAAGTTAAACCCTCATGTTCGCTTTGTGGTTGCGTTCCCTTCCCACAATAAACTTAGTTTCTTGCATAATGGATCAACTATTAAGCAGAGGGTTATCATTAGTTTAAGTCCAGAGGGGGAGATTGTTTTATACCATAGTATATTTATACTGGATCCCATTGTAATACTACACAGGCGTTGTGGCCCATAAATTCTCCTGGATTCTGTGTGTAATGCTGCTCCAGTCTCATAAATGTCATATGTGTATGTTATGTTTGGTAATCTGAATCCTTGCCCTCCAGTTGAAGATAAAACCGCAGATTTCTGTGATAATGCAGGATTCAGGGTCTAAGCAGAACATTTGAAACTTGATCTCTCATCCTGACGAAGAACATTGTTGCGTAATCATTCATGGCTTGACAAAGAGTTTGTTTCTGCCCCTGTAAATAATATTGTCTTTTTTTTTTTTTGTTCTTTAAAGGGAGAGTGAAAAGACAAAACTACTGATTACCCAGCAGACACAGAAGGTCGTGGAGAAGGAGGCCGAAACTGAGAGGATTAAAGCTGTAATAGGTGAGGGAGACATCAGAGAATAATGGTCTGGCAGCTGCATCTTTGTGACTACAAGTCTCATCTGAATAATGCTCGCTTTGTTTTGTAGAGGCTGAGAAAGTGGCGCAGGTTTCAGAAATCAAGTTTGGGCAGAAAGTCATGGAGAAGGAAACTGAAAAGAAGATCTCCGAAATTGAAGGTGTGTAAAGACGCTGTGGATTATGGGATTTCAAAGATCTTAGTTCTCAACAGACATAAGATTCGAAGCAGGTGCAGGTGTGGATTTGCGCTCCTTCCTGTAGTATCAAGTTATACGGGGTCACTACTAGCCTGTGATAAAACCCATAGATTGCCGTGGCAGTTATTGTTTGGTTTTTTGTTTCTGGACAGATGAAGCTTTCCTGGCCAGGCAGAAAGCAAAGGCAGATGCAGATTTCTATACCGCGCTGAGAGCGGCAGAGGCCAATAAGGTAAACCGACGACACCCTAATCAACCATGTTATTCTAAACCTACGTTTACATGGTTTACGGTCCCAAAGCGACTCGCCAGAAGAATCTAAAGCCGCACAGCAGCACAATGTTACTGGAAGCAATGGTAGAGGCTACAAATGTGCTTTCACATTAGAGTTTTTTCGCAATAAAAGCAGACTAGTTGTTACAAGGTCGTAACAAGAAAAAGGAGGGTCGAATAATAATTAAAAAAAACAGGATTAACAGGATTGGTGTCTTTTGCTTCAGCCATTAGTTATATCCAGATCTACTTTATCTGGCTTCTTCTGGTGCTGAATTATGCAGCATGTCTCACGTTAACGACGTAAAAGTCGAATGAAATGCTACATGACTCAAACTCTCTATGTGTTCAAGTTGGTACACGTGCAAGGGGCCAAGTCCAGTATTTTTCTGGTGAAATGATAGGATTGGGCCGTTCACACTGCTGTGAAAAAGTTGGATATGAGTCGCATATAAACCAAAAAAATACTGGATATGGATCACATACCTACAGTCGTTAAGAGCAAGGCAGTCCCCCTTTTACATGTAGGTCTTAATGAGTTGGGAGAAAGTATTAACAATCCTAGTTTCACCAGATTTCGGAAAATATTTAAATCTGTAACTTCACAGTAAATTTTCTCAATATTTGTTTCAACAAAGATTTAAGCAAAAAGTTGAAGGAAAAAAAACAACAACAAAAAACTAAGTTGATTTTGTCCACAGGAATTAAGTGGGACATCTGGTAGATTTTTAGGTTTGACACATGAAAACACCATCACAGTACTGAGGTAAAAGGCATTTAATCTCCAGTGAGTGTTAGAAGTGTGGGTTCCTGTTTAGTTATTGTATTTAGGATCTTCTTTGACTAACCTTCATAAACCCAGTGGTGTTAAATGAGGGTAAATATTTAGATCAGGAAAAAATGTAGTTATTAAAATGAATGGAGGTCAATGCAGAGTCATTGTATGGGTAGAAATACAAACCTGTGTTAAATGAGGTTTGGACATGAGTTGTGTGACATGGAGTCGAGTGACTAATGACTTCACATTTAACCGTTTGACTGGAGAACCCTGGACTTACGTTGTGAAACAGAACGTGTGCAATTAAAAAAGTATGCAACACCTGAACCGGCACCCCCCTGTCTCATTCGTGTTGCTGCAGCATGCACCATATATCCCCTTTTTCCTCACACGCTTTCGTTTTAAGTCCTACTATGGTAGCAGTAAAGCTGACAGTGGCCAGAGGTCTCGATTTATAGTGTTTTAAAATAGGGTTGGGGGGGGGGTAGAAAAAAGGCCTAACAACTTGTAGCCTACCCTGCACCATTTACAGTATAATGTTTAAGCAACATTTTAAATGCAGAGAGAAATTTCTTTAGACATTCTTAATTACAACAATTAAGACGCTTACAGTGACTTTTTATTAGCTCTGTATAAATAAATGTACACAATCTCTCTCTATCTCTATCTCTATATATATATATATATATATATATATATATATATATATATATATATATATATATATATATATATATATGCGCTAATGTAGCCCTTGTGTGGACTGTTGGTTCCATGGAAACGTTTATTTTGTACAAAAAAGTAAGTTTTTGAATTAAAGTTATTGAGTTAGTCTGATTCCTCTCTCAGTATAAATTTAGTGTATAAAACAACAGTATTTTTCTGATGGTTGTTGCTCTACAAACCTGACAACAAATAAACAACTCAGACAACAATAACAATAAATGAATTCCTTTTTATTTTATTTTATTTTTTAAAGAAAAATACATTAGGGCAGTACAATGTTGATCAGTTAAGTAGAATATATCAGGAAAGAAACATTTTCATCTGTCACTACGTCCAGACGCCTCATAAGGGATTGTTGCAACATTACTAACTCAATCCAGTTGGATGAGCGCTTTCATTGCACGCTCTTTAAAAAAGGAGCAATTAATGTTTTAATTCATCATTAATTCCTCCTCAATCAAAACTCAATCTACTTTCCTGTTATTTCTATCTGCCTGAATACATTAGTTACATTTACAAACACAATCATCTCCATTTTGAATAAATCCTGGTGCATGTAAATGCACGTCATGATAGGATCAATAAATCTGTGCACTTGTAAATAATATTTTCAGGATTATTTCATCTGAATACATTAACATTGTCTAAGCAGTTTATTTTCTGTTTCCTGGAAGTTTGTTCCAGATTAAAGATGCATTGAAATTCACTGCCGCTCCCTATGTGTTTTTCTGATTCTGGTCATACAGAGGAGATTTAAACCAGAGCACGTGAGTGGTCTGGAAAGGTAATCTTTAACGTATAGCTATTTAGAGATTTATAAACGAACAAAGGTATTAAACAAAGGTATTAAACAAGATTAATTTCTCGGGGTCTTCCTGGAACATTGTCCTCCAATCCTAAAAGTAGAAGGAAGACTTGTAATTGTCTTTTCTGTGAAGGTTCAGGCCTGGTTCCATCCTCATTTCCAGGTTTCAAATCTGCTTAGTAGTTTCTAGATGTGATTTTTTTGTTTTGTTTTTTGTTTGTTTGTTGTTGTTGTTTCTGTTCAGCCCAAGAAAGTTATGAGGCATCCATGCATTGTTTTGGCCTATGGATCTGCTCGTCTGATGGCATTGTAATGCAGAGCTGTGTACCATCAGTGTAGTTGATTTATTTTACACATTTTTAAAATCTGAGCTGTTTGGAAAATGTCGATATGAAAAAAGAAAGACCTCAAGATAGAGCCTTGGGGTACCCCGCATTTTTTGTTTATTTATTTTTGATGTTGTTTATTGAAAGTGCTCTAAATAAGAAAGAGGAAGCTGTTGTTTGAAGTTGGTTCTTAGATATTTAAGGTCAGAGCGGGATGGTAACAGCTCAGTGGTTGGAGATGAAAGAGCAGCAAATGAGGCTGAAATAATGAGTTGTTACAGCCAAGGTATGCAGAGTACCACCTTTGCACACATGTCGAAACTTGCAGCAAAAGATCCGAGCGAGTGTTATTTCTAGTGGCTAATATCAGCCAAATTCAAGATGGTGGTGGTTTGAAGCCCGTTAGCAGTTAGCAGCCTGCCTGATGATTATTTCTTCTCATTATGCCTGTTCGTATTGTTGAGAGTATGAGATTTTAGCATTTTAATTTGCGTCATTACTCCACCTCTCTGTGACAAGGATACACACAATTATGAGTCACAAACCACGTATCTCTACAGCAGTCAACAATTATTTATTGAAGAATTCACCTAATGGAGACACTCAACAAAACAATGGTTTCCCTGTCCAGCTGAGTTGTGTCTTACCACGGCTCGGACAGCTCATACACTCAGGTGCCAGTCCAAGGAAAGAGGGAACTAACTGGGTTTTTTCTGCTAAGCAAAATCCGCTATGGAACCAAAAAAACATTTTAGTGCATTAGTAAATAGCACCAAAGGTAAAACACACAACTTAAAATTGCTCGTTTTCGCACACATATATGACATTTATTCGGCACTCTATATGACTACAGTCCACAGATCTTCCCATTGCTAACTCTAGCAGGATGATGCTCAATAAAGTACGACTCAAATGATCTCACACTGGTTTCTTGGAAGGACTTTTTCAGGTTTTCTGAACTCTTGTCGTTTCTCTTGCAGCTGAAGTTAACTCCCGAGTACCTGCAGCTGATGAAGTACAAGGCCATCGCAACCAACAGCAAGATTTACTTTGGAAACGAAATACCTCAGATGTTTGTGGACTCCGGCTCTGCAGGGAGCTCCATCAAGGTGTCGGCAGCCCTGGATGCAATTAGTGATCAGGTTATAGACCTGGATTAATGAATGAAGCAGTGGGACTGTGGGATCACTCAAGTGTGGCATACTCTTTGCGGGTAGCTGAGCTACACCTTTATACCAACAAGAATCTGCTGTCCAGGGCCAGTATTTCTCAGACGGTTCAGAATCACTGCTGGAAGTGCCGATGGATGAATGAACAGGGTAAAAAAAGTAAGTTAGATAAGGTTCCCTTTACTCTCCCCTAGTTAACAAACAAGACACTTAACACTAAACTTTAGACTTTAACTAAACAGACATTAGGCCAAAAGTGGGTTTAAAGACTTTTTCTTGCTGCTGCGCTAATTACTATAGTTACATAATCAAAGATCCATTATGCGTAGCTTTTATACAAAAGAGGTTTTCTTGCATATTTCTTAAAATTGTCACCTGCAGAAACAACCAATCAGAGCCACCTGGAAGGTCTTACTGCTGTCGATATATAACCAACCCCAGATGACAGTAGGACCACAGGAGTCAGATTATCTGTCAGTACGTAGTGACAGTAATATGTATAAAACCGATTATTTTTAAATAAGTGACCTACTGTAGCTTTAATTAAGTCAGCAGGAGTTTTTCTAGCCTTGCAGTTGTCAGTAATTGAAGCTGCTAAGTTCTTTTTGAAGGAAGCTGGAGACCTCATTTAAATAGATATTTAGCAGATAAAATCAATACCTTATGACTTCGATGTTGAGCATTATCCCACAATTTACCTGCTTTGGCTGACTCCTAACCTATTTTTATACCAAAAAAAAGGTAGAAGTGGTCCCCGACAGGGTCGTTAAATGTCCCCTAACGTCTGAATGTCCCATAACTATGCAATAAATCGAAAAAATATACAAACTTTGAGGTGAACCAAAAAAAAAACAACTTTAAATACGTTGTGGCTTTGATAGAAAGACTGTTTATACAGCCGGGAGCAGGACATGTTTCCAGGAAAGATCTGAGAGACCAACGCATCTTGGAGTTAACATTTATAGAGTGTGGTTTGCGAGGCCAGAGGGATTTGTATGATTTAACCCTGGAAAACACTTCCCGTCATGTCTTTGCTTCTCACTCAGCGATTGCTGGTTCATGAAGGGTTCTCATATGAATATTCATATTTCAGTGAAAGTTTGGACACCCTATTTTAACTGATTTTGATTTAAATCATGGCAACTACCCTAATTACCCTGCAGCAGACGTAGTAGGTGATATAAATAACTTGAAATTGTCACGGCAGATACTCTTTTGATCAAAACAAGCACATATGTATGAATATTAAATTAAACATGCCAAATGAGCAGCATTCAAATGAGGCCCCTGTCTGTTCACAAACTTTTAAGCATCATAATAGCTTTGAGGCTACTTGTTCCTTTGTGTCAGATCTGCCGGTAATCCTGTCATAATTAGAAAAATACGCTTTTTTTGTTTTGTTTTTTTTGTTTGCCTCAAAGAGGCGCCATCCGGCGGCGAGTGGGACTCCATTACATTCTGACCTGCTTGATAAATACGGGCCCAGACCACAGCAGCGGACAGCACAAGCTTGAAGAATGTACTGTAGTAGCTGCTCACTGTCTCGTTTCAAATCCGTGCTGTTTGTATGATTGATTTTTCTTTTTGCATCATTGAATCTATAATTCACTTCGTTTGTGAGACTGCACATGTAATTATTTTCAGCTTTTCTGGTCGAATGTTGTGTGTTGACCGGTTTTTCCATTGGAAACAGCCACCAACATATCAGATCGTGAAACAAAAAAGGCGCTTTTTACTTCAGTCTGGACGTCCAAACTAGATGTCACACACGTCTTATGTCTGGACAATTTTTCTGCTTTTTGTTTTCTACACAGAACTTTAGAAATTGCTCAACAGGTAAACTTTGGCAGCATTAAGGTTCTGAAGATTACGGAGGAACCACAAATGTACATTTGGAAAGTGATTGAACTATAGAAACTGATCGCTGTGGAAAACATTAAATACTGAGATATAAGAAGCTGAAAGAAAAGTTTGTTTGCTGTACAATATCTTTTGTTTACTTTTGTTTTAAGCTGTTTTTTTTTGTTCTTTTTTTGATTTGTTGTAATTTCATGTTGCATTGAGTTGTTTGACCAAATACTGGGATTTCCAGTGAACTATTGTGTATCCAGAGCTAAGCTGGTCTCTTAATGGGCGACACGCTTGTACAGTTACAGGAACATGTCCGAATATTCATTACAGCGTCTCGGATGCGCTGAGACGAGCACTGACTCGACGTATTCAATGCATCGTTATTGCACTGGTTTCAGTGATGAATTTAGAATGAAAATAGTCTTCTGACAATAATCTATGGTTTTAATTGAGAGATAAATGTCAACAAGAGGCTTCTGTTAACTGCAGTCATATATATATATATGTAGGATATATATATATTTTTTTTTACTGACAGCATGTGATACAAACATAATAAAAATCCACAGAAGCTTACAAATGCTGTACTGCTTTCTTTCAACAATGTTGTGTTTAGAAATAACATGTCAGTATGGAAAGGCTTACTAAGCAAAGTTTTTTGGAGTCCGGTAAATTGCAGTGATTCCTCCTCAAAAGCCAAGAAAGTCATTTCCACATGGAATCAACAAAGTGGATCACGTGTGAGAGTCCATCATCACTTCTGAGCAAACGAAAACAAAAATAACCCCGAGGGGGTTTTCAAAAATATTCAGAGGACCAATGAGACGAAAATAAAACATTTTTGGGAAGTTTGCTTCTGGCATTAAGCTAGCATTTAAAAAAAAAGGAACAACTATAGTTAAGCACAGGGTGAGGGTGTAATGATCTGCGGCTGCTTTACGAACTGGAAAACGTCCTTTAACTAATGAGGGCAACAACTGTCGTCTACCAATGACTCCTTGTCTGTGTTCACTTGGGCTTTGTTGATGCGATCACTTAGAAGGGCTGAAAGGTGAAGTCGAAGTACAGACATGAATCTAAAGATGCCGTGACCTGACCCTAAACGGTCAAAACTCGTCTACTGTGATACAATGAAAGACGTATGCAACAGGTATATACCAAAGATTCTCTACCATAGAGGAAATTCAGACATTCAATTGTGTTTAATGTTGTTTTTTTGGGGGGCCTTTCTCAGTTCAGGTTTTCTTTGTCAGATGTTAAAATTTATTTGATGATAAATCGAAGAAAGACCAAGTAAAAGTAGACCTTTCAAAGGGGCTAATACTTTGTGTTCACAACTATAATTGTAAATTTCTCTGCATCACTATTACATCTGCAGGTTGTACACAGGGGCGTGTCCAAAGGGGTGGCTGAGGGGGCCACTGACTTACCTTGAAATCTGATTGGCCCCCCTACCTGGCTGGCCACAACAGAGTTTTCAATCACTTTATTCAAAGCGCACACAGATTAGCCATAGACTGCAGACCAGTTTAAATAGAACAGCACAAAATTGTTTAGCTTTTTTTAAATGCGTAGTTGTAGATTCTGGACATGCGCAGTTCCTTTACAATTGAACAAGAACAAGACAAAGTAGTAGCACTCATGCTCGAGCACTATAGAGACCAACAACTTCAATCATGATGGAGCCGATACGGTAAGTGAACAGTTGTCTGCAACGTGGAGCCTGTAATTATTTACAAATGTCAGCTTCAAGTTGACAGTTGAATGGAACGGTGAGTAACATGGAGTTGTTTGGGGTTACGCTGCATGCCGAACTCCAAGTCACTGTAACAAAGCCGTCTCGTTTGCTTTGGAGCTTCAACGAAATATTTCTGACTGCTAATTTCAAACGCTGAGAGTCAAAAACGTACATGTTAGATACACCTTGTTAGTACCGGGTTGGACCACTTTTTGCCTTCAGAACTGCCTCAATCCTTCGTGGCACAGATTCAACAAGGTACTGGAAACATTCCTCAGAGAGTTTGGTCCATATTGACATGATAACATCATGCAGTTGCTGGCGATTTGTCGACTGCACATCCATGATGCGAATCTCCCATTCCACCACATCCCAAAGGTCTATTGGATTGAGATTTGTTGACTGTGGAGGGCGTTTGAGTACAGTGAACTCATGTTATGTTCAAGAAACCACTCTGAGAGGATTTGAGCTTCATGACATGATGGCGCGTTATCCTGCTGGAAGTAGCCATCAGAAGATGGTACACTGTGGTCATAAAAGGATGGACATGGTCAGCAACAATACTCAGCTAGGCTGTGGGATTGCAACGATGCTCAGTTAGTACTAAGGGGCCCATAGAGGGGCAAGAAAATGTCCCAACAGCATTACACCACCAGCCTGAACCGTTGATAGAGGCAGGATGGATCCATGCTTTCATGTGGTTGACGCCAAGTTCTGACCCTACCATCCAAATGTGGCAGCAGAAATTGAGACTCATCAGACCAGGAAACGTTTTTCTATTCTTAGCTGACAGGAGTGGCACCCGGTGTGGTCTTCTGCTTCTGTTGCCCATCTGTCTCCAGGTTGGACGTGTTGTGCGTTCAGAGATGCTCTTCTGCGTACCTTGGTGTAATGAGTGGTTATTTGAGTTACTGTTGCCAGTTCTATCACCTTGAACCAGTTGGACCATTCTCCTCTGACGTTTCCGCTCACAGAACTGGCGCTCACTGGATATTTTATCTTTTTCATGCCATTTTCTATAAACCCTAGAGATGGTTGTGCGTGAAAATCCCGGTAGATTAGCAGTTTCTGAAATAGTCAGACCAGCATGTCTGGCACCAACAACCATGCCATGTTCAAAGTCCCTTAAATCACCTTTCTTCCCCGTTCTGATGCTCGGTTTGAAATGCAGCAGATTGTCTTGACCATGTCTACATGCCTAAATGCATTGAGTTGCTGCCGTGCAAGGACGTAATTTTGGGGGGGGACACAGGGGACATGTCCCCTGCACCTTTTCCTGTCCAAAAACAATGTTCCGCTACACTACACTGAAATTGTCAGCACTAGGACCATGCGGGAAACAAACGCTCAAGCTGAAGCCCGCTTCTCTGAGTTTAGACCGCCCACCAGCACTTAATTGGCTCTCTGTTGCTTGTCGCCCCCGTCACTCATTAGAAGCTAAAGAAGCATGGAGCTGCTAATAGCTCCAAACACCAGCAGTTCCAGCATTGGACGTAGTGCATTCTCTGTGTTTTCAGAAGTGTTTTCTGCAGTAACTTGATAAAAGTACAACTTTTTTATGCTGTTGAGAAACGTTAGCTGAGTGTCCCGCATCACAGTAATATTTTATATTGCCAGTTTTTGTTAATTAAGCATTTGAACTTGCTAAGTTAACTTGCTAGGTGTGTTTTAGCTGCCGCTAGCTCATTACTAGCGCCGGTTTTAGACGGGTCCGTCTGATTCAGTGTTTTAAAATTTCCATCACAACTTACATTCTGAAGTTAAATAATTTTCAAATTTTTTTCGGCCAGTCACACCCGCGTAGGCTTCTACCAGCAGGTGGGCCGGCTGGTCCACGTGGACGTCTTTGGCGCGGCCACGTGGCGCGCCTTCTGCAACGCTGCCGAGAACTTGCAGCACACGGACTACATCACGGAAAAGCCGGGGCTGTGTGTGTGTGTGTGTGTGTGTGTGCGCGCGCACGCATATATATATGTAAATAGTTCTAGTATAGAAAATGGTAAAGTAGTCATAGTTAATAATAAAAGTGGTTCTATATTTTAAAGCTTGTTTTGCATTTTACTTTCTTTTTTTTGCACTTTACATATTTTACAATAAATTGTTTGGTCATTTATTTTTGCACAATTGAGTTATTTTGTCATGTGATCTGATATCAACGAGAAACGGTTTCAATTAAATGAATATTTTAATCATTGAATTATAAATAAAAGTTCTCAGACTACAAGCACAATCAAGTTTTCATGAAAGCAAAAATTATATTAATTATGTCTTTGACAAAAATTAA
>JAVLVB010000428.1:508037-533037 GCA_032876305.1 Orestias chungarensis | reverse complement strand
TACAAAGGAGAGTGGTTGAAATGGTCCACTATGATATAGACATCTCTAAATTTGAGACATTATCAGTTATTAGAAAGTTGCTTTTATATAAACAGTCCCTCTTTGCAGGGTTTTTTTTTTATTAAAAGATTGTTCTAATGGCAACAAACATTAAAAATAGTCTCTTTTATTGTATTTTTACAAGCTTAATAAAAGATTTTAAAGAACACTGTGAATAAAATAATCAAGTATGTGGGAAATTTGAAATATTCAGGGTTGTTTTGATCTAATGCAGACTGGGAATTAATTTCAATTGTAGCCTCATTACCCAGACAGCTATTCCGATATTAAGATATTCCTACATTCAGCGTTTACACAGTGACACAACACAGGGGGGCGCCCAGTCCCCATGACACATTTAAACAACACTAACTTGTTCATCCTGTAACTGACTGATGACCTGTTTAAGGTGAGCCTTCAGAACAGTACAAATACAAAAGGATCAGGAGAGTATTTGATTGAGTGGGTCTTCTTTTGTTCAAACTGAGCTCCTGAAATCAATGACATTAAAGAACAATAAATGGCATCATAGCTATTTATTTTGTTTAAAAAGCGGAAGAAATACCCAGTGGGAACAAGAACAGCTTACTAGATGGGACTCGAAGTTTAAGTAAATGTTCGGGTCTCTGTGACCCGCTGCTGCAAAAAAGCAGGTACATTCTGTTGTTCTACCAGCACGTGGAGTCATTTGATGCTGTTGGATATAATCAGCTGATGGTAAAGGTTTTCAGTTTGTTTTGAAAAGCTCAAACTGTGGCGTGACTTAGTCTGATTCTAGTCTTTCTAAACTTTTAGCTGGCCCTTCAACGTTCAGTACACGACTGTGAGATTGAAACAGAAACTCAGATGTCCAACTCACCGCTCTGTTTGTCCTTTTCTTTACCGAACAGATGTAACCTCTTCTTCTACACGTTGCACTGCTTTATTATTGGGATTATCTGAAAGGAAACATCTGTAAAGCTTCTAAAGTTTGCAGATGACTCAACTGTGGCGGGCCTCATAGACTACGGCGATGAGAACGGAGGTCAAGCGTCTGGTGTCTTTGTGCGTCAAAAACCACCTCTTTCTTAACACAGACAAGACTGTAGAGAGGGTGGTGGAAAAAACATCATTATGTAACTTTAGCGACTCTTAAAATAAAGTTTCCAGTCTGTCGAGGGAATCCATTGAACAGATGCTGGTTGTGCAAAATTACAGTAAAAACAACCCATTTTGCAGAGAAATCGTTGTATAACCTGGCCTTGACCAAACAGAGCATCTGTATGCCATTACCGATGCTTTACACAAGCCTAAATGAATTGCGCAACAAGAAATGTGAGAGGTTAAAGTGCTAAAGCGTTTGGAGGTGATTTCTTTTTTCTTTTCTTTTGCGTGTGAACATTCGGAGGGGATTGAGAAAACGCTTTTCCTGAGCATCAAAGAACGTTTCTCGAACAGAACGAGAGATGAGTTGCTGGGTGGTGGAGTTGCCAAGAGATGAAACGATAAACAACAAGACCCAAAGCAGGAAACAATCAGGCCAAATTACAGACCTCACGTCAGAGTCAGGGCGAGTCATGCAGCTTTGGGTGGCACACACCAGAAACACACGTTCACACCGGGAGGCACGTCGACGTCCGGCAGCAGGCGTCGTGATGTTAGTCAGCGGAGAATCTTTGGCTTCCAAAGCACTTTTTAAGTGCCTGTACAATCACTGCTGTTTGCGTCGCTCACTCGTTGTTATGTGCTATCCTGAACGTGTCACGTTGGCCCAATCGCTTCCAAGCTGCAGCGTAACAACATGCAGACAACCTTTGAATGTTTTGACACATGCAGCTCCTTCAAACCAAGAGCTTGAAAAACCCCAGAGCACACTCCAGCCATCCTTATCATCCGACCACATGCTGCAAACTTCCCATTTCAACATAACCCCCGTACGGTTGCCATCGGGAGACAAAGGCCAGATTCATATTTCTTGTGGGATTCCGTAAATATTCAATTAGAGAGCCCGAAATAGCTGAAATCTTGTCTTATTACAGTCACTAAGGTTCTGACCCTTTACTCATTAGCTTTGCTCTATCCAACATAAGAGGTCTCTTAGTGTCCAACTGTTTCCATTCAGAAACAAATCTGTGCACTTGTGTGTAATGGACTTCTGCCAAATCATAGCATGTAGCAGGATTTCATTCAGTATGCAGCCGAGACATGATTAGTGGGCTGTTCCTTTGTTTGTTAGCACAGATATATAATGTTTTCACACCCTTTGATGTTTCACAACCACAAACTACAGTGTACTCAATGTGTTAGGACTTTGCAGAGACATTAAGTTTTTTAATTAAAAAGTTTAGTAAAACTAAGGAAACCATCACAAAAAATAGTTATTATATACTTACAGTAGGACATTTGTTCAATCTCTAAACTTCAACTTCTGGGGATTGATTTCGAAAGTTAAAAGAACATAATTTCACTTCACAAAACATTTCTGAAAAATAAGTAATAAGATTAATCAAAGACATCCAAGAGCCAAGAAGCTCTCCCAGAGTGGCCTAGAAACAACAGGCACAGATTTTGCCTAATTAAAAAAAGGAAAAATAACGCACACAGTTGCTCTTATGCACACTCGCTGCACAACAATCTGCTGCTGTAGAACATAAATACAAATGCTGCAGAAGATTTGGGCAAGCCAGTGAATTTCCGCCAAAAATATAATATAGTCTGGTCATTTAAGGCCAAAGGTGGACTCTAAAGAGGTCATTGCTCACATTAGCCTGTATTCCTGAAAAGGATGTGATGAATACATAAAAAACAAAATCTGTCATTATTTTCTAAGCATCTTTATTCCAATGTCCATATAAAATATTCAGTGCAACCATTTGCACTGAGACATAATTGGTGAATAGTTCTGCAGGGCATAAAAAGATCTCAGCATAAATCATAGCTGTTGCTTTAAGGGGACTTTAGTGAAAAAACAGCAGCTTGACAATAAAGAAACAAACCATTATCCTTCAGGGAGAAATCGGCAGCTTGCAGAGACCTCTTTATACCTGACCACATTAACCTCCTTGGCTGTAATTTGTGAAACACACATGAGTGTTATTGTAAATCTGGAGGAGCTACAGAGAGGCACAGCTCAGGCTGTTTTGACAGTCAGAAATATTACCACCCGGATCTTTACTTGCTGTTTAGTTACATAATCTCTTCATAATTGCTTGCGGCCTCCCTGTGGTCAGTGCAGACAACAGGCCGCCCAGTTCTGTTGATTAGAATGGGCTCCACTTATTTTCCCATGGTTCCTCTGTTTGTGTGTTGCACGTGAACTATGACCTCTGAGCTGATATCTCTGGTATGAATGATCTGAATGTCAGCAATGCCTCCTGTGTCTGATAGAATGGCAACGACAATGGTCTGAGTGATGTTTGTAGATTTAAAAAAAAACAATAATAATAATTCAGTCATGGTTGACATCAACACTTAATTTCACTGGCTCTCAGTATTACCATGCATGTCAATGTGACATCTTGAATGTTTGAGACGGTGACAAGCTGGAATATTAGCAATTTGTTTTATTGTTTTACAAACTCTTGACATTTTCTCTTCCCAACAAAGTTTACTTGTGCTGCAATTGCATTGTCATAAACATAAAATATTCTCTATAGTCACTTGCAAATGTACATATATAATCATTTACTCTCTTGTAGAAATTAATAAATTAGAACAATAAATAGTAATTTAAATGACTCAAGCAGCAGACATAATAAATGTGTTATAACAAAGAGAAGTCATTCTTTTGGATGCTGAATGACAGTCTGGCTACTGTTGCACATTTACTTCAGCTTTAGTCAGTTTTAACCAAACATTTCCAAAGGAGTAATGAATTACTTTGATGCACATATGACAGAAGCAAATGAACTTGGGTCAGTTAGATGAAAAAGTTGCCGATCAACACGGACCCCCCCCTAACCCTTCAATGCCCCCACCGCATCAGGTGGGGGCATTGAAGTGTTAAGGTGCTCTGAATGGTGCTCTGAATGGTCTCAGGTCCTCCTAGCATGAGTGGTTGTGTTTCTTAACCACCGACACCTCGCTATCACCGTAACTCCAGGGGTCGGAAAATAGTCATCTGAAGAGGGAAGCAGGGTTGAGATAAACAACCCTGACAACTGGACCTCTGCACAGAGCTCACGTATCAGACAGTGACAGTAGGCAGGAGCAGGCCTGTAGAGTTCATGGCATTTCAGGTTGCTGGAGGCCTGCCATTTCATTACACCAAGTGCTGATTAGTGTTTGCATTGCATGGGGAGGCCAGAGATAAGTGAAGAGGAAGAAAGATGTCAGGGGAGCAGAGAGGAAGGAGGATGACTGACCCACTAGTTCCCACCAGTTTGCACAAACTTTTAGAGAGACTCAGTTCTTCTAGAAATCCTTTCAGCATTGTAGGTTTTAGAGCATAGTTTTCCATCATTGGACACCAAACTGAAAGTAGATCTGTTGCACAGCTCTACTTTCACTCCTATCTGTGACATATAGTGACTACTATTCATGCCTTTCGTCTACAAGATCAAGTACTTTTATTTTACAGTACAATGTACATGTTTGTCCGCTTGAAGTGCGCAAATATTTACCAGTTTTAAATCAGTCTCGTCTCAGAATAAACCTGAAAGACCCTTTCAGTTCTCCAAGAACTTGGGTTTGTTTGTTGCCAGTTTAACTTAGTATCATTCCTGCTTTGGTAAGACTTTACAGAGAGTTTGAGTGTCTGAAAGCGTGGACTATCTGCAGCCACACTCGGCTACCACCATTCCCTCGTACTTGTACTTGTAAGTGACCACGCCTGTATCATCCAGGTAGAGTAGAGAGATGGGGTCTAGCTTGGTTGGTACACAACAGGCTCGTGCTGCCTTCTGGGGACTGTTGATGTTTACCAGCGTTTGGACTATGGCATGTTTGGTAGGAGTGACGTGCTTTGTCAGTGGGTATGAACAAATGCCAGCACATTCAAAAGCATCATAACCAGTTGGTGCAAGGATCCAGCTATCCCATCCAATGTCCTTAAACTCTACATACAGAGATTGTTTCTTGCAGTGGTTTCCTTTGGCATTGCGACGAATGCGAGAGGCTGTGTCATAGATCAGGTTGGAACGCATCTGGATGAGATCTTCCTCGTCCGGTTCAGTCTCACTCCTGTCCTCGCTCCACAGCCCACCTAGGTCTGCTCCAAAGTCATTCTGTAGAACCGCGCTAGATGTCTCATGGTCAATCATCTCATTCAGCTCACGTCTATCATCACGGTGATCACTGCTCTGATCATCAGAGAAAACAATCAGAAGAGGTCTGTGTTTTTCCTCTGGACTGTCTTCAATCCTCATGTCACCTTCAGGTGGACCTGCATTTTTGCTGGCCTCTTTTGTGCTTCCAGCCTTTTTATCATTGGCCATACTGGAAATTTGCACTTCTAGACGGTGTGTCGTTGCTCCATCCGATTTGCACCAACGCTGCACAGCGGCAGTGAGATCAAAAGCTTCCCAACCATTATCCGTCCCAAAAACCTGACGTGAAGCCAGTTCCAAAAACTCAGTCCGCTCCTCTACCCCTGCAAACCCATCTCCTCGCACTATCTTTTCACCAGTCATGTTCAGCCAGTCGTGTGATGTCAGTTCATAGATAGTGACCTTGCGGTCAACACCAGGGTAGAGGTGGCGGTCATTCTGAACGAGGGTGTAGAGACGCAGTTCAGCTGCGGTGATGCGTTCATGGTGCGGGACGGACACATTGAAGAGCAGTGGGTGGCTTCTCACTCCTCCATCTCCCACAACACTGGGATTAGAATCTAGAAAAACAAAAAAAGCAGATTAGAAGTAAAGCTCTGTGTTGTTTCTTCTTTTTCTAACTGCAAATTAACTAAAGGTGTGGAGAGATCTCATCCCAAGGCAAAGATATATTTACTCTCAGGCTTGTATGAAGTCAACTAAGTACAGGACTGTCATGAATTTTGTTTTACAAATATTCTTGGCAAGTATTAAAGTTAGAGTTGTCTTTACAGATGGGATAAATAACACAGGTGCAAGCTTAGAGCAGCAGCATTTTTAGAACTCGTCATTGTCGCAAACAACTCTTCCTTTGGGTGACAACCTTTGAACACTTTTAACAGTTCCAACAATATATTAAGCAAAACCCTTACCTTCGTTTTTGAAACTGCGTATGATATTAGCTGTGGGCATGGCAGTGTGATCACTAGCAAAGCGGTTATAAAGCTCCATCATGTACTCGGGCGGATCCTCCCGTGCGCTTCCAGGAGGCAGGGCTGAAGGACCCAATCCAGACAGGTTAAAGGTCAGCAGAAACTGCTCTTTAAGGCTCTCCAGTAGTGTTTGCATCTTTGTGCTGTCGTCCTGATCCAACAGCGATGGATCCACCACACCTCCATGCCCGTCCCCCAGCCCTGGAGCAGGACGATACCTCTGATGAGCGTTGGAGATGGGGCTGCTTTTTCCAAACAAAGGCTCCTGGAGTAGCAGGAAGGAAATCAGCAAGAACAAAGTCTTGGATGTGCAAATGGTTCCTGGTTGAGAGATACAAATGCTCGCCATGGGAGAAAAAAAAATCTGCAGCGATGTATTTTATGCCAATGGCCAATGGAGGAGCTCAAGCAACAGTGCCAGAAAGCAATTCTGTGTTTTTCCAAAAGTTTAATTAAGGTGTGATTATTTCACCTACAGTTCCAGTTCCCTTGCTGAAGAAGTATTGACCAACGTGAAACCCTCTATAGGCTTAGGTTCTCCTGGTTCTCCTCTCCAGATGTTACAGTGTCCAGATGTCTCTTCTCATGCACACCTTTTGAAGTTCCTTGCAACAGGACGGTGGTTTCGGCGACAGGGTGGCCAAGGCTCGTGTTTGTCGGTCCGACTCATCTCTGTTGCGTCTTCTCCTTAGTCAGACTCTGTCTGTGCTCACCTCTCTTCCCAGCTCTGGGTTTCTGTCCCTTATCTATGATATGGTGGGCCACGCATTGCACAGTGCTTATGGTCTTTGGTGTGTGTGTGTGCCTGTCTTCCCTTTAACTTTGTGTGATGCAGTGGCTTGTGTGTTATCTCACAGCTTCCTTAATGAGGATTTTGTAAACACTGTCCTGTAGCCTCTTCCTTGTGGAAGGGCTATTTTGTTTTGTTGGGCGTTCCGAGGATGATACCCTTCATTTGTTTATTTGCTTTGTAAATGGTGGAGTTCTCTGAGCGGCTTTCTGGGCTACATTGAGCATCTCTTTTTCACAAAATACACTGTGGGTATGTTGATATGGATGAATGTAGCAGGATGTGTCTATCAGACAACGCCGGTCCTAATGAAACAGGCAGGCAATGAGGTGTAGGGGCCTTACATCAGCTGACAGCTACTGAGTTTATGTTGCTCTTCAGAGTCAACAGCACACAATAATTCACTCAAATGAAAATAAACTATATTGATTGTTATCCTTAAAATGTGCTCAATTCTTCTTTGCTTGGGAAAAAGATGAATCCTTCTGCCATCCGATCAGGACACACAGTTCATTAGAGTCACAGTAAAACTAAAGAACTACAAACCCTTGTTCTAAAACAAACCCTTGGGGTTAGGGTGGTGGAAAGATGAACACAGATCCTCATCCAGCCTTGTGACCAACCACTGAAATGAGTAGAAACACAGTTTAACATGAAGTTTAAAATTAATTACAAATTAACTTACAATTTTTGTTACCTTTATTTTAAAGGGATTATAAGACTTGGCATCAGTCACTTCATATGTAGTTTTTACGCCATTTGACAAAAACATTTTTCCGTTTTTGTGTCTGTTTGCGTGAAATCATGCTGCAGTATTAAGAGATGGGGCTTTATTTTAAAGCTTTTTAAACAAATGCTGCAATCAAATGGCCTGGTGACTTAAGAAGATTTCTCCTGTCCAGCATTGCAAGGGATCTGAAATGGCCCGTCTACACACAATGACTGAAACGTTCACAGCGACCTGTTCTGACTGTATTAGCAGCGGCTAATACACATCTGACACATCTGCATAGCTCCTATGTTAGTCACCCGCACGCTCTCCCACCGCGCAACTGTCCGTCATTCCTAAGCTTCTTCGTGTGACCCCCTAGATAAACTACTGACTTCAGTGCGTCACAGAGATGGGAAACAATGAACTTTTCCTGGCTCTGCCACTCATCTGCCAGGCTGACGGTTGACAGACGTGCCGTTATCGGCCGCTTTGTTGAACTGGCTGCAGCAGCAGCCTATCACATCTTCCTGATGGGCCTACGGAGGCCCTGATAACTGCGTTGTCTTCTGCACACTGAGCTCGGCCTGACCTGGCTCCATGTGTTCCACATTAATGGTCTCAGCGTGTAACCAATGTGGATTTGTGAAGGTGACTGAAACCTTGCCCCAAACAAGGCAACAACGTGGACTGTTAGTTAGGTTCCCAATTTCTACTTCCAGCTGTTTTCCCTGGGGGATTACAAAGCCTAATGAATTCAAGATAACACCAGCCTGGTGGGAGTAGTTACAGTCGGTAAAATTGGTGGGAAAACAGCTCAGTGTTTATTGGAAGCATCTGTCTGCACTTTTAATGTTTTTTAAAACTAACACTGATTCACGTTTCAGGGCGGTAGAACAGCAAGACGGCTTCAGAAAGATAATTATTTCAAGCCCCACTTGTCTTCTGTCTGTGTGTTTTGTGTTCAGTTTGGTCGCGGCTGCTAAAAGCTCATTGATATTCACAACTAAGTCCAACTTTGTCTTCCTTTTAATGATAAATATGTACACGATTGTGGTCTGTACACCTTCTTTTACACTAACATCTAGTACATTTTGATGTTTTTTACAGCTTTCAGACTTGTTTGGTGGGATTCTCACCCTTAACGAGCCTGACCTGGCTATATTTTCTTTTGTCCACACCCCGCTTTCTGTGTACACTAAAAGTTTCTGTCACATTTAGGTCTGGACTTTGACTAGACCGTTCCCTTTGTTTTATGGTGAAGCCATTCCCTTGTTACATAGGATGCATACCTGGACTCAATGCAATGCGGAGAAACTTCTCAAACACTCAGACTGGTATGTTTGAGTGTATATATATATATATATATATATATATATATATTATATTTAGAGAGAGAGAGAGAGAGAGAGAGAGAGAGAGAGAGAGAGAGAGAGAGAGAGACACACTTTTCTTTATCTTTATTGACACAAATCAATGTCCATAAAAATAGTTTAACTTGTGCTTATTACAGAAGAGTTAGAGATATCTGCCTTGACATTCAAAGCAGCTTTTACTGTCCTGAAAAATCTTATTGAGATTATTGTAGTTTTGTTATTTTCATTACGTCCAGGTGTGGCTCTTCCTTCCGTGTGTGCTCTGTGTAAATGCTGCCCCAGATAACAGCGACTGAATGGTAAGGAGGCATCAGTTCAACTTCAAAATCTCCCCCGAAGCACAAGCAGAGGAACTAATAACTTAACTTGTATGACACACAGAAAAGCAAATAAAACAAAATGCTTTTATTAAGTTAGTTCTGGTAAAATGACCAGGCTAAGAAATACAGACTACTGACAACACCCTTTTAGGTAGAAGCTTGTTTTTCCCGGATAAGGAATTATTGAATGTCTCTTTGCAGTTCGTCATTGCGTCTCTGGGCCTCATCCCTGCTGCGTTCAGCATTCTTTAGGCAGATCTCCAGAGCAGCCACGCGGCGGCGCTCAGCCTCCAGAGCAGCCTGGAGCTCTGCAACGGAGGCCTTCAGCTCCTTGTTCTGCTGTTGCAAGCTGCAGGAGTCAGAGAGAAAGAGATGGGCAGTAGATATGTGGAAATGCAGTCACCTCACATAACAGAAATGCTCTAGGCTGAACTTACGTCTTTGCGAGCTGCTCGGGGTCGTCCTTCTGTTCTGGCCTGCTGTTGACCGGCTGCACTGATCTGTTCGCCATCAGGCTGTCCACGCTCTTCTGGTGCGAAAGCAACCGCGGAAGCTGGAGGTTACTTACAGGTTTCTGGGAGCCAGCAGTAGAAGAACTTGTATTGTCACTTCCCCTTCGCTCGGTTAATCTACTCTCATCGTCTTTGATTTTCAGCTGAGATCCACCGAAAAATGATCCCGAAGTCCGCAGGTCCAGGATTTTGAAAATGTCCTCAGACAAAGTCCCGCTCTTGTCCTCCCCGCTATCGTGGAACCGGCTCCACCTGTTGAGGGCGTCTGCCTTGGCTGGCATCCCGGTTAGGGGGCAATTGAAGGTGGGCAGGGTCTGGGTGCGTTTGCGGGGGCTCCCGGACCAGTCATCTGAGTAGGGTTCCTGCACAACTGGCTTGTGGCTGAGGTCACCTCTTAGCGGAGCTGGACTATCGAGGTCCTCCTCCTCCTCTGGAGACTCAGACATAGATGCATCTCCCAGCTGAGCAAAACAGATCAGTTTGGTTAAAACTCCACATTGTCATTAGATCGGACATTTAAGGACACAGAAAGAGAAACACATCATTTTATCTGGTCATCATCATGTTATCTGGACAGCTGGCTTTATCTTTATAGAGATTTAAAAAAAGAGGATGTTGGGTTTCCTTTGACCTGAAAAGGTGATGAAAAGGAAAAAGGACCTTTGCTGTTTTAATTGGCCTTTCTGGACTACAGTGGACGCCCCTATTAACTTCTCACAGATTAACCTACTTCTGGATTTTTCAAACTGAAATACCCGGAAGCAATGCTACTTGAAAATGATTAGCTGGACGTTTTCAAAGCAGCCAATATTGGAGAAGCGTTCATTTCCCTTGGCACTGATCGGCGACACACCCAAGAGCTTTTGCACTGGTGCTAAGTCGGTTGTCAGAGTGAATTTTAATGTATTTTAAGGTATGTTTAGTGTTTAAACTATTAAAATGGAAGTTTACAAGCAGTAGATGTTTTACTGTATTATTATTAGGCTGTTAATTTGCCAGCTAGTGTTCATCTTAAATGTAAAACTTGGACATACAACTGTAAACGTTTATGAAGTCTACTAGTGCTTAAAACAGCAACTCCATGCTAATCAGTTTTCTGTTCTCAGCCATTTTGGGTTGGAGACCAGGAAGAGGTGTGGCCAAGTCATCAGAGGCCAACCACTGCTCCCCCGTTTGTAAGTGGACGCAAATGTGGTATTGACACAAAGTTTTCCCTGGTGACCGGGGGGTGACCTTTTGATGCTTAAAACTTTCATTTATATTTTAAAAACAAAAACGTCACAAACGAACCTGCTGTACCTTCTTCATGTCCCACTCTACAGCGTTATTTAAGTTTTTCTATAGTTATGCTGCTCTAGGCTTAGACTGCTGGAGGACAATCTGACCACTTTTCTCTCTGCTACTTTCTTCCTTTGTCCAATCTACTTAGCTACCGTTATTTCAACCTTGTTAACCTTTTGTTTTCTCTTAGTGTTCTTCTCTCCATAGTAGCCACACCTGGTCTGGCGTTCTGTTAGCTGAGACAGCTTCTTGGATGAGAACATGGGCTGAGATGCTTCCAGTACTGAGCCTGGTTCTGCTGGAGGTTTCTTCCTGTTAAAGGGGAGTTTTTCTCTCCACTCTCGCTACATGCATGCTCAGTATGAGGGATTGCTGTAAAGTCAACGACAACACAAGCCATTGTTTCTGCCTGCTGATTCCAGAGGAGTGAATGCTGCAAGTAAATGACTCCATGAAGCTGCTGGGGTTCCTTTGGAAACTTCTTCAAACTGATTTGTTTATGATTGGTATGAAATCATTTTCTTTTAAAGCTCCTTGAGACGACATGTGTTGTAAATTGGCGCAACATCAATAAACTTGATAGTTTGATTGTTGTTTGTCACCGAATAGATCTTGAATTACTTACCCTGTGTACCTCTCAAACAAGTTTATGTTATACATGCCTTTCTTCGCCGTGGTTTCTCTATTGTCATTTTCTCAGTAACAACTTCTTGGTTGTTATCTTGTTTCATATTTATTCTCATCTATTTCCATTTAACACTTTGCCTCACCTCTGCCCCTTTCTTTTCTGACTTCTGTATTCATTGTATTGAAGTAAACCCACACCTAGTTATACGTATTTATTAGGTGGAGCATTTTCACATTATAAAACATTACTAATAACCTTAGATGTAACAATGGCAATCCCTTGAAGATAGCATGACCTTATGGATTACGAGTGAATTGATGTGATAAACCTATTTACAGTGTTGTTTCCGATTTCAAGTATGTTCTGGAAAAAACCTAAAGTTGTACTTGTAATACTCATGCAACTATTACTCCACCTGGTAAAAATACATAAATGGTTGCCCCTCGTAAGTCAGCACACTGACTGACTGACTGTTTCAGCGCTAATAATAGTTTGAAATAGCTTGTGGTACTTTGCAGCACTCAAAATGCAGTCGTATTGTTAGTTGATGCGACAGTAGTGTAAAGCAGTCTGTACTTTTAGTGTGTTAGAAAATGCCTTGAAAAAGCCTCATTTGGGAATGAATTCACACCCACTTTAAAAATGTTCCAGTTGCAAGTAGAGAAATGGTGGGATATGTTCTTTGCTGTGCTAACCAGGCGGACTATTGTATTTGTGAACACTGACAGATGTGTTGCAGGGCTATGAACGACCTGGGAAGACTTAAGCTATCACAGATGTCTGTACTCTTCTCGGCAAAAGAGAAAGTGACTGTTTTCTCTCTTCATTTCGCTTCACATCAAAGCTTCTTCTTCAGAGCGACCATTTTTTATGGGATTCTTCAACTTGTATTTTTAAAAGTGTTTTTTTTTTGTTTTTTTTACAACTACAACAAATCTACTAACACTGACTAAAGCTGCAAAAAATATTGTTTCTTTCCACACAAAAGCACATTGAAAGGGCCCCGTTCTCTCAGCCATTAAACCCAGCCAAAAGTTATTTCTATGTTTTAAATGTTGGGAGGTGTTTTGTGTAGTTTTATATGTATGAAACTGCGTTCGGGTTTAGCTCGTACCTCGGCGGACTCCCAGCCAACGAAGCTCCTGGGAGCATTTTTCTGACTCTCAGTCTTGTTTGAAGGCGAAGCTGGAAGAACGTCCTTAGCGACAGGAAACAAAGGTTCATGCTGCTTGATCATCACCCTCATAAAGTTCTGGATCTGAGGAGTTGCTGTTTAGGCAAAAAAAACACAAAATAAATGTAAGAGTGTATGTTGTAAATCTCAACTCTTTTTATATTTTAGGGGTCCTGGAGCATGACATTTGTAGAGATTACAACTAGACTTTCAAAGTCAAAGCTTCAAATGTGGCTTTAATAGTGTACCAACAGCATCTGAGAACACATAAGAGAAACCAGCCAGTTTTAAGAAGCCCTCACCCTTCATGACAGTCATGGGATCTTCCAGCTGAGGTTTGAGAAGGTTGATTCCCATCACAGTTGCCAGGTTCTCCACGTTCATCTTGTTCACGTCCGAGTGTCGCTGCACCTCAAATAAAAAACTGACAGCAGAACGTGTCAGAGCGGGACCACATATCGCATAGTTTAAGATTTCAATAACATTTTACAATAAGGCCTTATAGATAATAGTAACAAATAGTTTATAGATATGTTACTAATTCATCTTAAATAATTGTAAACCATTATGTGTTTATAATGCATTCATTAATACAGACTTTTAGACTCAGTTACCAGCTCTTATGCACAATAAGCATTTTATTTTTTATTATAATATATTGTAATTTATTACTACATTATCTGCTGTAGAGTTTGACACTATTTGGCAAAAAAAAGAAAAAGAAAACAAATCAGTTTTGTGTTATTCTTGCCTTTATTAGCCATTTATAAGGCAATCCTTATTTTGGTGCCAGATTAAGTCACAAATAAAAGAGTTTAAAAGTGTGGCAGCAATGTCTCTTCAGGCTCCATTAGCCTCAAAATCAAAACTATTTTTTTAAAATTAAACCAGTTTATAGACAAAAGTTCCCCAAAATAAAATTTAAAACCAATCTTTGTTTAACTTAAAATCAATTACACAGCTGTTTGGTGATGGTCTCAACTGTTTGGAGAATATTAGAGCCAAAAGAACATACAAGAAATTTCCCTGATAAAGTTGTTGGGAAGATTAAAGCGCTGCTAGGATATCAAACAACGTCCTGAGAGGAAACACGGTGTTGGCAACATCATGCATCTGTTGTCAAAGCGGTAAAAACGGATGTTCATGCATGCTCTATATCATATCTGACTGGGTCTAAGTGACTATTTCACTCTGTAAATATACAAAACTGGTTGAAATATACCCAGAAAATATGCAGGTCAATGTACATTTTAACCTGAAAGCTGAAAATACAACTATGCTCTAATTTGGGGTGGTCTGTCATGTAAAATTAGAATAAACTACAAAGAAACATGCAGATATGCTGTAAAACGTTTAAAAGTTAGGAATACTAGAGCACGGCTCTTTGGATCTGCTTCATTCTTCCACTCACCGACAGACATAACTGAGAATGTTGTAGTTGGCTCTCGGGAGAAGAGCTATTTGTTGTTCCAGTTTTTTCCAGCCCTACAGGGACACACAGACCACAGGTCAAAGCCTGTTTAAAATAGACGTGCGGACATGTGCAGCGCCAAGGCTGTCCACCTCTTTGCTGCTTGCGTCCAGCACGTTGGTGCAGTCCAGAAAGGCTTGGTACTGGGACCATGGTACCACCGGTTCAGGCAGCTCCCGCAGATACAGCTTGAGCAGCGAAGCCACCGTATGGACATCTGTGTCACTGTGGAGACATTGATAGCTAGTAAGTACCCTGTAATAACTTTATTGTCCATTCAAACCCTGACAGAGGTATTTTTAATTTGTTCGTATAAATGCGACCCAACTAAGAGTGATACATTTTTTATATTACATGTTTTCCCACTGCCTTTTAGTCATGTGAAAGGAAAGGTAATATGATTCTAGACCTTTTAACAAGTGCTGTTATGATGTGATTAAAATTATAACATTCAATTGTTATATAAGCAATCGGGGAACATTTGCACGGTCTTTTAAAATCAATTCAGAACCTTTAATGAATCTTAAACAAACACCTTAAACCAGTTTGTTCAAAAGCAAGACTCAATTCAGGACATTAGTTAACCGGATTGGATATCATAGAAAACCCGACCAAGGTTAGACTTTCCAATGCTCAGAGAAACAACCACAAACCAGAGAAGTCCTCTACATTAAGTTCCAAGTCAAAGTTCCTAACAGGCCAATCAAAAAATGACTGGTTACAATGTCGATGGCTCATTTGGAAGCATTCTGTTAGAGAGACGGTTTTCTTTTTGAACCTCCAAGAGATCAAACCACAGGCCATCATTTGAATTTTGACATTTCGCCTGACGATGCTGAAAGCAAAAGGTTTTTGCTACACTCGCATGATTGGAGAAAACGAAGCACAAAATGGGGATGATGATGATTTTTTGGGATGTTTTGCAAATGACCTCCCACTAAAGAGTACATGCTACCTCATCAGGAGGTTGCAGTGTGCAAAATACTCGTACAACCTGGTGCAGACGAAAGATTTCCTGTTACCTTCCAACGCGCCACGGTCGTTCGCTAACACAAGAGTGTTTTTAGTTGGTTTTAGGCATGCAGCGTGTCTTTTGTTTCGCTGCTTAACATGGGCTGAATTGTTTGACCCGACAGACATGAGACTAAAGACAGAACGGCGGGGATAATTGGACGTTTCTAGACAACAGTGCTCTGTCAGAGGAGCTTGTGATTTTGAGTCTGTCAGAACAGGATGTGGTCTCGCCCTCAGCTCAGAGAACGCTCGAATTTTTCAGTCTCTCTCGACTTCTCTCTTTCCTCCTTGTTTTTTTTTTTTTTAACTTCATGAAACAGTTATAATAATGTCTCCTTTTAAGGCAGTGGCTTTCTTCTCTCGTAGATTTTCCACACAGGCTAGACCAAGGGTTGTGAAATGATTTTCCAGTACACTTGTGGTCACAGCCACGATTCCTTTTTTTGTTTGTTTTTACAAATACTATCATATTACTTACTCGCATTTTTACAACAGCTGGTTACTAATCGAAAACATTCTGGATTAAAACTCACACAAGATAAAATGAGTGTCAAGCACATTACCTGGGAAATGAGGGCCTCTCTCCTGCATCAAACGCATCTCTAAACTGTTTGACAGCGTTGTCCTGACCAGGGAGGCGGAAGATTCCCTCCTCTTTTAGTCCATGCTCTATGATGAACTCCGCACACTTCTGCACCAGGATGGGTACTGTGTGAGGTCCAAAGCGCTGTTCATACGTTAAAGTGTCTATGAGACTCTTTCCGAACACTGTTAGAGAGGGAGTAGAGGTCTTTGGTCAGAGGATTTGTTAATATCAAAAACTGATTATTTATCGTTGATCACAGCTTCTTTCCTCTGACATACATGTATAGTTTGCAGCTGGGATGTCATGTAAATGTGGAATTAATAACTTTTTTATGATACCTACATGTCAGATATTTAAGCAGGTTTAAGCAACTATGACTCAAAAGCAAGAAAATTTCATAACACTGAAAAAAGAATACTAAAAAAAATAGTGAAAAAAAGCTATTAAAACAGATCTGCCTCTGGAAATTAACAGCTAAATCTGACTAACAACAGATGCAGAGTTTTTCTGATTAACTAGCCACGTCCAGACGTGATCACTATAAGACCAACAGAATAAATAAATCACCTACATTGAACCCGACTGACAACACGAAGTAGGCAACAACAGACGTCAGAGTCATTATCCACAAATAGTGAAAACGTGCCTCAGTGCTGAACACTTCCAGCAGTGGTCAGCCAGCCAAAGCTACCCCAAGAGCACACAGACTCATTCAACCCTGACCTCAATAGAGGCCAGGGTTCAAAAGTCAACAAACAGCTTTAAAAAGATGAAGTTGTGATTAAAAATGATAGAAAGATCTATTTCCATATTTGCATTAAAAAAGCATCTGATTAATCCTCATGATACAAAGTGTATATAGGAAAATGAACTAAAAAAAACTTTTTTGGTTTTATTCTGTCCCATCTTGTCAAAAACTAACATCAGTCACAAACAGTCAAACATGAAGGTTGAAGGTTGCTGGTGAATCAGTTTGTGTTGTTAAGCTCATGCTCACTTAATGAGAACATTAACCAAAAGAACAAAAGTTACTAATTTAACTACGGTTCTATAAAACCCGGATGACAGCCAGAGGCGGTGCTTCAAGCAAGATCATTCTTGCGCATGCGCAGGTCGAGTACTAATGCCAACAAAGTCACCTGTGACCTGCCGGGGACCCATGCGACTCTATTTAGTCACATTCCCCCCCGGCGTTCAATCCCTCAACCTTCTCGCGAGAGCAAAGATTCCGAGGGACCAAGCACTCTGGCGATCATCCGGGATTCATAGAACCGTAGTTACAGTAGTAACTTTCATTCTATTTCATCCCTAATGACCGTCAGAGGCGGTGCTTCAAGCTCTGGATGACTTATGTCAACAAGGTCACGAGGAATCGGCAACATCCAAGGGACAACCACAACATTAGCCACCCTAATGTGATGTAGAGGAATGCTGCTCCAGAACTTGAAGGGAATGGGTCACAGCAATATTCACCCTTTAAAACAGAGTAAAGGTACTAGGTGACTTGCAGGAGGCTGCACGGCATATAACGTCCAACAGCACCCCAGTCATGGCAGCAAACGAGGTCGACATGCCCCTCGCAGAGTGGCACTTCACTCCTACTGGCAGTGTCCTGTAAGGCATAAGCGTACCGCCCCGGTGCTACAGGGCGGTAAGGTGAGTGCAAACGCCGAGCACCTTTCAAAAACAGCACAACGTCCTTGTCACGGCCCACCGAACAACCATTGAGCCCGACATGCCAACAGGAAATAGCAGCCACATACACTTTCAAGGTAGATGGAGACCGCCCCTGATCCAGTAAAGCCTGCAGGAAGGTCAGTATGTCAGAGACAGAACACTGCACCAGGTCCCGCCTTTATCACGGCACCAGGTCGCAAAGGCCGCCCCTTTGTTAGTATAAACAGCACGTGAGGACGGCGCCCATGCACTTGCCATTGTATGCCCTAATGACCCAGTGCATCTGGAAAAAGTAGACCCCAGCCTTGCAGGGGCCAAATCCAGAGCTGGAGCCGGTCTGGGTTGGGGTGAAAGATTCGACCCCCCATCTGGGAAAGAAGATCACTCTTGGAGGGGAGACGCATTGGTGAGCCGGAGCTGAGCTCACGCAGTAGAGGAAACCAAGTCCTCGCTGGCCAGAAGGGGGCCACCAGCAGAACCCTGTGCCCCTCCTGACAAACCCTCAGGAGAGTCGGCTGAATGGTGGAAAGCCATAAAGGAGGGTCCGGGGCCATTCGTGTGCCAGCGCATCGTGGCCCAGAGGGCTGCTGTTGTCCAAGGAGGACCAAAGGGGACAGTGAAATGCGTCCCTTAAGGCAAAGAGGTCCCCATATGCCCTGCCGAAAACCTTCCAGATAGACTTCACAACTTCTTGGTGAAGCTTCCATTTCCCAGGAAACGGCTTCTGGCGGGATAGAAGATCCGGCGGCATGAAGGCTGGAAGCATGTTCAATATACTGTCGACCCGCTGGGGTGACGAGCAAGCAGTCATCAAGATAGAATTCATGGCCACGCCCAGGAAGATAGTCTCCTGTGAGGGAGTCAGACTGCTTTTCTCCATGTTCACCTGCAAGCCCAAGCATCCGTCGCAATTCTATAAGGGCAAAATGTTTGGAGTTCAAGACTCCCAGCGGTTGTGTCCACCGTACGGTTTAATGTTTGTTGTCGAGTCTTTACTAATGTTCTCTTACTAAATCCAGAGCAACAACAAGGCAATAATTTAGTAAATAGATTCCCGTGTTTGAGGATGAAACTTTTGAGTTTGAACACTTATTCAAATTGGCTATTGACTATGATGTTTAATCCACTTTTAAACATGGTTGACTTTTTAAATAACAGAGGATGGTGTCAATACTCCCTGCATGACATGGCATATTTCATTAGGGGAACATTTATAAGTACCCTTCACTTGCTGTCAAGCGCAGCGTTTCACTAAGAAAACTGTGCTTCATTTTCAGAGGTAATATTTAAAGGATAGTTTGTGCTATTCTGAACTTCTGTTAACTAATTAGCTGGAGGTTCCATACACACAAAGACAAATATATATATAGAATTGAATTTGTAGAAGAAGGGAGAAATGAATTATTACTGGGGCATTTTAATCCACTAAAGCCGAACAAAACCATTGTTGAGTTGGTTGGCGCCTGTTTTCATCGACATGTGAAGTCCTGCGAGCTGAAGCTGCAGAACGTCTCAATCAGATCAGATCTGAGATGTCTCTATCTGATGCCAGGCGTCGGCTCAGGTTCTCAGTCGCTGCTGTTCTCAACAGAGAAAAAAAAAATCCCTGAACCTGCTTTCGACCGACCCAACAGCTTCATGTCATCTTTACGACAAAATATTAGAGCTGATCTAAACCTTTGGAAAAACCCTCCATTTATGTTGGTATGTCTACAGTTTTCAACTACTTATAAAAATATATATTTTACTTGTTGAGTTGTTTTGAGTTGAGTTTTTTTTGCTGCTGAAATGCACGATAAAAATGAGCTGTATGGGATGAAAGGCTGTCTCCTTTTTTACAATCTCACTTCGATAAAACTTCCACAGGTAAGGTACAGGGATGCATTCATCAGAAGAAGAGGAAATGTGCCAAGTACGAAGCAGTTCACGTAACCCTCTGTAGAAAAGATTGATCCTAATATGGCTGTAAAGCTTGTTTATTAAATCCAAAATAACACTTAAATGCTACAGAAAGCCTGTAATAACTGATGCTTCGCATTCCTCTGTAGTGAATAGAGATGTGTGCTCATTAGGAACACATGTCTCTTTTTTTTTCTCTTTTAGATGTCACGCTGTAAGAATCTTAGGTCAAAATCAAAATGAAAAAAAATATGTACTTGCTGGACTGCCTTGTTAACTGGCTGTGAACACAAGCCGTCAGCCATGATGCTCAATAAGCCCTTTTCTACCAATGTCAGCTTTATCCAAAGAGACTCATTTGAATCCTAATCCCCGCTCAATATGTGTGTAAAAACTATTTCTGTACATTCTCTTAACTTGCTTTAATTGATGGCAGTTTTTGTCACTGGGTGCACGACTGGGTGTCGGATCACTTCCAAAGGCAAAAGAGTTCAACCAACCTGCGCTGGTTGGTACTCCAATGACTCTGCGCAGCGCTCTGACCCAATCGTCCAGATCGCCTTGGGAGCTGGCCATGAGCACATAGGGACATTGTTCTCTGTCCCCAGTCGAACCTACGAAATTTCAGTCATTGGTTGACATGAGTCAGTTTTTACGATATAAAATGTCATAAAAACTCTAAACTCTCTTGAGATCAAACTCAGCTCGAATGTTTTTCTTAGTGTGGGAACTGAAGAAAAATACCCCTTTAAGGCCTGATTATGTACTCACGTGGAATAATCTCAAAGAGGTACTTTCCAGCATCATCTGAACTTGGTCCGAGTTCGTTGACTTTACTAAAACGTAGCTGGATGACTCCCTGCGGACCACAAACAAGAGCACAAATAGAACAGATGTGATATTGTGATATAAATGTATTTAGACTTCACAATTGCATTGCGATGTTTTCACAGCATCCATACGTTGTGTGCTTTCTATGTTCTGAACATCTACGGTGAAAGCAGCAGTTTGGGGGAAACCAAACAACATGGCAGAGAAGATGTTACACCTCTGTGCTTATTACTACTGCTGCTGTGGTTTCACACAACTCCCCCGGTTCCTCCCAGAACATGATCGGCTTACATGGTCAAGAATGCACAAGTTTTTACTATCCCCTAATCAAACAAGCTGATTGTGATAGTTTAACGCAGCATGCTTGTCATTTCCCCTCATTTTTATCGTTTTTTTTATGGGCTAGAAGTGATCTACAGCATGATATGGAACAATGTGTGCTCATCTCTGATAAACCCTCTCTGTGAGGTCTCAAGCATCTCTCATTTGGTTGGCAGGAAGTGTGCAAAGTTAGTCAGACAGCCAAATGTTTGTGGTGTAGATTTATAAAATGATATAAAAAATAAATAAAAGGAAAACATGGTTCTTATAACATTTATGATCTGTATCAACCGATTACCAATTAAATACTTAAATATTTTGTGCTTGCCTGTCCTTATTTGGTCATTGCATGTTAAAGAAAATCTCTCTCTCTCTCTAGTAGAGTGTAAATGAAGAGGCGATCTGTAATATTTTAGTTTGGTAAAGAGTTTCTTTGAAGAGCACGGCGTCTTACCTGCACAGTAGTCTCCTTGTCATCTTTGTGGTAGGTTAGCGTGCTTCCTCTCAACACAAAGTAGCGATGCTGCCAGTTCTTCACCAAGGACCTCTGTTGTTTCTTCAGCCAGCCGGCCTTTAGGGGCATCTCCATGGATCTGGGGGAGCTTGGCGACCCCGATCCAGGGACCCCCTCTCCAGGAACCACACTCTTGGATCGGGCTGCCGAACACCACAAGAGAGGACTAGGTGAGGGTGTAATCTAAACCCCCTTTCAGCTTACTGTTGTAAATGCCTAAGCTATGAGGCAGTATCAGAACATTCAGCTGCTCCACAGCCCTTCCTCTTCTCTGTATGAATATGTATCAGCGCATCAGAGCGAACTATAACCTATTTATTTTTCAGTTGAAGCTGAAAGGAAACTGCCTCGGTTACCTGAGCCGTTTCCTGTTGATGCTGTGTGAACACAGCTTTGATTACTCTATACAAGCAATACAAGCAAGAGTGATCATAAACAAAGGCAGACCATAAGTGTGTGGGGGGTCAGACTTTGCTGTAGTTGCACCAAAACTTTCTGTGATTAGTATGTTTTTTTAAAGTGCCCCAATGTCCGGCTTACAAGGCCAACATGAGACGGTTAAAAGGGGTGATGATGAAGATGTGGCAGAGCCGTAGGTGCTTTAAGAAGACAGGGTTGGTTGGTGATAGCAGGAGTTACACTCAGGGTGGCGGGACAGCAGAGATAAACCGATTCAAGTTCTTCCTAAGTCCACCGTGTCTTCTTAAGCAAGATGACAGAACAGAAGAGAAGCAGGAGGGCGGTACGCGGGGTAAACAGGAAGTTGTCACATCCCTGCCGGAGGCTCGCTACCCCTCAGAAGATCTCCACCTATAAGCCTGAGAGTCCTTTGGTCTAGCTTTAATAGCACCACCCTCCCCGGGATCAGACGCCTTTGAGAAACCGTGGACCCGCACGCAGTGCCTGGTCTCACAGCACACCCTGGCTTCGCACCGGACCTGCTGAGCGGCGAGCCAATCATGGTCGGCCGCTGACCTCGTCACCTCTACAACAACATCAGACGCGGAAGCCCATCAACCCACGACCTGGATTCAAATATCCATCCCTTTAGAGAATGATTTACACCATAATATGGGAAGGTAGCTTCATAATTACTGGGTTACCAAATCATCCATCCATCCATCCATCAATCAGACCAGCTTTGTGTCATCAACCCAATTATCAGCCCAGTATTGCTAATTAAAATGTGATGGACTCATTTTCAATGTTACTTTCTCCATTAAGTCCATTTTACCACTGCTGGTCAGCAGCGATCAGGTGGAAAGCAAACATGGGGACATGTAACTTGTAGAAAGGGGGAAATAAAGTCATATTTATCGATAGTAAGAGTAGCTGTGCTTGATCATGGACTGCCATGATGAAGCATGTTATTACACGGTGAGTTTAGTTTCGTTTAAAAAAAAGCCCTACCACCTCTTCTCAAATCAAAGTCATGAGACCACAATGCAAACTTTGTTATTTAACCACAATTTAGTCACGTAAGTCCAGATATTTCAGGAAAGATGGAAAATAATCGAGATATTCTGTGTCAAGTTGATTGGAGTTTTTGCAGGATTTCAGTGGTAAAGGTCAAGTTTGGATCTCAAAGGTCTACACTTTGACCTTTGAGATTCTGAATAAAGGACATTACGCAGGATGATCGTGCAAGTGCAACCTGCATAGGAAAACAAAACAATTCTGTTCATTTGTGTAACCACCAGCCTTCCCACATACTCCAAACTAATCCTGTCATCAAAAAAATAAAAATGTTATTAAAACACTGCATTAAGACGAGTCTGGGTGAGAGCATCTATTGTCCCTAAGCTGATGGTCGCAGAGGGACAACGTGAGGCATTATAAGAGCATTAAGGCTCTAAAGTCATCGATACAGCTGGGCAGAGTTACATCCAGATCATGTTTTGCTGAAACTTATAGCTCTTGCATCAGTTTCCTGTTGAAAGCCTGCAGCCGTGCACCTGTCTAAAGCAGCAAACTAGTCACCCATCACGGTCTGACAAACAAAACAAACAAAAACACCTCGAGGGTCACGAGAACTTGAGAAATGCCATTAAAGTAAAGTCTGAATCCGAAAGCACTGTAGGAGTAACATTACAGGCAGATAAAGTGAACAGGCAGCTACTTCCTTCCACTGTGCTGAACATCAAGTTCGGCTGATTGTAAAAGCTGATTAGCTTCAGGATCTCTCTCTCTCTCTCTCTCTGAATGTTGTAAGCACTTTTGTTGTGAGAGGAACTAAAGCAAGCCACCCACACCGAGTCCAACCCTGTGCAAACATGGCTCGGTGTGGCTGTAATACCAGCGAGCTCACTGGCTCTGAAATGGTGAACCGCTGGTGAACACTTTACAGCTTTGGATGTCCAAAAAAAGACAACACATGACATTCACAACTGTGATTTGTGCTTTATAAAACGAATCAAGTTAACATGTCAGATTCAACCAGGGAAACAAAGCCGCAGCGAGAACACTGCAGGCACACTTAGTTAGTTTTCTTTTTTTAATTTCTATAAAACATTTCTCTCTTTTTCACACACACACACACACACACACACACATACACACACACACACACACACACACGTCTGTATGTTTTTGCGGCGTATGAGCAAGAAAAGAAGGAACATTAACAAAAATAAATAAAGATGCTTCTATATCTGGGTGTCAGCATCTGCTTAAAGCCGTGCAGAAAGGAAGCCCTGCATCCCCTCTGACGGCCGGAGAAGCGAGCTCCATCCCAGCCTTACCTATCCGAGCAGTCTCAGCCTTGAAGGTGCTGAAGTCCCAGTTGCGAGGTAGTTTCAGAGACATTATCCAGCAGCGCAGGCAGGCGCATGCACCTCACTGGAACACGCACACACTCACACATTAAACAGGCAAACTGATGATAATGCAGGTCACACTTCCTGTTTCCTGTGTGTTAATTGCGGTAGTTTCTCTCTTTTGGCACTCATCGCTTCATGTTTGCGCGTCCGTCGTCACAAAGCTGACCCCGGGCTTGTGGATCTGATGGAGGGCGGCTTGGCACTCAGGCAGTGCATCGTCTTCCAAGTGACTGATGCTCCCCGACGTCAAAAGAAGAAGAAGAAAAGAAACCACCAGCGTCTTCTTAAAGGAAATGGTTTTGTGCCTCTTGTTATGACTGGTTCAGAGAGCATATTGCCCAACAGTGGCACAAATCCACACAGCAGCTGCATCTGCATACAGACTTCTCTAAAAAAAAAAGGTGAAAGCTTAGTTGTCCTCTGATAGACAGGTCTCCATCTGGCATGTTTTATTGGGCCTGGTGACAGGAAATAAACTGCACAGCATTTAAAATGAGGAAGATGCCAAAAAAGAAAAAAGAGAAGAGGATGGAAGAAGTCACAGCGTGCAACATCATGCCTTTAAATACATTTATTCTTCTCTGAACAAAACACATATCAGCAATAAAGAATACACGGTTTTCTCTCTAGATAATGTACAATTTAACAAACCATTGCACAGATAAAGGATATACAGATTTATAAGATATAGTTAAGTCAAATGTTCACATAGGAGAGCCTTCCACAGACATAACTCCCATACATTCCTCTGAGACACTCCTGGCAAGACACAGTGCACAACAGTTGAGTGGAGCCCCAAAAACGAACAAAAAATGTAAATTA
>JAVLVB010000428.1:496904-507937 GCA_032876305.1 Orestias chungarensis | reverse complement strand
TGGTTTACTTTTGGGGGGGGGGGGGGGCACAACAACTACCTAAATCATGAGCAACATATACCTGAATGCTGAACCACGACGGCAAACTGGGCAGGAGCAGTCAGAGAGGAAAACCTTCGGCCACGTCGACGCTTTCTCTCTCACGTGGTCATAAGAAATATTTTGTTAGTCTGACGACAACTTCTAGAAGAACACAGACGTATGTCCTAGAACTACAGCAGAGATAAAGAGATTGATTAAATAAACTGGTTCAAGGAAGGTGAGCTCATTTCTGGAACGACATCGTTTTGGTAGGAGCGGATTTACATTTGAACACGAAGGGGGAACGTAATTAACGAGTAATAAGCTGTGAACAGATGGAATATGAGAAGATGGTTTATTAAATAAACAGAAATGCAAGAAGCACATGAAATGAAGCCAATTTTTTATTCTCCTTTGTCTGCCTGCTACACGATTTCTTACGTATTGTTTTTTTTTGTGCAACACTCCATCATATTCTAATAGGTTTTAGTTGGAATGATTGTCCTTGATTGTAATTCCCACAAGCCACCATCAAAACAAACAAACAAACAGTAATGGGTGCAAAGAATCTAATAAACTAAAATCACCATTAGTGCAAAAACGTACTTTACTTGGACTGCTAAATATTCTAGAGGCACGATTTACTTGAACCACACATGAAAACGTACAAAATGTATGCTAGTTTGAATACTGTGCCGGAATATTTTCTAAAACGAAGGCAAGAAGTTACGTTTGAAGTATAAAGAAAACTAAAAAAACCTTTAGAAAAACCTTTAGAATGGCTACTGACTGTGCACCGAGTCACATTTGGAAAATGCGTGATTCATATTTTAGTCCAAGCGAGCTGCACAATCTATTGGAAACGTCGGTGCCGACATGTTTTTGTACCTACATGCAAACACACATTTTTAATAGTAAAGAAAAGGGCAGATAATCTAAAAAAAGGCTTCTTGCTTTCTTAACGTCCTTACGGAGATGACTGTTCTGATCCACGTTAACGGAAAAGAATTGAGTGAAATATTGCTAAAAGAGCTAAATTAACAGCCAAAAAAACTAACAAAAAGCAAATAAATCTAGTAAATTAGTCGCGACGCTTGAACACTGCGAAATATCAACCTGACTGGCAACATGTTTTGGGTCAGCTCTGATGTTGTCCAGAGTTTTCATGACAGGAAAGATTCGTAAAGCTCTGAAAAAAGGACGACAGTTTCTGTAAAGAGCTCAATTACTTAAACACCAGCTTGTGTCTGGATTAAAGTCTGCACACATAATGGAAAAACCCAAAAAACGCTACGGAGGCTTAAGCTTTACTCTTAAATCAAACTTGGCTTAAATAACACACAACCGTACTAATAAACCTTGAGGAATGAACACGGACGCAGTGGCTGACGTCAGCCGACGTGCCTAAACCTGAATCGCTAACATCTGCACTGAGGTTCAGTGTACCACTCTGCTGTGAAGCTGCAGGACGACGCAGGAACAGAAATGGCGGCGCGAGACTCATCGTCCCCCAGATTTTACTATTCCCAACCGTCTAACCTTCAAACAACAAGTCAGCGACACTAAAAAATAAAAACACTAGAAAATGAGCAACAGGCCATGAACAGGTCAGAGTGAGAGCGCGGAGAGATTCTTAGAAAGCAAATACGCGCCCAGAAGCTTCAGGAGTTCATCGGACTGAAATGTTTGTTGGGATTCTACGCAATAGAAATGATTCGGACAAGCAGGAGAGGCGTCGACGTGACTCGACAAACGAAAAGACAAAAAAAAATAATACTACACACACACACACGTTAAGATTCGATAGCAACGTAGGAAATATAAAACCCGTCTCTGTATAAATAGCAACAATCACGATCAACAAGGGAAAATGTAACTAGGCGTGTGGGATGGTGACGCTGCGGTAACAATACAGTGTGTTACAGGTTTAGCACTGCTTTAGATTTAAAAAACAAACAATAAAATGTTGACGCACGTGAGCCGATAACGCTGAGGGGATCATGTAAACAGGCAGAAATGTACATCTGACCAACATTCAGCTTGTTGATGGGTAAAAAAAAATAAGAAAAACATCAGCTATGCCTGCAATAAAGGGACCAGACTGTAACCAGCCAACTGAAGCCGAAGACACTGGTGTCAGAAACGTGAGCAGACACAGCGCAGAGGAACACAAAAACACACAACAAAGCGCCAACCCGAGTTAAATGGAATGATCCCAAGCTGAATTCTTCTACGTTTTTCATCACGGGTCTCGCTCTCTAAGCGGCCGCCTCCACAGCGGGCAGCAGCCCTTTTTCTGTCAGGTGAGCCTTCAGGGAGTTGAAGATGTAGAGCTGCTGGTCGGGTCGGAGGGCCAGCAGCTGCTGGATCACCTTGCTGGGGTTGGGGCCCCTGAGGAGGAAACCGGACGTGAATTAAACATTAATCGTCCAAAAACGAGGTGGGGGGGGGGGTTTATTTATTTTTTTATTTTTTTTCTTACTGGAAAAATGTAAAAATGCGAAGCCAAAAATCAACTGAGTTACAATTGAGCGAGTATATTAGGCTACGCTCAAACAGCAGGCAAACGTGACCCAAATCAGATTTCTTTAAAGCAGAAACGACTCTATCCTATGTTCTCAACCTTAAAAAACTATTGGTACTAAATCGTAATCACATGGTGATGTGTTTCTTAAATGTTCAGAAGCCTTTACAAAGGCGACCAACTTTACTATGGAACCACATTAGCTTAAATCTCCACCATTAACACAGAGAGAGCTGACCGTCCAGCTCCATCTGTTAGAGATTCACTTTCAAATACTCAATAATGGGATTTCAATATAAATCGTGTGATTTAGGAGGCAAGAAGCCAAAGCTAATAAAGTGCTTGTTACTTGTTTAACGTTTTAGAAAAGCGGCCAAATCTTCATTGCATCAAAACAACCAAACCTCCACCCCCCAAAGGTCGCCATCTACAGGCCTCAGTAAGTATGTTAACTATTAAGAGTTACGGCTAGAAAGTATTCTCCTTCCAATAATGGCAGCATGATTTACGCTATAAGGTTTTCTAGTTGTTTTGACCACACGTGCTGGAAAGCTAACACAACATGCCAAACACTTAACTCTGTGTAATCCAGCGACGCGTCAAAATTACGCCGCCGACTAAATAAGGCGCAGCAGCAAAACGCAGCGTGGATGAGTCGCCGTTTTTAACTTGTGTAGAAAGTGGGGACCTCAAAGTATTCATCAGTTTTTAAATTGTGTTGATAGGCCGTGTAAAACCAGATTTCTGATAAAGTGTTTACACCATACTGTTTTCTAAATATTTTCATCACGTTCTGCCTTTGTGTAAAGAAGGAGAGAGAGAGAGAAAGACAGACAGAGAGAGAGAAAGAGAGAGAGAGAGAGAGAGAGAGATGAGCCTCCGACGAGTCAGAGATCCGCCTAGAGGACGGGACGGCGGGACACGCCCACCAGGTCGCCATCTCCTCTGGCTCAGGCAGCAGAGCCAAGCATAAACTCTGAGGCACTGCCTGCATTTTATGTAGATAGTGTTAAATTACTTTGTTGTGTGAGAATAGTGTACATAGGTGTTGAAATATACAATTCCTATTTGCATCGTAAGTTTTAAAATTGGTTTGTTAAAGATATTTGTGAGACATTACATTGTTTTGTAAAATAGCTGTACAAAAAAGGGCTGAGGTAATGCCTGCATTTATGCAAAATAATTCATAAATTACTTTGTTCTGTGAAAGATTGTATGTTGGTTTTGAAATGTACAATTTATATTTGTATTTTAAGTTGTAAAAATTGTTCGTTAAACATATTTGTGGTTTTCACAGTAAAAAATATGACTTTTTTTGTACTCGGATTTTACTTTTTTTTGTGTGATTTTAGGTCCACTGTGTTAATATGGTATGTCAAAATGGAAAGATAACTGGAAATCTAAAAAAGGAAGGTTGTGCTGAAAAAAATGATACCAAGCACTGCAGGGTAAAATATACAACAAAAATTAAAAGTAGACCTAGGGTTAAAGGTTCAAAAATAGATCCATATCCGGACATATGAGAGTTTACCTGATGAAGCTGGCGATGTAGACATTAACGAATGTGGCCATTAGGTACTGGCAGTCAAATCTGTCCATAATGCCTCCGTGGCCGGGAATGGTGTTGGCAAAGTCCTGGAAGAACAGAAGATTTCATACAAGCTTCACACAAACGTATCTGAGTGAATGTAGGGCCACAGACTGGCAATGAGAGAACGTCGGGGGCTCCATAGCCGCCGCAGGGCTTCCTACCTTGATCTTAAATGCTCTCTTGAAGCCACTGGCAAAAAAGCCACCAAAGGGTCCGACGATGGAGGCGAAGGAGGAAAGAGCAATGCTGTGGATCTGGAAAGGATACAGACGCACTGTGGTCTGTGGAGACAGGAAGACGGTTCTCAGTTAAACGGCAGACAACCAGGACCGAAGGTTTGCACGCTCAACATCGGCTTAACACGTGAAATAAAGCTTTCTCCTCCCATTACAAGCATCAAACACACTTCTCTTTCAATGCTCCCCGTCTACCACCTCTTTGCTTTCCTTACAGGAGGACACCATTAATCTTCCATGTTTACCTCTGGATTAAACATCCCCTGCTCCCTCTACCAGACATTATGTAAGTCTATTTCTGTATCCTTGTGATCATTTCGTCCTCTCAACCAAACCAATTCGCTCAAGGTTCAGCTTTGATATCAGTCAAGTAATTGTTGGCAACGAATGTGCATCATTTCTTATAAAGCATTTCATGACGGGGTTTTAAAAGGGCAGCAGCTCAACCGCTCTGCTCTGATGACTTCTACGACTAGGACCATAAAACCAGGCTCATACCCATCCAGTGAGAGACTGCAGGACTCCTGGCAGCGTGTAGTCCTGGAGCTGAAACAGCTCCGAAGGCTCGCAGTCGACCTGGAAACTGTTGGAGTCGTTGTTAAACTCTACAGAACAAACAAAGTAGCGGTATCCAGCCATGACGTAGGAGAGCTGCAAGGAGAAGGACGACAGGTTGACACCTCTTCTCGTGAAGTTCATTTTTACCACCTTTGTACTAAAATTAACATTTTTATTATTATAAATGGACATCTTACCATGATGCCAAACACAATGGTAGCAAAGAGTCCGCCAATAAATCCCTCCCACGTCTTCTTGGGTGACAACTACAAGACAGAATCGCAGATGAATGTTTTTTTTCTTCTGTTTTTGAGTAAAAGTGATCAAAAATCGGCCAGAAAGCTGCAAAAGATCATTATTTAAATACGATGCCGTGCTACCTTGATGAGCGGCGTTCGGCCGAAGAAGAAGCCGAACATGTAGGCCATGATGTCGTTGCAGATCACGCAGGAAATGGGAACAATGAACCTTTTTAAACGAGATGCATGAATCAGAGAGAAACAAACCAGAAGCGTTCGCTAACAAGGTTTTAATTCGATGAGCCGCTGCGTTTAAACAAAGGATCCTGGGCCTCCCACACTGCACTCACCAGATCATCCCCTCAAACAGGTTGTGGATGATGAGGTGGGACTGGGTCACAACGATTAGGAGTGTCACGTGGGTCCAACCAAACTGTGGAGGAAGCACAGGCAGCACTAAAAAAAAGCACCAAGTTCATTTCATTACATCCTAACTTGGGTTTTCCTGCACGTCTTTCAGCCAGATGAACCTTCATCAGGGATTATGTAAAGTTAAGGTCCATTTAAATTCATTTAAACTAGTTGGTTTTCGGTCCTCGGCACCAATTTCAGGTAAAGCAGATGTCAGGATTATCAAAGGTTTCCAACTATGTCCATGTTTTAGTCATCTAAGCCAAACTATTAATACTAGGAGAAAAAAGGGAGTTGGTTTATCAGACCAGATACTATCAAATCTCAACCCATGATTAAGTTGTATTAATATAATATGAATCATAAGTACAAGTGATTAAATAAATATCAAATCTCAACCCATGATTAAGTTGTATTAATATAATATGAATCCAAAGTACAAGTGATTAAATAAAAGTTCAGGTATATAAGGATTAGGGCTGAGAATAAAATCCCATCACTGATTTTTTATAATAGTCAATATGTGTCACTAATGATCTCAGTCTTGAATGTTTTCCTGGTACTAGTTGATCATTTTCCAAAATCATTTTTGATTGAGACTCGTTTGATCAGCGTACATTAACAGCAGATGTATTTTAACCAAAAATCATCAAGCATTACAGGAGAACAGAAAAAAAAGGTCATATTATTGTAGTTAACGTCAAATTAAGAAATACGCATTAGATATAAATGAGCAAAATCTTTCCTTTGTGACTGAAGCAGATCCTTCACTAGACTGTTTAAAATGTATCCTGCGGGGTCAAAAGGACGACGCTGGGTTACGTAATAAAACATTTCTGGTTGGACCTCGACGTTTGCCATATCTAAAACAATAATAAATAATAAATTAAAGATATCTAAAAATAACCTTTCCTGTATATCAAAGGTCTAAAGCAACCGGACAGGGTTTTTTTTTTTTTTTGAGATATTTGTTTGGGACATTGTTTTATTTAGTGTCTGAATATGTGTGTGAATGGGTGAATCGCTTTGGGGTCCAAACGCTGTGGAAGTACAGGCCATTTACCTTTATCAACACATTTACGCATCAATAAAAGCTGCTGTAGAGGCAGCATCATGATGAGGAGTTCTTTTGCCGTCAGTGGTGCTGATTAAAGAGGCAACACTGTTAATTTGTGTTTTACATGTAAGTAATTGAAATAACATGATAAAGTGATTCCCCAGGTTATACAAGACATTGATAGTTGTTCTTTTATAAACAATTGTGAACACGATTGTACTAGCTTGTAATTATTAAACTGCCTGACCTATAATGTACGGCTGCACATATTTTTAGTATGCAAGCGCAAACGAGAATCCTTGATCGTCGAGCCGGTATCATTACAAACGTTTCTGCATTTTCCCCAAATCGCTTTCTAACAGCTCGCTTCCTCAACAAGACATCGATTAGGGACGACGGCAGGAAGAGGCGGGGCAACCGACTCACCATGTAGAACTGAAGACGGTAATGTTTCTTCACCAAACTCAGCACAAACATGCAGAAACCTGCAGAAGAAGAGCAACGCAGGAGGAAATAAATGGAGGATGAGATTCAATCATTTAATAAATGAGGTCATTTGCGGCCAAGCTAAATTTAGCTTGAACTATTTTAAGCTTCTGTCCTCGTGGCAACGTTAGAGCTGCAGCTGTTTTCCATGACTGAAGTGAGAAAAGGAAGCTGAACAAACCAAAGACTGACAGAAGAGATCGCAGTGGCAAAAACGGAGGCTAAGTTTTTTAAGAACAATTTTTCCATTCACACGAGATTAAAAAGTACAACTAATAATAAATAAAAATAAAGCTCAACTGTAAAGGTTCAGCTTTAGGTCTAAGACTGCAGTGTTTCCTATCCTCCTCCCCACATCCTGTTTGGCGCCAGTCAGAATTTGCAGTAGTGCTGAGATGCTAACTGACGTTCTGCTGCTCTAAAATTGGGACATGAAGGTTTGTTCATTGACAAAATAAAAAATAATAATCAAAAATACTTTATTAACCCCAAAAGGAGATTAAATAACCAATAATTAACTATCACACTTTGTTCAGTTTTGTTTTAAAGAACCAGATCAATGTTTAAAATGCAAAGCTAACGATTGTCGGTCAAAATATTTTTTTATTATTAACAGATTTAAGAAACATCGCTGCTGAATAAGTTGAACCTCTCATAACGATTAAAGGCAGATTTACAGATGTGCAGACAAATTAGATGGAAATTTATGCCATTGGTTCTCAAAAGCCCTTGAGTCAGGTCTTTGACTAGGCCATTCTAGCACAGGAAAGGGGGACTGCAACCTGCGGCTCAGTGGCTTATAGGAAAACCCCTAAAACAGATTAGAAATGTGTTTATTATAAAGGCAAAGGTTGCTTTTAGTATCGTTTTTGTTTAGGATTTACGGAACATCCCCAAATACGGATATCCATCACTAAACGGCAGCAGTTAACTGCATTCACTCATGTTTTCTGAACTCATCGATGCTCTTATGGAACAAACAGTGAATGAATCTGAACGCCGACGTCATGAAGTCGCTCCCATTCGGCTTTTATTGAGGATGCCCGTACCTGTGAGGTAGAGCGCGAAGGAGATGAAGCGGTGGTATTTGCTGAGGATGCGAAGAGGCTCCTCCCTCTGCACCAGCGTGAAGAAGTAATCTGTGACGGTCTCGCCGTAGAAGAAGTAGTTCACGCACAGCAGGAAGTACCTGCAGGGCACGGGGTCAAAGTAAATATAGATGGCGGACCCCCCTGGGAGCTCAACTAGATTGATCGATTGTTCATCAAGAGATGAACATGCCTGAAGAAATCCTGGAAAAATCAGAAATGCGGACTGAGATTGCTTTTATTTTCTTAATTAACGGCCTTCACATTACTACTGCTAAAGCTCAACGTGATCATTATTTGCTATTTAAAGAAACAGTCTACAAACAGAACAAACTACAAGAGGCCAGGAAACAAACCTCAGGCCATCTGCAACAAACAAACAGACAATGCAATGAGACAATGAATTAAATGCTGGCGTTTCAGTGCGTTATGGTGGGAGTCCTCACCAGCTCAGCGTCCGAAACCATGGCAGGTCGTAGGAGTGGTACACGCTGTACCCGATTGTGATGATTTCCTGGAAACACTTGATCTGAACACAGAGGACCTGCAGGGAGAGAAGGGCGTCACCGTGGAGCTCGCATGAGAGATCACTTTAAAATGTTCGTGCTTAGAGAGGTTCCAAAGCAAAAAAACAGCAGCAATAAAAACACGTTATTTCACAGTCAGACGAGCATAAAAAGCGACGCTCTAATCAATTTATCCGACTTTTGTGTCACTGACGTGAGAAACGCGTCACGACTTTGCGACAGAAGAAGCGAGGCAAGGTCGGTCTGGATGTAAACAATGGCTGAACCAATCAGGGCAAAGTTTCGCTTTCTTTCTTTTTGTCTCTCGCTCAGAATCTGCTCCACAGAAAATTGTGCTTCTGTGCAAACGTAGATGTGCTTCTGCGGATGATTCTCCATTTAAGGCTATAAACAGTCGACACAGAGGTCTTATGGTGGTCGGATTTATTTGGTGGTATGAATGAAAACGCACACGAAAAAAATAAAATACAATTGGAATTGAGCATCAAGGCCTGCTTTGGTCATATGTCAAAAGCACTGATACATAAAAGTTTGAACTATAGGTTTTAAATTAATTTCTAGACGACTGAATGACAGCGGAAGTGTCCTTTACTTCAGCACTGACAGAAGGTAGGAAGGAAATGCTAACTTTAGCATGGTTAGCAGCTAGCGGTTAGATAGTTGCTACATTTCCAGGTTTAAAAGTTGTCTGTCAGTGTTTCTTCCTCGGTTACCTGACATGGAGCCGTCTTCTGTTCTTATGAAGCGAACAACAGGGCAACACCAGAACCCCTTCCTTGAATAAAGCATCCATTTTTATTCAGAGCGATCACTTTTTAACAAAAAGAAGACTTCAAGCGGAGACAGCTCCGGCGTTGTGGCGACTCGATGAGAGAACGTCACAAAACAGACAGAAATAATATCAGCTTTGAATATCGTGAAGTTTTTTAATCACAAGGTCGCATTAGTCCTTGAAGAAAATGCAAGCGGCCACTGGATGTTTTTTTTACAATTTTAAAGAAACCCAAGTTTTTCAACGACACAAAAATATTGAACACTCCAATTCCTATGATTTGAAAAGTTTCTAATTAGATGACAGAGATGATAAATATGTTTATGTCCCCAGATTTCTCGATTTTTACATTCAATAGGCTATCTTGATAATAAAGGCAATATCTCAGCAGTTGTGACGTCTCTTAAAAAATGTATAAAACAAAATAATAATAATTTTTTTTTAAACACACCGAAGCAGCAGCTGTTTTTCCCTTCTGCTCTGAACTTAAAAGACACACCTCTTTTGTCTTCTGAGCATTCAGAATGGACCAGTGTCAGCTACTACTGACATTTCAGATGTTAGTGTATTATGGTCACAATTTGCCATTTTTTGAAAACTATTATTTACATGTGTAACTGGAGGTTAGTTCAATATTCATATTCATTTTCTACAACTCTGGCAGGTGGAACTATCACGTTTCTGTTGTTCAGCTCTACAAATAACTTTTCAAGAAGATCTGATCTGCCGTTTTTTTGTGTTTGTGCAACTCGAGAGTGCAACGTGAATTTGTACTCACAATCATCATGAGCACCATGGGGCCCAGGTAGATGATGATGAAGAAGAAGGAGATCATGGCTAGTGTGAAGAGGCCTCGTATCCACCAGTTCTTCCATCTGTGGCAGGAAAAAACAAAACAAACAAGCAGATTTTATTTTATTTTATGTTTTCTTAAGAAGTCCAGAACTGACATTAGACTTTAGTTTTTAAAACAAAATGAAAAAACTGTTCCCTGACTCTGTGTGTACCTAGAGGAGAGTCCGGACAGGGCCTTGTTGAGAACCTCCGGGGTGTCATCAGGAGGGACAGGTACCTCTGGGACTCCAGACTCCACTTGAGACTCGCTGTCGGAGACGCCATCTTTCTCTGCCTTCAGCTCCACGTCTGAGCCCTGGTACACACACACGCACAAACACACACCAATTATCTTAAGAGGAGATGATTAACCAAGCTAAATCACTTTGTTTTTTGTTTTTTATTACAGCAGCCCCAGCAAGCATGTTAAAATGTTTTAACCCAAAACCCTCATACAAAGAACCAGCGGGAGGGTCCGACATCATGAAGCTAAAAACAGGGAAGTTATTAGCAGCGAGTCTGATGCGAGCGCTCCAATAATCGGGCTGTTTGGCGATCATGCTACAAACAGCAACGTCCCATTAATAACAAATGGACTGATCCCTCTGTCTGTCCACGGAGGGTCATCTATTGGCTGAGGTCACTGGAGGAGACGCGGGTTCCCCCGTGTCACAGTTCACCCATCCATC
>JAVLVB010000428.1:474133-490996 GCA_032876305.1 Orestias chungarensis | reverse complement strand
AAAGAATAGATTTTAAAACAGCCTTGCTTGTGTACAAATCTCTTCATGGTTTAGCCCCAAAGTACATATCTGACATGTTAGAGCCATATGAACCAGCCAGGACTCTGAGAACCTCAGGTAGTGGCCTCCTGCTGATGCCCAGAGTCAGGACCAAACAAGGGGAGGCTTCATTCCAGTTTTATGCTCCTAAAATCTGGAAAAGTCTTCCTGAAGAGGTGAGACAGGTTTCAATTCTGCTGTTGTTTAAATCCAGGCTGAAAACAGCCTTATTTAACTGTGCATATAGCAACTGAGAATATTATTACTATTATTATTATTATTATTATATTTTTATTATATTTCTTTTGAATTTAAAGCTGATTTTATTGTTTCATTTTCTGATCTTTTTTCCTATGTAAAGCACTTTGAATTGTCTTGTACACGAAAATGTGCTATACAAATAAACTTGCCTTGCCTAGCCTTTTACAAGTGAACTGTAGGGAATACAACAGAAATAATCTAATTTACAGAAAATAAAAGCACACCACAGTTTTTGTGTAGATTACACAGAGGGGCTTTTATTTTGACATCAGTTTAAAGGTGGGAATTGTTTGATTTACTAGCAGACTGCAAGCTGGTGCATCGCTACATGTGTTATAATAAAAAGTTGAATCATTTCTTGAGACCCAGTGGAAGGCTTCCACGGCGGCTGATGGTTTGTCATCTGTTGGTCCATGGCATGCAGCCATTTATTCTGAAATCTCAGCTATGCATTCAGGGAGTAATTCATCCCAAAGATAATTTCTGAAACACCTAATTTTGTATTATTACAGTTACAATCCAAATAATTATCTTTACTTAAATTAAAAACTGACTGCACTTAAAAAACAAGTACAAAGGACAATATATTTTAATTGTACTAACTATTGCTTCCCTTGAAGAGTAAATGAGTTTAAGCAAATAAAACAATTAGCTTAAACTCAATCTAAATAGTAAAAATTTTTGAATATTTTGGTAGTTTTAATTGTATCGTGAAGTGTCGCATTTTCATTAATGCCAGTTTTCATTCAATAAGTTGTTTTTAGCAAATCATGTAAACATTTTCTTCTATGCATTTAAACTACTAGAGTTCACAAATGGAAATCTGCCTCGTGACATTTTTTGAGGGTTATCTAAACCAAAATGGAGACCAGAAGCAAGAGGGAAGTTGTCGAGGAAGAATTAAATAAGAAATAAAAAAAACAAGAACAACAGAAACCATAACACAGGTAAGGAGAGCAGCAGGAAAAACCGAGACCAGGGACCACTGAGCGACGGCAAAAATTAGAAACATTAACTTGATCTAAGTACATGCCTGAGAACACGTTGATCTAGTCAAAAAAACAACAACAAAAAACCTACAACAAAAAAACCAAATGACTGGGGCTTTTTATAACTTAGTAGCCACTCTGGTTCTAAATGAAGTAAAAGTAATAAGTACATATTTAAAGGGCATAAATACTGTTTGATTGAAATATGCAAACTTCCATTTAATTCGGCTAATTCAGTTACTTTATACACTTCATAGGGACCAGATCAAAACACTACATCATAATTCTTACTTTAATAAGAAACTAATCTAGTTCAAGTTTTAAGATTTCCACTTAGGTTATAAAAATATGCCAGTTTTTTTTCCCTTGAAAAATGAGTTAGGATTTCATTCTTTCTTATTGCCTCAAGATAACTTTTTTGTTTTTTTGCAGGATAAAAGCCACGTTAGCAAAAGTTTTAAAGATGAACCAGGAGTTATCATCTGTACTGATAGCGAGTTTTTAACAGTAAAAACATGCTTAAGTTTGCCAAAAACATCGGGTCACCCCCTACAAGTCCTTAAAATCCGATGATAAAATCATTTAAATGGACACATGGCACCCCAGCATCCCCACTTCAACAAACACTCATCAAAGACTGGATCCTAGAGGATCATTTTAATTCCAATGTGGTGCAATTATTCCACTAATTAAATGAAAGTCAATAGTTACAGCTTTGAAATATCAGCGCAGGCGGACTGTGGTGGGTCAAATAGAATTACAGAGCAGGGTCAGCAGATGTTTGAATTAATCTGATATGATAATGTAACACTGATGTAGTCAAATCCTTTTTTATACCTTTCAGCTGTTTAGTTCAGTTTGGATCAGTTTATTTTGTGTCCCATCCTGCACATTTGTGTTTGGCGCTTTATTCCTGGGCTTTTTAATTCAAACTATTAACACTTGATGGCAGCAGATGTCCGATGAGCTGCACTGTGTGTGTCGATGTGGTTAATCTGCGGCCTGTCAGCAGCCAGCCAACATAAATATTTAATAACCTACCACTGTTGCAGCAGGAATGGAAGAGGAGATGTTTCCGCAGCCCAAATAAAACAGTTTAATAGGATCCGACAGCAAACTGTGTCATAGTGCCTGTGTGTAGGTATTAATGAATGGCTGACAGCTCACATTGTACAGAATACAGTTTTGCACCTAACACGTTTAAGGGATGAATTTGGATCTGAATCTTTGTTGAATATCTTTGAATAGCAAACATACGTTTAGGACTTCTTTTCAAATCTATTAACTACTGAAAGTCTATTTTAGAATCTTCAGATGCTTTTATAACTTATTCATTCTGTTTCTTTTCTTTATGAAAATCATTTCTTTAAAACAAAGAATTTAGACGATTTCACTCCTTTTTAAGGATAGACAAATGAACAAGATAAAGATGTTCTACTTTGTCGTTTTATGATATTCGCCAACACAGATTTGCTGAGGAAATCTTCTTTACATTTGAAATGAGCAGCTTCCTCTGATGACAAGATATCACAGAGAAATCTGTAGCAATAATATCGCCCTGGCACCCACCCGTAGATCAGGACTGCAGGGATTTTATGTCAACACTGTTTTGTCCTTTGCTGCAGTGCATTCCCTCCCGTCGTAGCGTGACTCTCTCCTCCTGCGGAGACATTGGGGTTCGCTGTGGCTCTGAGTCACAGCCGGAGCAGATTTTGGCCGGGGCTCCTCAAGAACTGCGGGGCTGTGGAACATCTGCAATGCAGGAGTCTAAATTTAGCATCGGAGCTACGGGGCGAGGAAAAGGAGACACAGACAGACATGGAGACAGACGAAACACTTGTTTCATCTTGCCAACTGATAACTATCCTACTAATTAAAAAACAACTTTACAGGTTTACAGGTCAGGTTTGCATAAAATAAAAACGTGTCCCAGCAGTGCAGCTTTTGGAGTCTGTGGAAAAGGAGTACCTTAGTAAAAGGCTTATGAGACTGCAGCAGCCTGGGCTGGGCTGGGTGGCTCTGAAATGTTGTGCTGCAGTGTTTAGTGTTTTATCTCAAATTGTCCCTGGAGTGCAGAGCGCAGGGAGGGGTTCAATTATGTATGCAGGTGCATAACAACAGAATCTGCTGACAGTTGAGCTCAGGACACGCAGCGGCAGGGCAGCCAGATGAAGGACAACTCCACTTAAAGTCCAGCTAATTCCACCAGTCTGCTGAGCCGACCCTGCTCCTGTTTTAAGTAAATGTGTCCTCTGATGCAGCCGAAGTCTGAATTGGTTGATGCTGAGTGTGGACTTTTTGTGTCACCGCAGGGAGAGGACTGTCAATAAATCTGGGTTCAGACAGCTGAGCAGACTGCTCATGCAGCAGCACCAAACTAAATCACTGTTTCCTATTCTCTACAAGGTATTCAGGGCGTGGTGAGAAGCTTCTTTGTGTTTTTCCTTTTTCCCCTGAAATTCTGCTATGCTGTTTTAAACTCTAGCTACAACAAGTTGTCTTCCTGCTCGTCTTATTAGATTTACTTTTCCTTTGAAATTCAGTCATTTCAATCATGGATAATGCCTTGTTAGGTCTTGTTGGGATTTTGGTTTAGTTGTGTCAATTTTGTGTGTTTGTGAGCTTTTAATGTTCTCATCAAGCGATCTTGTTAAAAACTCCTTCAGCAGCCAGATTTCCCTGTTATCTTCTTGTTGTTATATATATATACATATATATAAAGTACTTTACATCCACACTTATTAAAAGTGTTTAGACTCTCTGAACTTTTATGTTCTGTCGTCCCTGAACTGATACTATAAAATAACGTGTTCAGTTTAGTTGTTGTTTTCAGGCGCCAATGAAGCCTATAACCATCTACAAACCTGACCAAATATATCTTAAATTGTTTTGCTGGAAGTTAAGGTTGTTCGTATTAGAAGCTGCGTATGAACAGGAGATTAAGAATCCAAACAGAAGGAACAAACCTGGACTCCACAGGAACCTACAGCAGGATCCTGGTTGTGGATTTCGGGTCAGCCTTCAACACCATCTCTGCTCCACAACACGCTCTCTTAGCTGACTGTCCTCAACTCCACCAGCAGGGAGATAGGTGACTTGCTTTCTGACAGAATGCACCGTGTGAAGCTTTCTTTCTCCTCTGGTCTTCTCCTTGCATGCACATACTTGCACCTCTAGTCATTAGTCTGTCAAGGTTTTGAGGTTTGCAGACCACACCTTCCTCATTGAGTTGATCTCTGGTGTAGCCAAAACAACCTTGAGCTCAAAGCTCTAAAGGCAGCGGAGATGGTTGTGGACTTCATGAAGAATGCAGCCTCATCTGCCTCCATCAGCCTTAGTGATTCCACAATCGACACTGTGGAGTCTTTCCATTACTTGGTACCTCAAGTGGGAACTGGCCCTCAACAAGAAAGCCAAGCAGAGGATGTACTTCCTGTGACCCCCGCAACCCACAAGGATAAGCCGGTTTGATAATGGAAGGATGGATGGATGGACATTCATGACTCTAGATGGATTTCTTCCCATGTTGGCTTTGTTCTCGGGCCTCGTCATGAAAAACCCAATAAAAGGAAAACAAAACTTTTAGTTCTACTTTTGACAGATTGGGCTCCACCAGATCTCTGCAGGTTCTCCAGGGTTACGGGCCTCTTGGCTGCTTCTCCTGTTAAGACATTCTTTAATCACACTCTCAGGGTTGATGGAGGGTCTTGCTTTGTTAGGTTTGCAAGATTAAAATTATTTAGTCTAAAAAAATAACTAAAAACATGGCACACAGAAAATGATCAGTTAAACATGAATCTGTTAAGCCAGGCTGCAACTCATTGCTGGAGCTTATCCTATAACTATAGACTTGCAAATACTCTTGGCTTTTAAGATCACTGATTGCACTAAGGATTAACTGTCCACTTTAGATAAAAAAAACCTAAAGAATACAAAAAAGAAGTACAGTCACCAATAAAACAAAGAATCTTAGCTTGTGATTAAGTTGTTGGTCTTCACAGCTGTGCCGCTGTGCTGGCATCTGCTATACATCTTATTTCCCTGTATCTTTTAACTCAAGCAGAGATGAGTCAGCAGGATTATTACCAGCTAGCTTGCTCAGGAGCTATTAACTGCAGCCTGCAAGGTAATGAGGCAGGCAGTGAAAGGAGCTTAACTGGAAAAACAACAAGATTTGCTGACAGCTTTTTAGTCTGCCTTTTGCAGTTGGCAGAATGAGTTAAAAACAAAACTCAACTAAGCCGTCATATTAGAAAGGAGTGCCATTAAGAAAAAAAACAGCAAATGTAGGTTTCTTTATAATACAGTTTATTCAATCTAATTTATTAAGCGTTATGACTTTAGTTTTGTTTTTGACCCGCAAACAGGAAAGTACTCAGGAGAAAACCAGAAAGAAGGTGTAAAAGGATTTATTTAAAAATAATTAATTGTGCTCGGGAATGGAACTGGAACTTCATTGTTCGGAGGCTGATCATGGTATTGCTGAGCGGACAGGTAGCACGGACCAGAGGCTGAAGAGGAATGGATGCATTCGTGAGTAGTAGAGTCCCATGGATTTGTATGGATTGTTTTACCAACAAGAATGTTGGTAAAATAAGATGATAATCACTTTAAAGCTGTACCTGAACAGCCACCGGACAGACACAAGCAGAGCAGACACAAACACAAACACAAATACACCCACCCAGAAAAATCTATTTCCTGACATTAAGATTATTTAAAATACAAGACTGTGTAGAGTAGCTGGTTCTTTACAGATTTATTCAGAATTTGTTGTTTTTCTTATACCTACATGTTTAAGAAGATCGTATAAAGGCACATTGGGGAAATATAATCCGAGTAAATACAGATTTCTGTTATCATTGGAAAAAATATCCAAACATGCCTGTACCTGTGTGGAAAACGAATTGCTCCAACGCCAATTGGGCAGCCTTTGGCATCACTTGCTGTCATCCGGCTTTTGCGCTACCCAACCAAAAGCCCAGCACTGTGAGGACTTTAGAGCAGGACAGGCATTGATTTCCTGGCACGCAGTGGATCGTTGTTCTGTCTCCTTTATGATGTATTGCTCATTATGGACAAATGTTCTCAAATTCTTAATAGATATGTAGCAATGTAAACTTTGGAAATTTGAACTGGTGTTTGTCCCAAGTCAGAAACAGTATATTGAAATCCACTAGATAATGGAGTTGCAGAAGAAGAGGAGTTGCACTGCAAATTTTGCAGCATCCAGTCAGGAGCCTAGCAGGAGAATCCTGCACCAACTGCAACTAGGGAGGTGTTGGGTAAACATGTGTAAAGTACATCGCAAAAATCTAGGTAAGACTAAACAAAAGCAGAATAAGGATTTTCATTTCCGGAGAAGAAAGAGTATGTATAAGGTTGGCAGTGTTATGCAGGTTGTATAAACAGGAATTTACCAGAGACTTAAATGTTTTTTTATTGTAAACTTGAGTCTATGTTTATGTTATGTTTATGTATTTAGCAGATGCTTTTATCTAAAGCGACTTACAAAGTAGGCAGTAGCGCGAAGGACCCACACTGGATATTGTTCGGAGGGTCCAAAGAACGTCTGACTTCTGCTCCAGTCTGTTTCTCCCATGCCTGTTACCTCCAGTCTTCAGCACTTGCCATGCTCTGTCTCCTGGTCATCATCCCTTCGTTTCTTACAACTACCTTTGGTCCGTCTTCCATCATCCCGGTCACTATATTCTGTCAACATCCAAATCTACAATAAATCTCAACTCAATTACAGCTGACTCCGTTTCTGCACTTGGGTCAACCTCTAACACTTACACTTTCAGAAACTTCATTAGGAAGAATAGAGATGTACAATTTGATATCATCAGCATAACAATGGTAGAAAACCTATTTAAAAGATGATTTGGAGAGACAGAACAAACAGAGCAGAAACAACAATGGCCATAAAACAGAGCCCTGACGAACATCATATTAAGCAGGACAGGAATGATGCAGAAAAAACTGTTGATAAAATAAGATGACAATCACTTCAAAACTGTACCTGAAATACCAGCCCAACTTCTCAAACTATCTGGCAGCGTTGGATAGTCAACCTGATGGACATCAGGTCGCACAGTAGGCAGCACAGAACGTTTGCCTGAATCACACTGCCTTAAAAAATGTTTGAGACAACAAGGTGAGCAGTTTAAATTGAATGGGATTGAGAAAACACTTCCTCAAGAAGTCTAAAATAACAGGGCACTACAAAGGTAGCAGTCAGCTAGGCTGTAGGTGGAGAAACATTATTTCTCACTGTAACGACCTAAGAAATAAGAAAGAAAAAGTTTGTAATCCTCATTAAAGAATAGGAACAAAGGGTGAATTTTGGGTAGCAATGAGCCTGATTGTAATAAACAAAGTTTAGAGGTACCTTTACCTCGAGCAATCAAATTAGAAGAATAAATCAACCTTGGTTCTGTAATTATGCTCCATGACCAACTACTGATGCTTGATTTGCAACTCTTGTTTACCTCTGTATTCTACTACTAGTGTACCTTCCCTTAGTTAAATATGGAAATAATCCATATCTATAGACACCTCAGACTCTTGCCAAATAGCTAATAAAAAGCATTTTTAAGCAAACCAAACATACAAGCGGTTTGATCATAAAATAAGCAAACATCAACATGACATCAGTGCAAATGTTGATCTCAGCTTGTTGCCACAGCTCAGGCAACACAACTCTGAAAGATATGTTTTTATTATCACAATCCATTCACTCAACCAGCAGCAAAAAATAAATAAATAAAAAAAAACTGGGTTATGTCTATTCAGAATCTTCAAAGCCCTCCAAACTGGACACTGGCTGTATAAAAAGAGACACCAATGTGCAACAGTGAACATGTGAGGACTTATCCTAATAGTTTATTTTGCACGATACATTGTTTTTGGATCGCAAATGCATCCCCGAAAACATTTTCTTTATTGGATGGATTATTCTGAAATGAATTTTATTGTGTTCTGTACATTGACAATAAAGGCTTTAATTCATTTTTGTATAAACGTCTGAATGTTTCACAGCAGATTTGCTCAGTTTGTTTTGGTCTGGACGACCAAATGATTTTGTACGCCATAAACCAACTGGCCAGGAGATCTAATGGATTCCCACGGTCTTCCAAATCAATATTGACATAAAAAAAAAATTAATGGCAATGCACTGAATGATCAATATTTTTATCCAACCCTAATTTTGAGAAGGAACTTGGCAGGGTTTGGCAAAGTTAGTGCTTGCTACTACAATGTTCATCCAAACTAGAAAATAAAAACCCTGACTCTCTATAAATACTGCTTCCTTTCCACTCACTTAAAGGCTTATATGTTTAGACGAATGTTTAAGCTGTTTTACACAGTTTCTCAACTGAAGCATGTGGAAATAAAGCTCCCGGGACATGAAGGTTTATTTCCTTTATACTTAAACTACTTGGGACAAATTGCTCCTGGACAGTCAGGTATCCTATAATTTCACACTGTGCTTAAATAAAGCAATTATAAGTGGTATTAATTGTTGTTGGAGTTTTTTCAGTCCAGCTTTAAGAAGGTTGATGCTGTAATACCTGAAATCAGGTTAGTACATGTATGTAGATTTATCCTCGTGTTTCTTTTAGTGTTAAGTCACTCGTTAGCAGGCAGTTTGGTAATATTACAATTTGGTATCTAAGTATTTTAGATGCAAAGAAGCATTTTATCAAACGATAACATTTTCAGTCTCTTTGATAGTATGTTTTTAACAATAAATACCAGTAGAGATGAAGAGTTTTGTTTATTAAATGTCTTTATTTGGCTTTGAGAGGAAACAGCAGCATGTACAATCGCAGTTGTATAGCAGAATCTGGAAAGTGTCAGCACTCCTCTGTCATACCAGGAACAAGTGAGATTAAGATGGAAGCGTTCGGTCTTACTTTCGTTTACATTTAAGGCAAGGTTTTACTTTTATTTCATTTCAATTTCCAGTTTTTTTTTTGTTTGTTTTGAACTGAACACACAGCAAGCAAATATCTTTCTTACCCAGCTAATATTCAAGCTTCAGGTGTCGGGCCATGCATTCAGACCTGTTGCTTGATTCATTTGTCAAAATGTGGGAAGACAATTCATTAACAGCCACAAAAAAAGAAAAAGTTTCAGGGCAAAGTGAGCAAAAGTTATGGTAAATATAGCCCTTATTTATGACGCTAAACCTTTAAACCCATCATCTATCAACTGTTGGACTCTCATACACCCAAACCTTTCTCAGGTCCAGCTTAATTAAACGAATGGGCTACTGTGTTTACATGAGACAAAACAGATTTTATTTGTTTTTTTAAAGGGATGGAAAATATCCTCTTTGACGAATGAATCAATTAAACGTAGGGTTTGGTTATAGTCCCACCAAAAAATACACAAAGCAGCAGTTAAAGCTCTACATTTTTACTCATATTGATGCATTTTATTCCCTTCCCTACATCACACACACGCTTGTGGAGACAATTTTCTTCAAGCTCGGGCGGGGTTCACAATGCCGCAGCAAATAAAAGCGGGATGAAAGCACAACCAAGTGGACTGAAATTAGTCAGACCATTAGAAATATGGGGTCCGAAAAATCTAACCCACATGAACAATTTTTTGTTCTGGTAATATTCCAGCCTCAATGTTGACGTTCACATTCAGGAAGAAGCTGGTAGGGCTTTGTTCTGTGGTGGAAATTCTTCACGTAATGGACTCCCCAACTTATAAATGAAAAAATCAAATAGCACCATAAAAAGTTTGACTGGCTGTTTCACATGCTCCAGGATCTGTGCGTTCATCTTCAAAGTCTGTGTGCTGACTACGTTGTTAGCTTTGAGGTGGGCTTGTTTTTTTTTTTTATGTAAGTATTGGTCATCAGTGTGATGACCAATACTTAGAGTGTGAAATATTGCAGGGGGAAACTTACGTGTCTTCATCACGTTTCCCTTTTGTGGAAATCATGCTTGCCCACTGCACTCCAGAAATGTGGAAACACAACATCAATGGACAGCGCAAATATTTGAATTGCTCCGCTACTGGAGTTGTCCTTTACACCTTGCTAAAGCTACTTCTCCGTCTGACATTGGCTAAAGTGATCCTATCTGATCTGTAGAGCTGATACGGACAGGTGTGAAGATGGGAGGCAGCTGTATTGGCCGGATGTGCTTGAATGAGTGCGAAACACAGAGCTGAAATGAGCAAGAAGCTGACCCAGAGGTGATCGGTGGGATGTGAGATGAGTTACTGATGTTGGTGATGACACAAGCAGATTAGCTCTTGCTGGACTTCACAGAGGAGCTCTCCTTCTCCTTCCCCTTCCCCTTCTCCTCCTTTTGTTTTAGTTTCTCCTCTTCTTCTTCTGCTCCTTCTCCCTCCTCCTCTTCTTCCTCTCCTTCTGCCTCACCTTCCTCCTCTTCCTCATCTCTTTCTACATCGTCACCCTCCTCCTCCTCTCCCTCTTCCTCTTCTTCCTCCTTCTCCTCTTCTCCCCCTTCCTCTTCTTCCTCCTCATCTAGCTTGGGCTTCCTGTAAGCTCCGAGGGCGTAACCGCGTGCTGATGTGTAGGAGAGGCCAGCATAACCAGACTGGACCATGGCGCTGCTCACAGAGCTGAGGCGGCACTCCTCGCCTTCCAGCAGCTTTCTGTAAAAAAAGAGACAAACAGATGGGCAGGGTGAAGGAAAAAGATTGCATTATTTCTATCACATCACTAAAGAAAGAAACATGTCATATCAGAACAATTGCTTAAAACCATGCTGTTTGAAATAAAATAGCAGGAAAGATATAATTTGTCTGCTGCATGCTATGCGCATGTCTTATAGTTAGTTAAATGTCTTAAATCTAACATAGTAAGTTTAGAAAATATAACTGAACCAAATCCTATAAAAACATAATCCTTTTTCATAAAAACAATCCTTCATTAAGTCTTTAGTCAGATTTTGAACTGCACCCCAGGGCAAGACTGTACTGGTAGCCAGTTTGAGTTATATAACGCGGAGTTCCACGAGGCTATATCCTCGGCTCACCTTTATATAAATATTTAAATGTTCCTCCTCTTTCCGATTACAGAGTGTTATATCTTGCTATATGCATGTAAAAAAACAACCTAATTGTTTTGTACCATACATCATAACTCTCCGCGTAACACTCCATACGCTAACCTGTGTGGAGTGTTACTCGAGTCCGTGCTATGGTAAGTAAATGGGTCACAATTTCCTCCAACTTGATGTAGACAAGACAGAAAATGTAGAAAGTCAACTTTATTTGCTAAGGCTTGAAGCTACAGAGCTAACCAGAATGTCCTGGTGTATTGAAATACGGAGAGCTACGTCTTGAAATCGAATTGAATTTAATCAATAAAGCAGTCTTCTACATATTGGAAACATTCCTTGCATTAATGGAATTCTGTCAAACACTTTCAGTTCAAGTAGTTGCTCTTCTTTGTTTACCACAGATGTATGCTGCAGAATAATCTGTAGAAATTGCTGATGTTGGCCCTTGATTTTGTAAGCGTTTTGGGTTAGTTCACTCTCTCTTAAAGGAATTTGGATGTTTTCTCCAGAAAGTAAGCTGACCTGTAAGCAGCAATCTCAATGTCCAGGGCCATCTTGACATTCAGTAGGTCCTGGTATTCCCTCAGGTGAAGAGACATCTCTCCCTTGGTGCTTCGCAGGGCAGCCTCCAGCTGCTGAATAGTGTCCTATACACACAACCACAGGCAGAGAATGAAATCTGATCAGGATTTGCAAAGCTGTGGGCCCTTGGGGGGGAGCCAGTTTTAGTGCAGTATTCACGAAATGTACTGATGCAAATTACAGTACATTAATAGATGGTCCTATACATCAGGGTGTATGAAGATTTCCTCCAAAAATGTATGACAACTATTTAATGATAATAATAATAATAATACGTTTTTTTAAACTTACCGTTGTTTTTATTCACAAACATCCTAAAATAATATTAAAACTCAGATAATGTCTTTTATGTTAAAAACACTGTTTGAAGTTTTTTTGAAAATTAAATAAAACCAAACTATGTGGCACCGCATCCCCCTAATGTCTGGTCCAGAATCTGACAGCCATTCCTAATAATACATCCATACTTTTAGCTGAGGATTAATAAAATGTTTCTTATGATGATCTGTGTTGCTGACTGTCAGACTTTACAAACTTACCTCATTCAATATGCAACAGCAATAAAAATACAACTGACTTACTTGCATCTCTCCAATTTCATTGTTGTGGCGGTCATCCATCTCAGCAATCTGCCTCTCCAGAGCTTCATTGTGGCCCCTGAGGGCCTCAATCTCCAGGGTGCGGGCTTGCACCTGCCTACGGTACTCGCTCAGCTCCTCCTTTGAGTGCTTGATGGCGTCCTGGTTGCGCGCAGCAGTCTCTGTCACGGTGGCAAACTTGGAGCGATACCACTCCTCGGCCTGGACCTGGTTCCTGGCTGACAGGTTCTCATACTGACCCCGGATGTCCTTCAGGGCTGCAGCCAGATCCGGTGTACTCATATCCATCTCCACTGACACCTTGATGAGGAAAAGCAGATCGTCAATACAACAAAAAGAAAAGCTGATGCACCACAATACTTCATAGCTTTCAGCCTCAAGCTGTTAAAGGAGTTTTTCTGTTTCATTTATTCAATGTTTCTTTTTTATTACAGTTTTGCAAAAAAAAATCTCTCTATTTAATTAGAATTAAATAGAGATGTACCTAAATAATAACCTCAGTAATAATTGTGGAATTATTACTGAGATACAATAGATAATTTTATTGCAATCTATTTTCTGGACAATGAAATGAACAGACCAACTGTTTACATATGACTGATGGTTGATTGATTGTCGGCTGCCCAATTAATTTGGTGAACATTCACACTGCTTCCCTGCACAGAGGATTCATCTTTTACTACATGAATTCAAGAGATGAAAAGGCTGCATAAACTGTGACATTTATTAATATCACTGGCCCCAGGTTTACACAATAAGGGGACCAATTAGGAAAGTAAAATGTGATAGAAGTTTAGGTGTAGATACTTTTTTAATAGATTTTTAAATCATATGTGTTTGTTGTTCATTAATAAGAGGCAAGAAAGAGACAAAACCGACGGGTTTTTTGTCAAATAATGAGCCACCTAAAATTTCATCTAGAGTTGTTATACGAAACAAAATCAGAACCTTAATTTTTGGCAGGCCATTCTAAAACGCAGTGATAAATAACAAAAAGCATATAGAAAAAAAAAAGAAGTGTTTTCCAAAGAAGGTAGTAACTTTAGAGGCTCCATTCAGTCTCTTTCTCCCATTAAACATCTATTAATGTTTTATGACCCATTTAAAATAAATCTATGAAATAAATATTTTTTTATTTATTGCAAAGGGGAAATTAAATTAGATATGACTTGAGTAAATATGTATAAGCAATTTGCTATTCATGCATCAAGAGAGCTTCATTGTAAAGTGTTGCTGCTTTTTCATTTTTAATGACCTATTTCTGTTACTTGCAACATACGTTTAGGGTCTATTAGTTTAGGATTTAGACTTCAATTTTTAGTTTCACCATAAGAACATGAGGGGGCATCTCAGGTGGGGAGAGTTTACACTGAGGCATGAGGAGAGCTGTTTTATAGTCCATTTAGCTGCTGCAGGATGGATGGACAGACTGCTGACTCAGACTCCTCTGCTGCAGAAAAATGCATGGCCATAATCTTCATCTGAGACGGGGGGGAGGCGGGCAGGGAGGGAGGATGGCGAAATCTCCCTAGCAACCACTACAGCCTCAGTAAATCCATCCTAACATGGCCCCAATAAAGTTTCACAATTGGATTATTAAAGACATCTGGTGACAACTTTAAGTTTGACAGTTTAACCTGCAGGTTTCCGAGCTGCGATCTAATAGTATAAGAGCTTATACTTCCCCGCAGTCCCTACCCATGGCGCTATGAGCCTACACCTCCTCCTCCTACGGTTAATCTTAGAGGTGGACTTCTGCTTCAATAGTAACTAGACTTCTTAACTCCAACTTTATAAATATAACGGCCTTTGTGAATGTATTTGTTGTATTATAACGAGCCAAAACTCCTGGATAGAAGTAACAGCCATGCGACGCATTTAAATGAATATTTAAAGATGTTGATTGGTGCAGGTGAGGAGGCGCGCGGCTGCTGCAGAGAGGAGCGCGGGACAGCGCGTGGTGCTGAACCGGAACTGCAGAGTCATCAATTTCTCAGTGCAGAGAGTGGAGAGCTCAGCGTGACGAAACTTTTTATTTCTAAATCTGTTTGTATTTGATTTGCTTTTTGATGCATTTCCTATTTTTTAATTTTTGTATTGTCCCTATCTTATCATCAACCTGCCGATATGAGACAGTTGTTCCCCTCTTAAATCTAAACCTGACCATGTCGTTGGAGGTTTATAAAAACTAAGTATATGTCTTTGTGGAGACATGATGTCTTGTCAGAGACCAGACACTGCGTCACACATGCCGGGATGTCCTGACCCGGCTGGGCGTGGCTGTGACGGCTCTCATCTGTGATTAAACCTGAAAGCAGCCAGCAATTGAACCAGCAACCCCTGATCACACCTAGAAGCCTTTATTGTGGAGGTTTCTCCTGTGTTTGCCCACTTTCTGTTGCTATTGTTATCCTCGGGGCTGATCGCTCTATACCTGCGTCGCCTGCAGAGACGTCTGCAGCTCCTGCAGCTCCTCCTCGTGAACTTTCCTGAGGAAGGCGATCTCATCCAGCAGAGACTCCACCTTCTTCTCCAGCTCCAGGCGCGCGAGCGTGGCGTCGTCCACGTCCTTCCGGTATCCCTTCAGCGCGCTCTCCGCCTCCTCGCGCAGCCGGCTCTCCTCCTCCAGCTTCTCCCTCACGCGCTCCAGCGTCTCGTGCATCTGGACGCAGTCCACGTGCATCTGGCTCTTCTCGTGCGTCAGCTCCTCGGCGCGCGCCCGCAGCTCGCGGATCTCCTGCTCGTACAGCTCGTGCAGGCGCGACGGCTCGCTGTGGCGCTGGCGCAGCACCGACACCTCGGCCTCGAGCACCTTGTTGTGCTGCTCCAGGTTATGCACCTTCTCGATGAAGGACACGAAGCGGTCGTTGAGGCCCTGCAGCTGCTCCTTCTCGTTGGTGCGGATGATCTTGAGCTCGTTGGTGACGGCGGTGGTCTGGGTCAGGTCCACGGAGGAGTCCGGCATGGAGGAGAAGACGCGGCCGGGCGCCTGTGTCCTGCGGTAGGTGGCGGAGGAGACCACCGAGGGGGAGCCATAGGCGCGGTGGCTGCTGCGGTATCCGGCGGAGTGCAAGCGGGACGGACTGTTACTGCTGCCGCCCAGACCCGCGCGTCCTGAGCGCGGCGCCTCTCCAAAGATCCTGCGATAGGAGCTGCTGCCGTAAATGTCGCTGGAGTAACTCATACTTCCTTTGATTTGGGGAACAGTAACGAGAAAGAGGAAAAGAACAAGCAACTGCAACTGTGCGTGCGTGTGTGCGGAGCTCAGGAGTGTGTGTGTGTATGTGAGGGTGAGTGCGCCGGAAGGACAGAAAGTGAGATGCGAGCGACGTCTGGCCCGGACAGGTGCTTTTATAGAGAGGGGCGCATCATCTGACGCTGCAGCACAAGAGAGGTGGTGGTGGTGATGGGGGGGACAGCCTCCACCCTCCTCCTGGGAGACACCAAGTCACTCATCCGTTCTCACACTGCAGCTCAACAATAATAGAATAGCCACAACTTAGATCTGAGTTCCCCCCTTCAACATCCCAAACGTTTTTATCTCTCACTATCAAATCCGTTTTCTACTTTGACTCCTGTCACAGTTGAGCCATTATCAGATCACATCTGGGGGTTTTTTCCTGATATTTCTGACCTTTATGTCTTCCTAATACTCCAGGTAATACACCAGGGGTCCTCGAGAGCGACTGTCCTGCAGGGTTTAGATGCATCCCTGCTTCAACCCAGTTGCACCAAATGATTCAGCACTATCGAGTTTGGAAAAAGCTGGTAACGAGCCAATTATTTGCTTCAGGTTTGTTGAAGCAGGGTTGCATCTAAAACCTTCAGGGCGGTAGCTCGCGAGGACCAGGGTTGGAGACTCCTTCTCTACACTGTCCATTGCCACTGCGGGTTTCTTTGCTGGCCCTGCAGAATGCCCGATAGGATCGATGTGAACAGCCAGAACGTGGGATGATGCTGCAGTCTGCCTCCTGTACCTCAGATCCGCATTATGCTGTTCTGCTGTCTGAATAAAGAAGAAAAAACAACAACAACCGAGACACGAGGAGGATTTTGTTTACATAAAAACAGAGATTAAAACGTGGAATATTTCTATGTCTCCAAATTTTTACTTTATTCCCCAAGCAAAGACAAGCAGATCAAAGTATCCATCACTCTTAGAAATAATAACAGTTTAAGAAAGAAAATGAGGGGGGCTGAGTCCCGCCCAGACTCTAGGGAGTTTACTGGTGCGCTGTCCTTGGTGCTGATCAAGCAGCAGCCAGGAGGAGAGCCACACCCCTGAGGAGAGGAGAGGAGAGGAGAGGAGAGGAGAGGAGAGGAGAGGAGAGGAGAGGA
>JAVLVB010000428.1:436100-465529 GCA_032876305.1 Orestias chungarensis | reverse complement strand
CACACACACACACACACACACACACACACACACACACACACACACACACACACACACACACACACACACACACACACACACACACACACACACACACACACACACACACACACACACACACACACACACACACACACACACACACACACACACACACACACACACACACACACACACACACACACACACACACAGTGTTAGTCTCACATAGCCGAGCGGCCATGCTTGAGTTTGGGGAGGAGGAAGGTGTCGGATCATCGCCTCCCTGATGTTGGCCACCAAAGATGCACCGATGCGTCGGGCCGAGTTTGGCGTCTGCCAATATTTCCTTTACGCTGCACTGATTGCAGGATCACATCCTGACTAACCGAGGGTCAGATGAAACGTTTGGGGTTCCAGATAGATCTGCGACTTGGTGCCAACTGTTTCTTGTTTTATCGGTTCATACTTTTCATTTTGGACCGTAATCAAAAAGCTCAGCTACCATGTGGTCTCCATTTCATCGGCCATGTTTATACACCATAAAAATCAAACACTTTAAAAACTCTGTTTTAAAAAAGCCTTAAAATAATTAGAGAAGCCAAATTCAGATCTCTTTTTTTTACATTTTAATGTAGCTTGAAATTACAAAGATATCGGTGAATTATTATTGATCTGAAACGCGACGGTTTAAACATAAGGAACGAGACCACATGGCGTACTAAATTCAAGAACAGGACGAAATGAAGGGAGGTAAAACTGAGACTTGTTTTGTTGTTAGGTACAAAAAAACTAAAGGGAACAGTTTTTTATTTAAGGAGATCAATAAATATAATAAATAAATAAATAAATCAGGTATGAAACGACCAAGACAGCAAAGGTACAAAATGCCAGATGGGCATAAAAACAGCATCTATTTATCTATTAAACCGCAAAAATCTTTGATTTTGTCTCATTTTGTCTTCAATCTATAACTAAGACGTCTTTGAAAGAGTCTCAAGCTCGTGTTGTTCTTATTTTTCCAGAATAAAGGAATATCGGCAGGCCAAACGTTGCCGTGATCGGTGCACCTCTATTTCTTTTAAATGAAAGCTGAATTCATATTTTTCCTGAAGGTATTTTCAGTTGTTTTTTTTTGTTGTTCACTTGTCCCCCCCTCAATAAACCGGACAGGACGGCTTATAAACATGAGACAACAGAAAAGAAAAGGAACCACAATGAAACGGTGCCAAATTCAACAGACACGAACGCTTTGAGGCACAAGAGACTAAATATTCTAAGGATTGACTTTGCTGTGCAAACTGACTACGTTGTAGGAAACTCGCAGTAAAACTGACAAGAAATGAACAGGCAATGACTAAATATAGTTTTATAGACTCATCTATATAATAAGGATATCTAATAAATACATTTGTTGATAGACATAGAACTCTTTCTGAGAACTATTTACATTAAAAGGTGTCCAGAAATAATAAATAGCTATGAGGGCGAGGCAAAGGAATCGCTGTGGTTTTAACATTTTAGTGCTTTTAAGAGGAGAAAACACAGAAAGCTTCGGGCCTCTGATGCCGTTATTCCCACTAAAAACCTGCCCTGACCCATAATTGACCTTCATAGATGCTTAGTGTGAGCGCCAACTTTCCAAAAATAAAATAAAATAAATCCTTTCAGTCTCAGCTACTTCTCTACATTGTGGAATGTGTGCGAGTCTGTCGACTGCTTTAGGTAGATTTTCCCCTCGTGTGTTTTCGGCACCCTGAACGAGGCAGCGATGGATTAGCGTATAATGAGGTACTAGCACCAGGCGAAAACATCCCAGCAGCCAGCCTGGCGGCTGTCATCAGAGAGAGAGGCGGAGCATGTGTCGCCGCCCGGCTCTGATGGTCCAACGCCGTGCGCGGCTTAGTTTAGTGTCCGCAGCGAGCGCTGGCTGACATGTTTCACAAACATTCACTTCATCTGGGAGTATCGCTGCCGTGGCGGCCCCGGGGAGAGGTGACGATGAGTGTGTGTGTGTGTGTGTGTGTGGGGGGGGGCAATTTACAAAAGGCAGTGTCTGAAAAAAAGATTTAGAATAGCAATTTCAAGTGCAAGGTACCATGCACTGATGGTTCACTCGTGAGAGGGGCAGATGGAGGTGTGGACGTTTCTATACGTGTGATTTGAGAGAAGAATCTCGTAAGTGCTTCCCATGGCTCTGAGGCATAGAAAAAGAGGCAGTGGGACATTGTGTGGTAACATTCTCTGGCTGAAAGTTGTGTTTTTTTTGTTTGTTTCTTTTTTGGGAGGACGGAAAGTTGAAAGGGGGGGACAGAGTGTCTTTATAATCCCACCCGTTTGATTGGCATGGAGAGGGCGACACCGTTAAGACCGACCGCTGATGAAGAGCCAGACGTGCGCAAGTCACACGTGCTGTAGAAGGAGGCGTCTGGCCTGGTCGGTCCCTACAGAGCGGGAAGGGGACGCGGTCTGAGCAGGTAGAAGAGGCAGGGTGCAGACTGGGGGGCGTTGAGGGTGTCGGCTCGGCGGTCCGGGACGCTTATAGGCCGCCGCCCGGCTGCTTGATAGTCTCCTGAGTTTCCTGCAGGCGCAGCAGGCTGGCGCTGGAGTAGCCCTCGTCGCTGCAGCTGCTACGCAGGCTGCCGCGCTCGTCCCCTGAGTCACTCACGCTGCTGGTGCTCCACTCCAGGTCACCCAGCAGGTAGTCCGTCCCCTCCACGTCCACGTCCAGGTCCTCTGTTAAACCACAGAGACGGTTTATAATTTTAAAAAATCTGCATTTTCATTCACTTCTGATTGGCGGCTACTTAGACTATTCGCTCTGAAGATTGAGTTGAATTATGATAGCTACGCGTTGTTGCTGTGATCACATGGGTTTTGCATGCTGGTGTTGGCATCAGTATAAACCATGTTTTTAAGTGACAGTGGGACATCATCTCTGCTCATCAGGCAAACAACCCATGACGACTCATCAGGAAAGCTGAATATTTTTCTCACAATGTATTTATAGAGTAAGAAATACATAGAATAGTAATTGTAAATTGTAAAGTATAAATTATTTTTTACATAGATATTAATCAAAAATAACAAATTTTTCCTAAAGCTGACATAGTATTTGTGTATTATTTTTGCGAATATGGGGAACAAAATTGTCTGTTTGGATTGTAAGATAACAATAACCTTTTTTGCTAAGATATTGAAATGTCAGAAGAACAGCGGTCAGATGTACATGAATAGGTTGTAATTTACAGTTACAGGTTCCTATAAAGACATTTCATTCAAGTTGCTTTCAAAAAGCTGGCTAGTGAGAGAAGTTACTCCTGTCAGATCTTGTAGATGACGCAGCTGCACTCGTATTCCTTCAGCCGCGGCAACAAGAAACGTGTTGAGCCTTACAGCTGATGCAGGAAACGAATGACTGACTTATAAGAACATGCAGGCCCAGTTCGGGACAAGCGGTTTTAGCTGTCGGGTCATGAGAAACAGGCTGCCTCCATGGAATACAAACATGTCAAAATGTACCCGGCCTGCTGCGTTGGCTGCAGCTCCTCTGGCTCTCAAGAGTTTAAGAATGTGCTGACTTTTATGAAAGTGGGATTTTCCTTAACAGCAGGCTACAGACGCACAGGTCCTAGCGCCAGGTAGCAGCTGTGCAGAACACGTTCGCCAGGACAGAGGAGAACAGAACGGCTCCGGAGAAGCAGGACGCCAGCGGAAGCTGCTGAGTAGGTGGTTCTGCCTACTGAACAGGACATTTTGTCTGCAGCAGAGTCACTAACCTGATCCCTTTAAAACGACGCAATCCTATTTCATGTGTTTTTTGAGCCTGTGAAGGTGAGCTCCCTAATTTATACTGCAGATCAGAGGAAAAGCTTGAGTTTAGCTTTGGCTACAAAACGTCGGAAGAGTGGTAAATAATCAAGCTTCACAGACTCCCAAAAGTGGAAAAACTAGAGCAATGGTGTCATTTGAACAAACACAGAAAGCCTTGTAAGTCTAAGCTTTTATCCTCCAGTTAAAAAGAAGTTTTGGTGAAACTTTACAACATACGACATCTTAATCTTTTCACCTACATTACACATTTAGAGTTTTTGCTCTAAACAAGCGACTATCTTAATAATAATAATAATAATAATAATAATAATAATAATAATGTATACTTTATTTATCCCGTAGGAAATTGCTTTTGGTGTAAACCGCACCGAGGCAGCCGTTTTGCAGGCGCCAGGTGGGCAGTAGCGCAAAGGGTCTTGCCTAAGGACCCACATTGGATGCTGTGGTGTATTTTTGCCCTGTGCTGGATTTGAACCCATGAGCTTTGGATTGGAAGTCTAGTGACATTCCAATTGAGCTATCCAGCCGCTTCTTGAATCTACAATGATCATTTCCAAACTTAATTTTTGATCTTACTATGAGATACGTATAATTTAATGCCAGCTTAGATTCATATGTGCAAATAAATTATGTTTATAAATGCCTATCATCTCTGTCTCCCCCTTAATCAATGCATAATAAATATGAATGAGTGATTTATGGAGCATTTATGATGGCGCAATAACATATCTATAATATATTTATTAGCTCTCTATACAGGGAGCCCTACTGGAAAGTTGTATAGAAATTTTGTGTAACAACTTTCTCCTAACTAGTCAGGTTATAGGTGGGTGTTACATTAATGCTGGTTGAACGGGATCACGTATCACGGAGAAGACAGAGGATCTGCCCACGTGAGCTCACCCTGGTCAGAGTCGGACTTGTCCGAGGAGCGGGTGGAGCCGGTGCTGTCCATGCGGGTCCGCTCCACGCCCAGCTGCTCCAGGCGCCTCCTCAGGTGTCTCCGCTCCCGCTGCAGCTGGTCCAGGGTGTGCTGAGCTTTCCTGTCGCCCTCTTCAAGCCTCTGAATAGTGAGGGAAAGGAAATGGAGCTGTTCAGAAGCCGCCGACGCGGCCAGTACGGATGTGCGTCTGTTCTCTACCTTACAGTATTCAGAATATTTAGTATGTTGAAGGTCTGGCCATGTGACTGACTTTCAAACATTTTACTATGACTAAATGTGTTATTACAAAACATTTGGCATGAATTTGAATTGAGCAGTTTTCCATTCTGATGTAATTAAACAGTAGTTACAGTAAGAATCTGTTGAAATTTAGCTGTTCTGTGAAGGTGCGAGAATCTAAGAGAGGATCATGATGATCAAGAAACACAGAAGAATGCAAGGCGCTCGCATAACATCAAACCCCATCAGGCTACGTTCACACTATTGGATATTGGTGGATCGCGGGCTAAACAAAGAGAGATCTGGTAGATTTCTGTGTGACAGCGAATATATCTATGATTATATTTTTTTTATATTCACGGTTTTTTGGTCTCTTGGGTGCTGAATATAATCTGAAAATTTTAAAATCCTGCCTTGGAACGCCAGAAATTGCGGAGGGAAAACTAAGCCTCACTCTGAGCCACCTGTGGTAGAATGAGCATCATGGTGTCGTGATGTTTCTCCTCAGGAGAGACGGGACAGCTTACCCAGGGCTGGAACGGCCCAGTAAATCCGACTCAACAGTCTTTTGGCAAAAACGTAAAAAGGACGTTTATAGATGCTCTTCATATCATCTCAGTGAGTTGGAGCTGGGTTTTTTGTTTTTTTTTAAGCGGAAGGGGCTGAACGTTAGTCTCTAGCAGTGCCAGGCTGTTGGGGACATGCGCAGAAACACTTTCTACTGGATCACATCTGACGTCAACAACTGAGGACAAAACTTGTAAAAAAAATTAATGTGAACGTGAACTGAATGATGAACGGACAAACGTGCTTAAAGCTCAACTACAGAGGATCCTTCAGGGGCTAAACGTGTTTCTATGAACACGTGTACCTTTATATGTTCTTTGGCCTTCATCAGCAGGCTGAGGGTGGTGTGCCTGTTGGCGTCTGGTCCCAAAGGAACGAGAGATTTCAAGCGGTCCAAACACAGCCGTAGATGTGCCCGTCTGTACAGCAAAGAAAATAAAATGCTTTGAAAAAAAGAAATATATATATATATATATATATATATATATATATACACACACTGAAGCAATGACATTTTTCTTTTTTTACTCACATAAACAGGAACAAACATCAACACAACTGTGACTTATTAAGTACATATTTATCCAGAAGCATCCATGTTATTCATGTGGGCCGAGATATTGTTAGATTTGATCACTATAACACATTCTGATCCAGGCTGCCTGCTGCATTGACGGTACTTTGAACAAACATTTAATAAAAAGGCCACATGGGATGAGAAATCCACCCCTCTCCACAAACGTGCAACTTATTCAGCATCACAAACTGGAATGATTTTACCTAAATATGGACTCATTTTTATTCATCGGTTTTGCTGTGGACATTTGGGCCAATGCACGATATCTAGCCGATAAACAATTTTTAGCGATTTTATAAATGCTGGCCGTCGTTTTTTTAACAAAATGACAACTGCACTGACGTTGCCACTCGGCTTAAACACCTAAAAACCCGAAAATTCACGGCACCGCCATCACACGACCATTAAAGTACCACATCAACAACGCTCACCTGACCGGAAATGAAAAACATTGGCTGGTAAAGATGTTAATCGCGATACTTATCGTGGGTCCCGACTTACAATACAACGATCTTAATGCTTTGATGGAAGCTCTGTTGAAAAACTTAAAATAATTTGGCCAGTTTTTGGAGGCTTCCAACTGCGTTAAACTAAATTTAAGGTTGTGACAGTAAATCATTAATATTATTATGAAAAACAAATGATCACAGACCATAAACGATCCAATAAATAGCACAGAATTCATTCAACTTTTCTTTATTTAGATGTGTTTAAAAACTGAAATAGTTACATCGTTTGGTGGGAGATTTATGATCTAATGTTCTTGATAAGGTTCCTTTATCATGCCTGCAGTGTAACATGTGGCGGCTGTTTGTCATGTTGCTTTTCTCTGTTCTTTTAGGTTTAACCTCGAATTTAAATTGCTGAACCCAAGTGTTTTTGAAACAGACGACGAAAAAACAAGTAGCATGTCGAGTCAGAGTAAGCGACATTTTACGCGCTTCCTGTTTCGACAGAACAATAACAACAGAACGCGGAGTACTTCCTAATTACTCAAAGCTGATAAGCAAACGTGGAAATTAACCACAAGTTGTTGCTGTAAATCGTTTCCACACTACATTATTAAACAGAAACTTTTCACTTCAAACTGAGTTGAGATTAAGATATTGCTGTTCTATAAGAAACACTCAGGTGAATTAGGTGGAAAAGCTCACGCTGTCTACAGGTATGAAAAATGGACCAGTTGCTCTCGCCCATCAGATTTTGGAAATACCAGACTTGTTCTTTATATCGCCAATGTGCCAGGAAACTAAAAAGTGAGTCATAATTGTTTTGTTTTTTTGCAGGTAAATGACACAAGACACATGAGCAAATGAAGGGAGAATTACTCCACAAGGGACAAAAATAAGCTTTCTACCACATCTGTGTGAGCCCTCAGCTCTAAACCTGCTAAAGCAACCAGAGCATCAGAGAGGAGCTGGGAGTTTGGACAGAGGTTTATTATAAGTGACTAAAATTAACAAAATAACAAAAACCACAACTGAAGAAGCAAATTCAATAACTAAACTAAATAGAAATGCTAGTTAATGAGGAAAAACTCCAGCTGCAACTAAATCATGTGATTAAATATCTGACTCGACACACTTTGTGCAAGCAGACTGATTTGAAGCTAATTTTTTCCATAGTTTCATAATTGAATAATAAATCATTGTTGATAATTTTCTTTACCCAATAGATTTACACAACCACATGATCTTAATCCCATTTTAAATCCTGCACCTACAAATTTACCAAAGTATCAAAAAACTAAAAGCCCTCCTAAAAGTGTTAGCAACTAAACTTAAACTAAAACAATTTTACATTAATAACTTATCACAACAAGCAAAACAACAGAAAAAGAGAAAATGAACAAAGATTCCCAAAACTGTATTATGCAGGATGTGGGATATTAAAGAAAAGAACTAAAACGGGTTTAATGGGAAACAGAGATGTTAAACACAATTATTCCTTAAGATGGGAGGCATTCTTTTACAGTCTACATATAATTAAAGGGTAGATTATGCTACTATAGTTAAAGAAGGATTTGTTTTCATATCATGGTTCATATGCATCTTTGCTAATGTTGCAAAAAAGTACTTAGTGCTGCATAAACCTTTTAGCACTTCCACATACACATATATTTTCCTTTTACTCACTTTAGCTGAAATCAAAAGTGCCCGGATCAGAAAACAAATGAGGAAAAGCTGAAACCTCGAGATCATGGGAATGGATTACTAAAGTTGCTTCCTTGACGAGTTTCCTTCTTTTGGTTTTCTCGGCCCCTGCAGCAGTCAGTCTGGTGCGTGGGGCTGCGACCGCTTGACCCCCACTGTTACGCAACACACACCTCCTGCATCGCCAGGAGTGTGTACGTGTCTGAGTCCTTGTGTCCTGCACCGCGAGTGGGGCCTGTGTGCGCCACACACTCCCTGAAAGCAGAGTGTTTAAACGTTGGCCTTTTATTTTTCCCTTCCAGCTTCGCACACAGTGAGGGATCAACAACTGATCCGAATGTGGGCAGAGGATGCTTTAAATTACGCTCTCACCCATGCGCAACGCTGCAGTCTGCAGCCGGGAACGAGCGTCTGCCTGTTTCTGACCCAGTCCGAAGGGCGTCTGGAGTGCCGTTACATAACGTGGAAACGTCCCCGCCCAGCTCGTTCTGACAAAACACGGGCTCAACGGGGCAAGCTAATGTTTGCTAAACATCTGTGTTGAGCGGCAGACTCAACAAACAGCGCAGGTTATAGCCCAAGCAGCTGCGGCCTCGGCAACCCTGCTGCTCATCAGCAACAGGTTCTTCTGGTTTAGTGTGTCAATAGGTGATAATGTAAAGTACGAGGAAAAGCCTAAAGAGAAGAGCTGAAGTTGAAAGTCCACACACTTGTATCGGCCTGCTGTGTCGTCCCCTGCAGCTGAAAATAGTTGTGCTTGTGTGTTTTTTTTATTCTAGGGCCACATGTAGGTCAGCTGGAACCCTTCTGCCCCCGACAGCAGTAAGTCACCTCGCTGTCCTCACTTTCACCCTCTCACAGCTCGAAGCCAGCCAGCATGGAGAGACTTCAGTGCAAACAGAAAATGTGCTGCCGCCTGGAGTCGGGTTACGGCGAAGTAAACAGGCACACACGTAGCTCCCCGCGCCGCTGTCCGCGCAGGCCCGTGCAGGAAAGGGCTGGGGAATCTGTGCACGGTCTAGAGTTGCTAGACAGGGACTCTGACGGGGGTCTGAACAAACTCGTTTACCCTGCAGGGTATTGGTTCAGGAGCTAGAAATTAAAAGAAAAAAATTCAGAAAGCTGTCCTCAGTACAGATTTTCCAGCAGCCATTGAGATCCGTTGGTGTAAGACCCAAAATAACAGAGGAGCTTAATGCCACCGGGAGGAAACTTTTACAGCCGATCAGCGGAGGTGCTGCTCTAGATCACTTATCCCTCTCACATTTCTGTTCATATACATGTCGAGGTCCTTCCCGAGCGTTCCCATCCACAGTTAAAGCTTAAACATAAAGCATTTTTTATACAAAAAAAAAGAAAACAGAAACTGTTTTATACAAACTACTTTTTAGTCTTATCCTGCAAAGAAAATAGCGGGGGGGAAAAAAATTGTTTCCTGGTTTCATGGTGTAAATTACCGGTAAAGGGAAATCAAGACTCTTAAAATTCATAATCAGCAACTTTAACCAGTGGCTGATGTCGATACATCCGTCTCCTGTCGCCGCCATCCAGTTTTCAATGATCACGTGAGGGTGTGCCAGCATAAGAGTAAACTGGCCCTGCTTTGTGAACAAGCTCGAACAAAATCTTCATTACTAAACATATCAGCCTTTTTCAGTGAACATTTTTTTTTTAATGTTTTTTTATAGGCGTTATAGTTTACCTACATTGAACTGCTCCGAGGGATGTTGTGCTCGCCAACTGTGTGATAAACATGAGCACAACCGTGCTGTTTTATTGACCGGTTTACGTAGCAATAGACCATTAATTTAGGCATTTTATTTTGCCACCTTGTCTCCACCTTCCTGTGTGGCTTACTTAAGACTGTAGGATCCAATGCAAAGTCCGATTTGTTGTATGTTTGGCTGAGTGCAATTGTTTGAACCTCGTTCGTTGTCAGCTGAACAGCATTTTGCCTGGTACAATATCGAGAAGAAAACCCGTCAGTTTTATAACAGAAGACTAATTCCCAAGTTACGTTTTTATTACTTATAGTGTCTGTGAAATTGTGCTCCAGTACATTTCTCCTTACCATTCATATTTTTATCGGTATCGTTCGACGGGGAAATGATGCATATATTCAAAATGATCTTAAAGCTCATTACATGCTCAAATATACCACATTTATGAATGACCACAGAGAGGAAGGCTTTGTAATATTGCAGATAGCGTAACGGAGGTTTTTATTTCTGAAATGGCCATTTGGTATAAAATTCACCCTTTAGCCAGAGACACGTCTGAGTGGCCCTTGTTCCGACATGAAAACTAAGGTGAACATATAACTACGAGCCATTAATAGCCTGCGGTCTTGTTGGCTATTAAATCAAGCCTACCCTTTCAAAAGGAAAGCATGTGCTTGAAGATCTGGAGTCTCTAGCCGACATATTAACTCGCCTTAGCTCCTGATTACACGAGATAAACTGTTAATAGGGAATAGATCCATAATACATTACATAATACATCTAGCGCTTGATGAATGAGTCCAAGTCTAGAAACCAAAGCCACTAGGTGGCACATCAGCCAAAAACGATATTGTGTCAAATACCTAATGAGGATTGGTCAAACATGAATAGAGTGCAAGTCTCTGCTTTATTTTGGCGTCTGTGTTGATTTTTATGATCTGTTTTAACTACATAAAAAAGTAACTAAGATTAACACAATTCCATGGAAGGGTTAAAGGGAACTACAAGTAATTTCCCCCCTAAATAACTCTAAAAAATAAATAAAAATAACCCGGTTAGTAAATGACTGAACATGGTCCTTTTTCTTAGTGCTGTTTGGCATCATTACGTCCCTCTACATCGAGTTGATGGAACGTTTCTGATCTGGTACATGAAGCAGAGGTTTGTTCTTGTTTGTCAGGGGTTTGATCTTCTGTTCCTAATTTGGCTTTTTTATGAATTTTAAGAGACATCTGCTTATAAATGAGCAAAGTGTTGCATGGCCTATAAACTAGCGGCCTAAATATTGTAAATGCTGTAAAAATAAATAAGCACGAAACTGAGAAACCGTCAGGAATTTCGTAGCGTTAATTTGCAAGCCTGTAATGTTTAGGTCGGTTTTTCTGTTGCGCGCTGAATAAAATGTCTGTTTTTAATAGTCAGAATAGTTTTTCATACTCTGAAAAGCTACGTAGGAATGTACCGATTTTTGAATTATCTTTGCCGTTTAAACAATATTAGCCGCAAAGCCAGGGGAGAAACTGAGTCAGCTGATAAAACAAAGACACCTCATGTATCTCTTGGGTGTCAGGAGGGAACAAATAATGGCTCAGTCAAAATAAACCTGACACAGCATCGAGCCGAAGGCATTATTATATCGACCAATCTTGGTGAAGACGGGACGGTTTTATCAGGAGTACACGTACTGAGAGTTCTTGCTCCTTCTCAGGTCGAACACCTGATTTGTGTTTGTTTTTTCCTCTAAGGCTAATATTACAAAAGCCTTTCATCAGAAACAAACGGGAAACAAACCAACTAAAAAACGTCTTACTAACTTAGCTTTGAATAAATGTTTTCTTAAGTTTAACTTTAATATGCTGGATTTATGTGACAGACCAAACCTGCACAATGATGCAAAAGATCCTAAAACTTGTGCTTGTACATTTTACAGGTCAAAAAACTGAAAAGTGTGGTGTGCATTTAATTCAGCTCCGAGTAAAAAAACAAAAAACTGTTTTAGTGCCGCTTTTCTGTGCAGTTCTTTTGGGTTAAGACTCAACCACTTTTATAGATCTATAGATGAACATACTCTACACCAAACAGCTTCAGGATTGTAAGATTATATAGAGTATTAGTAAAGTTAAGGATAATAAGGATTTAAGTCTAAGCTTTGACTAGGCCATTTCCACATATGACTATGCTACGATTAAAACCTTTATATAGATTTTCTTCTCTGTTTGATTAGATTTTTTTTAAATTGATTTGTTAATCCTGAGGGTAATCGGTTCCAGATTAAATTTAGAGGCATCACAGTAAAAGGGATTAATTAGAAATTGCTTTAGTCAATATGGTAGATCTAAAAATGTTCTAGTGTCTGAAGATGCTGTACATTAGCTTTAAAAAGGTCCTGATATGTTGCCTCTACATAGCGCAGTAGTAAAATGGCAGATTACACCTGAACACACCAACAAATAGACAGAACTCGATTCTTCAGAGATCCAGAACAGAGTTCATAGGGTGCTATACATGTGGTGATGCTCCACCAATCACTAATTCAGCAGCCGCACATGCATGCAGATACACGCTCACAAAAAGATACAAAGACTTTGTTGCTTACCGGTTCTTTTCCATCTCGTTGTGTGTTGACCTGCAGAGGTAAACAAGACAGAAGAAGAGTGTGAGAAAATCAAATGTAATAACCAACAATTACAGTCTGAGTAGTCACTTCTACATGTGGCATCACTGCTGACCAGGACTTGGCTGCGGAGGAGGGAGAGCCGAGGGGGAGGAAAAAAATAAATAAAGGGAATGCGGGGGTGTACGAGTCGTCTACAAAGACGACAAACAGCGATTCCAAGAACAATTCTGACGTCCAAGCCTCCGCTACGGATGAAAGGATTGATTTCCCGTAGGTTTTACGAACTCAGGTAATTTATTTAGATTTTTACATGAGGCAACTCTGATATTTCAAAGATACTAAAGAACAGGTTTCACATAAAATCTAAATCCAATTCTACACATGGCAGCCATCTTTATTCTAAACAGGCAAAAGAAAGGCTTTGCTGTGTTGCTATTTCTTTGTTTACAATATAAAGAGGCACTAGAGCTGAAAAATCTACCGTCTTCAACCGAATATCGCGATCTCAGGCAACCCGATTTTGGGATCGCCAAAGCTGCTCAAATAATTTTGGCCAAGAGTAAGAATTACGTCGATAATTTCACATCATGCCCAATGCTGATGTAGGAAGCCTCAGTGTCAGCTACCAATCAGAAAGCTATACCAGATCACGTGCTCTCCACTCCAATCAGTGCGTAGCTTGTCATTCAGTTTCAAACATGGCTGAAGCGGGAGCAGAAGTGTAAAAAAATCGTGATTGAAGGGAAAACCGCAAACTCTGCTAGAAAAATCGCAATTCAAATATTTTCCTAAAGTTGTTCAGTCCAAACAGGCACTTAGCAAAAAACCTATTAAGGCACAATTATGTGTCCCTGCTGGTTATCCCGGGATCACTGGAGATTATTAGATTATTTTTTACAATCATGATAACGACTGTGATTGACCTCAGTCTGCTTTTCCATTTTCAATGTAAATGGCTAAATAGACTGACCGCCCTGGCTTTTATAATCGGACTGGCAATTCTGCTGATATTCTTTGATACCCAAAACTCGCTGCTTAGGCAACCTGCCATTGAACTAGTAGGCAGCACCCAACAGTGTGTAAAAAATCCTTCAACTTGCTGGTCAAGTAAATGTGGTACTTTCAGAGAAGCAGCTTAACAAGGGCTTTAAGTTTCGTCATCCGAGTATCCAACATATCCAACATATCTCGCCCTTTTACAGCCCGAACGAATAAGACCGGCTCGCTTTCAGTCCAGTTCTGCAGAAGTCCGAGAAATTCCTGCACGGCAAGTCTGAGAAGGCCATTTGAAGGCTGAATCGCAGCTGAACTAAGCCCATCAGCTGATCTGCATCCGCCTAATAGTTTGCCCAAAGATGATCGAGCTTGAGTTTTTAAAGCCCTTTTTTATGTGCTTTTTACATAGTTTGATCATATTTGCTGTGTAGAAAACTGAATATATATTGCACCGCTTGTGAATTTAATAATAGCACTGAAACCTTTCCGAGGAGGCGTGTCTTGCCTTTTTTTTCCCCTTTCTCCCCATTCAATTTATACATCATCCTTCTGGGGATTATTACATGTGTGAGGACTCTACAGTACAATCCTAATTTAGGTGCCGATTTTCCACATAGCCTACCTGTATATCTGCCCCATCCTTTGGTCTAGCCCTTAGCTTGGTTGCTAATTAGCTTAGCTTCACACACATAAACAGCTGATTACATTTTAGCTAATACTGTAAAAAATCCAACTCCATGATTATATGTTTTGATATAATGTTACCTAAGCTGAACTCAATGTTGTTTTTTTAATGTTTCATAAGTAGTTTCTCATTTATTGCTCATTACTACCCTTTTTATTGTCATAATTCATTAATTCGTTGATTTATCGCTGTTCACTCTTCTAAGCAGTTTAGCTGCATGTTGGTAGCTTATGTGAAGGCTTTATGACTTCTGTAAGGTTAGGTTAGTGTGTGTATAAATGCTTATGCTATTCTGTGCATGCGTGCAGCGTTTACGCCTCAACAGTGTCTGTGCGTGACTTCACTCGTCCAGCTATTGTTTTGAAAACCAGTCTGCATTTTCTGTGCGGGGATTAACTTTTGTTTGGCTCAGACTCACGTGGTGCACAGACCTGTTAATTTACCTAAAAGAGATCCTGAACATGGTTACACATTTTAAGCATTGCTGCCATCTTTGTTGCACATTGTGCATTTGCTGCATTGAACACGTTCGACTTTACACGTGTAAGGCACAAGTTTACCTTAAAGAAAGGGCTTTGAAGATGAAATTTGGAGTTTCTCAAATATGGCTCAAACTTCTGGTTTGTGTTCTGCTATAACAATAACATGCTTTAAAGGAGAAAAATAGCACAAAACAACAACAGAAACTCATCAGTTCTCTTACGCCATATATGAGGTTATTAATGTTGAGCGCACAACCCAAATGTTAATTTTGGGTTTTAAGGTCATAATGATTAAAAAACTAATAAATAAATGGTTTAATAAACTGAAAAACTGACCATGACACTCATAGGCAAAAGGAAGAGTGATTGGTTTTAAAGGAAAACCTGGTACACAGCTTTATGTTTACTTAACTTAAGTAGGAACTTTTAAAGGACTTTTACACACTGAACCATGAAAAGGAGAACCAGAGTGACAGTGGCCAGAGTGGGACTGGTGGAGGACTGGTGTAAGTGCCACTAAGCCCGTTCGAGTTGCCAGATCCTTCAGTGTACAGGATGTCCTGCTCAGTGTGGGGGGTGGTTAAGCACGGCGGAGGTGGAGGTGTTGCTCCTGCAATGCGTTCACTCGCAAACAAAACACCCCAATGCAATCAGTAGACGCAGGTTCTGGGAGAAATCTGATACTTAAAAAAAAAATTTATAATTTGGGATTAAACATTACATAGAAGCTCACACACCTCCACATGACCCCTGATCCACCGTCCCACCACGACTCCCAAAATAACGTCTGCGTTTGCAGCAGTGCTCTACCCCACACCGTCACCGACTCAGTGAATGACTCGTCCAAACTCTGCCGCTGGGGCTGCATGTAAAAACATTTTTTTACCTTTTTTGATAGGAATAATCGTATTAAAACTCCTGAGATGCTGTTTTGCGTTTGTGATGTTTTGAAGGCTGTAAGTGAAGCCTATTCTCCTCGTGTGGGCATCATCATGTTTCAGGCAGCCTCTCAGGGAGCTCCGATTCTCGCCTGGCCCCCTCCAGCCAGTGTGCATTCCTGTTCGGGGCAGACAGCCACGGGTGACATAACAGATCTGGCAGCGGTGGGACCCTACATACTCAGGGCTGATTTTTGGCTCTGGAAGATGTCACACCTCCTGCCTTGGTTCCTGTGTCGTTTTCCCATTCACGCATAACAACCTTGGCTCGTTTAAAGTTAACATCCTGCAGATTTTAATCACTGAACTTCTTAACTGGGACAGAAAAAATTACAAAGCTCCAAATTGGAAAAAACACAATTTCAGATGACTAAAAATATATTAGTAAACAATTATTGCTCTCCAGATTGTCCTCCGTGATGTAAGGATTGCAAGCACTGATATTGAGATGATACAGCTTACGATGCAACATTAACGCAGCTAATCGAGTGCTAGGCTACAACAAAGCTCTAAACTACAGCAGGCTTTCCGTTCGTACTAGAAAAAGTCATTATCTCCCACTTACCTTCTAAATCCAAAGCTTCAGGTTTAGTCAAAAGAAGTAGTATTAGAGACGAAAGCCATGGCTAATATTAAATTATTCTGCATGCAATGCTGGAGTCGCTGGTTTTAAAAAAAGCTAAGTGCTCAGTTTTATGATCAGGCCACGTTTTGGCTCATGACTAAAGGAATGAAACGCAGGACAAAAGTGGCCAAAATAAGCTACCTCCATAGGATGCTGGTTGTCAGCGTTGTAAGGAGCCAGTTGCCGTGGTTCAGGATCAGGGTGCCTCTCTGTGGAGACACATCCCAGCGGTTGGAGACCCCGGAAATCACCAAGAAATCACTGGAGGGACTATATTTCCCACCTCGCCAGAATACACCTTGGGATCACCCAAAAGGAGCTGGAGAACATCCCAGGGAAGAGGGACATCAGGGGTCCCCTCACTGACCTGTGACCCATGGTAAAAAGCTAAAACTATGAATAGAAATACAGGCCTAAGCCTGATTATTACCCACAACTTATTTTAGCTCTATACACAAACCATTCTTTCTAAGGCTACTTTACCTCTGCTGACAAATGCATGTTTTTGCTCATTTGCAACCCAAATGTGACTTTTTCCAACTCTGTGCGACCTTCCCAACTCTGATCTTTTCAGCTGTGCTATCTAGATACGTTTCTCCATGTTGTCTCGATCTTATGACTGAAGTTCCAGCTAAGCAACAGAGCTGACAGCAACAACACAAAACAGAAACAAAAGATCTAACTACAAACACAAGACTGCAGAGGCACCAGTGATGTCTGACTTCCAGTAATACATTCTGCAGCAGTAGGTGACCGGAGGAAGTTTAGCATCAAACAATCACTACCTAAACAACATAGGTCCCGTAACATCCACTGACGAGGCGGCCACTGCACCAAGTCCTATTGCAGATTTATTTAAAGATCTCAAAAGGATGAGCTAACATGGAAAGAACCGTTTTTCTGTCAACAACATAATTCTAAGCAACAAGACTCAGCGATGAGCGCTACGTGGCTCAATTTTCCTGCACAACAAGAACCACATGAGCTCTAGGGTGTAGGGTGGGGGTGGGGGGGTCGAACGTCGAACAGAGAACCTCATGTCCTCCACAGATGGCCAAAAGTAAGGGAGCAAGGCCTGAGAAGATGGAGGGAGAAGAAAATATCAGCAGAGAAAAGAGGCATGAAGACCAAGCGCTGAATACATGGCATGCATGCAAGTGTGCAGAGCAAAAACATGGTGACTCCCCTCCCCCATGTTTCACACGTTCGAGCATCATAAACATTGGAGCGCAACACATAAGGATCCAGGGTTGATTCTGGTTCAAACGCAGCTTTTTGGCCAAGGTTTTGACATGTACCTGCACTGATATGTGGGTAAAGAATAAAACGTACATCTATGACCTACTACTGAGACATTTCCTCCAACAATAATCTGTTGTCTTTCCTGCGCTGCGCTCTCCTTCAGCGCTCCCTCATACAGGAAAAATTATCTCTGCTGTTTGGAGCTCTTGAGGCTTTTAAATAGCAGCTTGGACAAGTGTTGAAATCCAACACGAAAAGTGAGAATCTAATTTATAAAGAACAATAAGAGGATTTGGACATTTAAGAGGATACAGCTGTAAAGACGATGAAGACAAACCGGCAAGCAATCCCACATGTTTTTATTCTTTATCTGCAGCCCTGTTAAACGTGTTCGCACACGATCCGAGCTGAACGCGCGCTCTGCACAGCTTGCGTCTTTTTACACACGGTGGGAGTGAAAGACAACAGCTAATTGTCACCATCAGTCAGAGTTCGACAAATGACACGACTAGTGAAGCACGTTTCATGTGACAACCTACATCTTAAACCTTTTAAGGTTTGGTACATCAGTTCATTGGGAAACATTCGACGCCTGGCCGAGTTCAACTCTTTTTTTAACACACAGATAAGATAATAGACGTGTGTTAGGAAATCAAAAGTAAGGCTATGCTCAGTTTATCAAAGGGAATTCAATTTTCAGGGAACTTCCACACAAGTCAAGACGACACAGCAGCGTTGCGTCAACTCCTTAATCATGACCAAAGTCATGGTAAAAGATTATTTTGGGTTTGTAATAAATATATTAACTAAGCCCTGCTACCATTGTTAATTTTTAATTACTTTAACAGCTTGCATGTCAGGTTTGTTTGATATAACAATAATCAGACAGTGAAATATACTGGACATGTATTGTCTTTTGCACCATGAACTTTAATCTCTATTTTATGCGCATTATCCCTAAAAAAAGCCATTGAAGACATCTGAAAACTGGTACAGGAAAAAATAAATGTTTGAGTAATAATGCTACACCAATACGGTTTTAATTGAAAGTATTTAAAAACAACCAAATTCAAAGGAGATTTTGTTTCACCAATAGGTGGGGGAGGGGCAATAGTGCTTAACTCTATAGTCATTGTGCAGCATTTATGTAGAAAGGATTTAAACCATGAGAACTATAATTAAAATAAAATAAAAGGACACGTTGTTACTGACAAAAGGAATTCTAGTTCATAACCTCACATTAAACTATTTTGGTTTGGGTCAACATAGCCATTAACACTGACGTTGACACTTGCAAAGTGTAACACAAAAGCATCCAGTAAAACAACTTTTAATCCCAGGACAATGCCTTGGTTTGCTCTTAAACATACACGGCGGTTCAGACTTGTCTCGTACATTATGTATGAGGCTCAACAGGTAAAGAACATTCTGTACATCTTCTCGGAAAGGAACATGAAACCGAACCAAACCTCCACACAGGTGCAAATAGGAGAGTCGGTAGATAAAACCTGATGTAAAGTATTCAAGTATTAGGAGGCGAGAGGTTTAGCTTCTCCCTTAAATGTCCTGCAGTCAACTTGGCTGACCCAGTGTGTCTTAGTGAGTAGCTGCTTAAAAGCCAGACTGATATGTGTTGCTGTCAGTCACATGCTTCAGAGAACACAACAAAGTCTAAATTTATTCCTCGATCAAACTCATCACAGGAGCTGCTTGTACATAGACTAGCCCATTTGGCATCAATTTCCAATGGAACAAAAATGCTAATTTGTGACTGTGGAATGCAGTAAACGCTTTAAACGGTAGTCCAGGATAAATCCAACCAAGTGCTAAAGACCATGTTTGGATAGAGTAGCTTCCTCTATTTTGATGCTACAAGTAGATTTGTTTTGGGGATCAAAACTAAAAGGCTGACCAAGATCATGAGTATTAGCTGAATAGTTGGGAACAAAGGCAAATGTAAACTCTGGAGCATCTTAAAAGAACTCCTATTTCAATATTATAATATTAAATTAGTCTTTCATCTAATGGATTTATTTTTATGAAACATATAAGCCTTTATTTGATCATTCATAAAGACCATTAATGAGATACCCGTTGTTTAAGAAATCTGTCATATTAGAAGTTAAAATCTTGCCAGGATTTAAAGCATTTAAATATAGCAAAAAAAAAGGACATCAAACCACCTTTGGACCAGACAGGTCTGTTCGGTCGAAACCTGCACAAATAAATTAAAACCATGGCAACGTCCAGAGTTATCACTGACTCACGTCTAAATGAGGCTGACGTGTTGACTCAACATAGAAATTCTGTCTTTTACTCTGCGGGTAGCCTATTTGTCTATTTCCCATCCTCAAGTAACGCTTGCCCTGCAGCGCTCTTAGGTGGTTAAGACAGATACTGATTTATCTGTGCAAAAAATCCCTAAATGTTAGTATTTACTATATATATATATATATATATATATATATATATATATATATATATATATATATATATATATATATATAAAAAACATGTAACAACGCATGTACGCTAGCTATCAGCCACCTTAATTGTCCATGCTGAAACAATAAACGATCAGGAGTTACACCAAATCAGATTTACTTAAACCGACTTCAGTGCAGAACAGAATGGCCAGGCTGGGTCAGATAACACAATTACACTTGCCTTATATGGCCATAGTGGGACCTGTGTGCTTGACATACTTTTTCTTAACAAAATGGATGTTAATCTGTGTCAATCTCAAGACGTAGCCCCAAAAGTTTTTCAAAATTTAAGTACAGCCCATTTCTGAAGGTCTATAAAAAAAAAAAAAAAAAAAAAAGGTTTTACCTGCTACTGATGTTTTTCTTGCTCTTGCTTTTCCTTTTCAAGCTTTCCCTCTCCCGGCTGCTGATGAAAGGGGGAATGGAGGCATAGCCATGTTCGGCTTCTGCAAGGAGATAAACAAGTGGTCACATGTCTTGTGATTTAGTGGTGCAAAACACAGCCACAGTGAGCATGAAGAGGGCACATGAAAGAGGAAGCATTCTGTTGGATCTGGGGTGCAACATTTCCATGCTGTGCTGCATGCATGCCATTTATTTTATTTTTTATGCAGTATCTTGATACAGTAACCCCCCCCCCCCAGCTAGGACAATGATGTCATCCTTTAACGACAATAAAGCTCACAAGCTAACCACAACACACAGAAAGGAGGGGCCATCACTGAAACATTCTGTTCCTGCACAACTTGAAAGCCTCTGAAATATATGTGCATTAATTGTCTCTTCTTTGCACCATGCATTAAAAAAAACCCAAATATATTAACAAGGATTGCACTATCACCAACATTAGGGCACCCAGTGGGCAAAGTACACACTGTTCAAACTCAGAAACGACAATAATACTGGAAGTGTACTTGTTGCAAATATAATCGCATCTATGGCAACTGTAAAATTAGATCTATAAGGTCTAGTCACCTGTGGAAGGACTGTTGTTGTAAGCTGTATTGTATCCCAAAAAAAAAGCAATAATAATAATAAAAAAGTAGTAAAAATATACATTTACCTCTTTCCCTGCGATCGAGATACTCAGCTGCTTCAATCAACATCTGCACCAGTCCGATCGCCGCCATTTTTGCTTTTTTATAGCAATATTATAACAATTCAGGGATTCCAGGAGTGTATCCAACCTGCTCAAGGTATTCCCCCTAGATCCTGCCTCTCAACGCTCAGCTGGGTCCGTTTTCGTGTTAGCAAGCTTGGATTGAAGGCTTTTGGAGAGCAGGTCGCACTGAATCGCCTGGTGTGTTTAAAAGTTAAAGGTCCAGCAGCAGGAAGCAGCAGTCGCCTGCTCTCTTCCTCGTTGAGCACCAGATGATGATTTAAAGGGCTGGCTGGGAGCTGGCTAGCTAGTGGCGGCTAACACTTCAGAATGTCAAACTAGCGTCGGAAAACAAGAGAAATAGAGTTAAATGTTGGCTTGTCTTCGAAATAAATTTGTCTGGTTGCGAGAAATAAAATAAAACGTTTCTTTGGCGAGTGAAAGGTTTGAAGAGAGGGGAAAAAAAAGTAAAGTATCGTTAGCAGAAATGACAAAATGCTAAAATAGCGACGGGAAGTTGCTGCGAGCTCGGGTAATTGTTTTGTTGTTGGAAGTGTCGGCAGAACGGAAAAAAAATGAAAATAAACAAAACTACGTTAGGCTCTACAGTCGTCTGAAGCTGCCAGGTAGAAGAAAGCTGTATAAAAAAAGAGAGCTGCTGGTGTTTAGGTTCGTCCAGCGGTAACGGCTGGTTCTACACTAACGGAAGGCCTGAAACGTCGTGTGGACCAAATGACATGAAGAAGCGACGGTTTGTCAAAGTGCTTCCAAAATAGTGCCTCGTTAATGTGGACAACCGCTACGCACAAAGCCACTGTGTGCTTTCACCTAATTGGATGTGGGGCATGACAGCTCGGCCTCCTATTGGTCACTTTAGCCTTCACGTGCCAAAAAAGGGATTTAGAACCAACTGCCACCAAGGGCTCTGATTCGGCCATTTTGGGTCTAAATCTCCGTTAGAATGAATGCCTCTTACGGAGCCATAATGGACACAGTTTCCAACGAACACACAGCTGTTCCGTGATTGTCTGTTTTCTGAAAGGCTTCTGAGCCATTGGTTGCGTTGCCCATCAGAGAAATATAAAATGACAACACCCTTTTATGGACAGTCACACCCCCTGTGCCATGCTGTTTAGCGTTGTACGGCGGTGATTGGCTGCAATCGGGGTCGTTTGGTTTATTTTGTCCTTCGCAATTGGTTTAATTTCATACGTTTGTACACGTTTGATCACAGTTAGCCGGAGAGACAACCGGTAACCGTACAGCTTGGGAGGAGTTATTTTCGTTTTCAGCAATCTCTGTTAATTGGTGATTACCGGGGTAAATAAGGTGAACAAACCTGACCCAACAGCCTTAAAATCATGACATTAAAGAAACTTTTGTGGTTATTTCTGCCGGATGGGCATGTAAGGAATTACAGGAATGCGTCTGCTAATGCGCCGGTTGACAAATGAAGCGTACCCACGGTTTTGACTCAAAAGGCGCATCTGCGCAAGCGCAAACAGATTCCCACCATCAAAACAAGCAAATCCGAGATATGCAAGAAAACAGGGTTCTTAGAGAAACAAAAGGATGTGACGAAATCATTAGCATGACAGGAATTTACAAACCACCACTGGTTGCAATGAAGAAAACACTTACAAAAATAAGTAATATCAATCTTACAAAAAGAAATAGGCCTGAAGCGAGCCTATATGTATCCCTTTTTGTGGTGATTTTACCAAATTCGTACTTTGGTGTTCTACAAGAGAAGTAAAAAAGTGTAGATACGCTTGATCCTAAAGCACTGGAATAAAAGAATGTTGAAAATTCCCTTTGTTGCTCCTTCTCATGCTGTTCTTTGTATTTTAAGCTTGGAGTCTCCTGGTTTCTAGTCAGTTTTATTACTTGGTGGTGGGATGGATGAGCAGAAGAGGGAGGCCCCAGGTGACTGCGGTTTGCACCATAACCTCCCAAAAAAAACCACACCAGATGTGTTTGAATTTATGGTGTCACGGCAGCTGCGTTCTTGGCACAGATGGTCCCGGTTTGGGGAACGGACTGAAGTCAATGTGAATTTCTGTAGTAACATTAAATCATGCTAATTTTAATGGATGAGAAAAGGAAGTTTGGTTGGTTAAACTGACGCTTAGTACTCGGCCACGCTGACCATCGCGCTGAATTATATTTTAAGTTTTCTTCAGCAAAGTATACGCTTTAATTTTCATATTCTTTGATATATATTTTTTAATCTTTAAAGCTCTGGTTTAGGTTTGCTTTCTAAGAACGCTGCAGCTGTGCAGTCACAACTGGACTTTTGCAATTGAAAGCTTAGATATCAGTAAAACTACATCAAAGGTCAATACTAAAAAACAAAAACAATCTTTTCTTTGTTTTAATCCGACTGATATTAACAAACATTTGAATAAATCAATTTAATGGCGATTTGGGTAGTTTATTTCTTCGAAGACTTAAAGAAAGCACGGCTGAGAGGTTTTTGCCTTTTTAAGCACATTTCGGTACAAGAGTTAAAGTAAAATGCTCAACATGCATTCCTTTATTTTTTTCATTTGAAATACTTAAATTAGTCTCTGTAATTTGGCAAAATTCATAAGAGTAACATGAATTATCCAGCATACTTTGAACACAGAATTCAGGCATTGTTCGAATTCTTAGTGGGATTTCCAGTGTTTAATGCTCGTCCAATGATGCTTGTATTTTTCTACTTTGTGGTCAGCATTTTAAAACAGACAATTGGATTTATTTTTGATAAACAAATATACTTTTATTGTCACAATAAACAGCAAATAACTTTATATATTTCTGTTCAACAAAAATTGCTCAAATCCCAGGTTTGTTTTCAAAACGAACAATTTACCCTGATTCTCTCAAAGTCGTACTTCTGACTCTTACTGCTAATATCTCTGATAACATAACTGTCCAGGCAGACAGATGGAAGGACTAAAGAGACAAAAATGACAAGAAATAAAACTAATATTTGTTCGTCCAAAACAAATAATTTATGGTCAGCACAACACCAACATTTTAGATGCGTTTATTAGGATCCGAGCACATTTGTCAAAAACAAAACACTCAATTTCACCATCAGCTCATGGCTGGAGAAATGACTATTTACAATGCAGAGTAAGATTAAAAACAAAAAACTAACAGACTTGCTGCATCATGGGATGGAGTGAACAGGGAATAGATCTATGTTGCCCTTTTCCTTTTCTTAACCCTCCTGCGGAGAAGCTCCTCGTGACAAACGAGCTGTCACACGTTCAAGCGATGAAGTCCAGCGGTCTGTTGAATCCTCCTTTCCTGTTCATGTACTGCCTTCAAAAAAAACAACAACAACAAATGTAGCCGGAAACATTACATCACTGTTTCCTGTGCAGCACTTTAAGATTACATCACCATTAGGAGGGCTGGGATCTGCATAGGAACACCTGCAGAGGTGATTGGCTAGTGTAACAGCGGAACCACGCAATGAACACTTACAGCTAGAAAAGGTATGAAACCTTAATGCTCAAACTAAGTAACATTGACTGAGACGTCAATAAAACCCATCGAACCAACGACTGACATGATTAAATAAATCTAGATTCTGTCTTTGCTTTAAAGCTGCACGGTGCCAAGATTAAGAAAAAGCTTAAAAGAGGAAGAAAAAACCCCCACGGAAATAAAAGCAGGTGCCTGCATGTGTGTGTGGTAGCGTACCTGTATTTCCTCTTCATGGAAACGTTAATCGCGTAGGCATTTACTGATCCATCCGTTTTCTTCCCCTAGGAAAAAAAAACCCAACTTTTTTTTACTATCTTGCTCAAATGTGTCACACAAAAACACTACAGGTGCCATTTAGAATATTGCAATATCTTAATCTGATAAATAAATAAAAAATCAAATATAGTTGTTTTTATTTTCAGTAAATGCCAAATAAAGAACTGAACGGTTTTTTGTCATGTTAGTTTTTGCTTTACTGTGAAATATCTTTATAAACTGATTCAAAATGCGAAAGACTTAAATTGAAATCAATCCAGTTTGTTTCCTTAATTTGGCTGCACAATGCTTAACTGTGTTTGATTACACACTGCCTCCTTGTGGTTGTGCTGTATATAGCAACAAACCCTGTTTAACTCACCTTGGTTGTATCAAAAGAACCAAAGCCCATCGTTTTCATCATCTCAATTTCCTCTTCTGTTTTGCCTTCCATGTCCTCAGCTGTGATGACACAGGATAAAAAATATTGCTTTATTTGTTTAATCCAAGATGGGCAAAGCACCGGAACAGCTCATTAACATTGATGTTAACACCTGAGATCTGAATGGCTTTTCCAGGTTTGTCTTTCCCGTCTTTACGCTCGTCGTCACGCCTCTCCTTCTGCCTCGAGGGAGAGAGCGAGGAAGAACGAGGGCGCCTGGGAGGAGTCCTGTCCGAGGAACACAAAGACGAATTCAGGATTTCTTTTTGTCATAAAGCAACCGTAGAGATAGAAAACGCATAGATGCGCCTTGCTATCGGATTGACATTCGAGTCTAGTATATCTGTAAAGCTGTAAGAATAAATATAGAACATATACAATAAAAAAAATAAGAATAGGAGTAAAGTTTCCACCCCTGTGCTTTACAGCTGGGATGGTGTGTTATGGGATTGTAATTGTTCTTCTTTCTCCAAACCCAACAACCCTGACTATTTGTGTGGACAGTTGGGTTGAATAGAAGTTACAGGTTTAGGAAAGGAGGGGCTTCGTAAATATTATCTAATAGCTGTGATAGACCCAGGATTCTTGTTTATTGGTAGGTGATTAACACATTTTTTTAAATATCCTATAATTTGACAATCTACAGTTTTTTAAATTCTGTTCCTCACACAGTTGAATTGTAACTGACCTCCCTAATTATTGTAAATGGCACATTTGGACAAATCTGCAGCATATCAAACATTTATTTCTCGCATTGCAATCTATAGCTATTATCTATTGACATGAAAACACGTTGGAAAACCGGTTGATTTAATTGTAACCTGAGCCATTATTCTATACAATATTTTCTAAATTACACAAACTTGATGCTGCATTTTAGTCTCTTAACAGATTAGTCAAAGTGAATGAATTAAGCAAGGAGCTCCAGCTTGGTGACTTCAGATCTGACAATATAAGCACTTTTTCTGTTTACAAAAATTATAAAAATAATCAAATAAACAGAAACAAACATTTATTTATATATATTGTTTCACACTTTTAAGAGTAATAGTTGTTTGCATTGAATATCAATCAGTTTGGGTTAAATTAATAAACTTGTATTATTTGGGGGGGAAGAAGAGAATACCTTAGTGGACCAGAGTTTAGATATCTGGACTTATAAGTTTAACATTCAGCAGTAAAGACGTGCAATGGACTGGCCACCTGTTCAGATTAAATCTAGCGACCTGCTGATAACCGCTGGAGAAAGGCACCATGGATTAATGGATGGATTTAATAGTAAAGTGTAAAAAACATGAGATCTGCATGTGTGCCTTCACTCTGAAACCAAGTTGTCCCCTTTGACTGCCAACAAATGAATAATTCAGAGCAAACCAGTTTTAGATTTGATTATTTAGACATCCAAGTAAAATATAAAATAATCTTAAATACATTGAGGGTCTCACCTTGAACGTCTTCTGTGTGGAGAGCGTGAACGAGATCTGCGGCGTTCTCGGTCCCGATCCCTGGAGCGGGAGCGATCCCTTTCCCTACGCCTTCGCTCGTGTTCCCGTGAAGTAGAGCGTGAACGTCTTCTCTCTGACAAAATGTGATAAAAGGTCATAATTAACTGGACCACGGAAAAAAGCACAATATTGGTCTTGAACTGTAATTCTATTGTAACCTCATATTTTCCAGGTCTAATTATTGTGCCGTGTTCTTTAATATTGGTAAAAAAAAACAAGATTCTGTCTAAACTAATCTGGAAAGCTAGCCATCGCTATAGCAATGCCCACAAACAATATGGCTTCACTCAAAACATTAAAGTAAGAAGCAAAGTGTCGCTAACATCATTTGCTTTTTTCTAACATGTTAATTCTGAAAAATGTATTTGAGACAACACTTTATTTTAATAGCTGACACTGACAATAAGTAAATGGTTCTTTTGTAAAGAAGGTTTTATCAAGACTATGTTGTAGATATGAAATGAACAGAAAACCTTAATCCTATCAGCACCAGATGGCTTTTTAATCATAGGCAAAAACCTGCTAATCTTGATCACTGTACGATTGCTGGATCAACGATTAAAATAAGTATGCAATATCACAATATCTACATCTTTCCCTATATTGCTTTATGTTTTATTTTGTTGCAAGCTGATATTAGGCCAGTCCGAGCAAGGTATGAAGTATTCAGCAGAAGATCCTGAATCCACTCATTTGTCCTTTAATGTCTGAAATGATTCCAGCAGAAATATCTTTGCAAGCTTTAAGGAATGTGAATATAACCACTTTAAGCTGGACTTTTGTCCTAATTGAAACCATTACAGCAAGCTGTTTCAATTTGTCAAGTGGGGCAAACAAGCCTCAAGCCTTTGCCAATTATTTAAGCATCTTAGTGCTGTGCAAAAGCGCTCCAATGATCTTTTAAGAGAAAACCTGGATTTGAGTTTTCTGTCATTTTTGTTCAGTCTTTCAACAACCACGTCTTACTGAAGGAGGAGATTTCTTGCCAACACACACAACCTTCATTTTAATTGGGGCAATGGAGTGAATGATGCATGTAGGAACTTAGCTGCCAGCTTATGCAAGTAGTTACATGCTGAAAGGGAGATGGGGGAGGAAACAACAATAAAGGTATCAGTAGAGCCGTCCTTATAATCACGTTTAGTTAAGACCTTCTTTTTGACAAGTGAACAAACCAAACACATTTACCTTGTTACTGAAAATCAAGTCTAGAATGTGTTCCTATGTGTGTAAGCTGTTGAGTTTAACCAAATGAATCCAAATCTGCCATAATCAACAGATATCTCAGATAGAAGGTCACTACTCATATCATTGAATGTTAGCTACAAACTTTGTTTAGGATAATAACTTAGTCGTGTCCCTTTACTTTGACTCCCAAATATTCAAAAGAGGGAAGTTTGCCTAGCAACTGTAGTTCAGTGCATCAATGAATAAGGCAACAACCCCTCTGCTCTCTTATGCTTTCTATTCTAGCTAAGAAATTAAATCTGAGCTTTTTCTCTCAAATATTAAACTGTGACTCATGTCGACTGGATCTTGGAGTAAAAACAACAAAGCTAAAAGCTAAAAAAGTAGCTTAGTTTTGTTTGACAGATCAATTTTGGTAGATTCGCTGATGCCACTGGTTTGATTCAAGCAGTTTGATAAAGCATTGCAACACTTGACACTCTATCTAAAGGATGGTTTTAATTAGACACAATAATCTCAGATAACTGAGATGCAACAAATAACAGTAATTACTCCTTCAGCCTGGTAATAAAACACATTTCCAGCCAGCTACAGTTAAAACTAATGAATCTGGTCGAGCGGCTGTCACAAAAAACTAATTCACTCTAACTAACTTGTAATGAACAGGATTAGTTTTCATGCTCATCTCTGCTAAATTTAAGCTTAGATCCGCAAATCTAGAAGCTTCTACAAATCCCCCGTGGACTCAAATAAGTTTGAGTCCAATATTTCGAAGTATACATCCATTTAAAGCCAATAAGCTTGCAACATCCGTTTTACAGAACATTCGTTGTAGGCCAACTTTGTTAGCTAGCTAGCATCCAGCTAACATGGTTGGTGGTTATTTTTTTTACCTCGTCTCGGGGGAGTTCTGCTCCTGCTTCTAACCATTCTTAAAACGGCAGGAAGACGCCTTAGTCGACCAGGAATTCAAATAAGACACGTCTACAAACAATAACGAGCAAACTAATATCGGTGTGAAGCTAACGCTAGGTCCGCTTCCAGTTCTTCTTTGTTCCTTTTGATTTGTCGCTGTAACTGATTTCCTCTTTCGTTTCTGCAGCAGTGCGCCCCCTGTCGGCCTGTATGACTTTCCTTTTCCGGTAGCTCTGGAAACATTGAAACGGTGCGGCAGTGCGCCCCCTGTCGGCCTGTATGACTTTCCTTTTCCGGTAGCCCTGGAAACATTGAAACGGTGCGGCAGTGCGCCCCCTGTTGGCTTGTATGACTTTCCTTTTCCGGTAGCCCTGGTAAAATTGAAACGGTGCAGCAGTGCGCCCCCTGTTGGCCTGTATGACTTTCCTTTTCCGGTAGCCCTGGTAAAATTGAAACGGTGCAGCAGTGCGCCCCCTGT
>JAVLVB010000428.1:413143-436000 GCA_032876305.1 Orestias chungarensis | reverse complement strand
GTCGTGGTAATAACGATGAACTGAATAAGGAAAAAGTACTGGAAATTATATTCTGTAAAGTTTCATAAATTAAGAAAAGGCAGAACACAAAGCAACAGATGTTTTATTGTATAAATGTTATATTGTAGACATAATTAGACTCATTTTGTTTTTCATGTCTTTTGTCAGTGAACTTGTTGTTTACCATCAGCTGCAGCTTCACAAACCACTAAATGACATAATAATAAAAATAATAATAATAAAATGATATTTTATAATAGTATAAGCTTGAGTTTCATTCTTTGACCCAATTGAGGAACTCAGTCACAACCGATTAGCTTTATGCAATAAGCTAAAATGTATTTCATAAAATATAAACCAATAAGAAACCTAGTGAGGGAGAAAAAAATGATTCAATTCTGGCTTTAATAGTTTTTTTACTTTGTTTATTTTACAGCACAGATCTTTCGGTACTGTAAGGGAGGACTCTTGTTAGGTTTCTGCGTGACTGTTTCCCTGTCTAATACTAAACACATGGTCTGACTTCTTTGTCAATATGACGTGTAATATCTTGTATGAATCTGACCTCTCCATTGTGCTGCAGTGTTTGTTCTGAGCAGCTCCTCAGTCACAAGTTTCTCCGTCTACTCTGGGATCTTCTTGTTCCTGTCCATGGAGTCGCAGCCTCTGAATTATTTACTGGTAAATGATGGTATCAGATGCAATATCTGCCTGTTGTCTTTTTCCTCTCTTTTAATCTGTACCTTATGTAACCTTTAGCATTTTAACATGTAATTTGTGTTAAGTATGAGCTTTTTGAAACTCTATTCTACTGGGTAAATGTTGCATTGGTATAAAAACAGTTAAAGAACTACTGCACTTCAGTCTTTTGCAATATTTAAATTTTGCGCATTGATGATGCGATGGTGACATAATGTGCGCCCCTACCTTTATTGAACTACATGTAATTTTGTTTTAAATGGGACTGACAAGTGCATAAAGAAAGAAAAAAGGACTGCAGAGTCTTGAACCTGTGAGTCATCACTAATAACCTGGATGTAATGGTATATGTGAGATTTCACACAAGAGAACAGTTGTGATGTTCTTAATTTCACTTAATTTAATATTAGTTTCAAATGCAATGCCTATTCAATCATATAAATATTACTTTGGATGACCCAGAGAAATTTTGGACAAAGTTAATTTTATTTCAGTTAATTTTCAATAAATTTTTAAAAATTAAATTTCCTTAATAATGTATATGAATCAGATATATAACAACTTAAAGGAATGAATGAAAAGGAGCATAAACAAGCAGAGACATAAATCTGCCCCCTATTCACATAAAGATACACGTAAACATCATATTTAAGGCCAAGTTGCTTCATGACAATGATTATGAAATTGATTTGGATTGATAGGAAAGTCACAAAATGCAGTTAAAAGTCTTCTGTTGATCCAAACTAGCGGTAGCAAACTTAAAAAGAGAGATCATGTCTCCCATATTTTGGTCTCCCTTCATTGGCTCCCTGACATTTCAGAATAAGATTCTTCTTTTCACCTCAACAATCAAGCTCTATCATATATTAGAGATCTGATTACTCCATACGTGCCCTTGCTCTCAAACTGCAGGTTTACTGGTGGTTCCTAGAATCTTTAGAAGTAAAATTTGACACAGGACTTTTAGTCACCAGCTCCTCTTCTGTGCAACCAGCTTCAGTCTGTAAAGGAAGAAACCGTTTTTAGTCTTAAAGCCAGGAGGAAAACTCTCCTCTTTGAAACAGCTTATGGTTGGAAAGTTCTAATCAGGTCGAGGGAAGAACTCAGCCTAGACAGATGGTTCTACTTTGCTCTACCTCTCTCACTCTGAGGTTTGCATGCATGCTCAGTATGAACAATTGTAAAGTCAACCACAACGCAAGCTATCGTTTCAGTGTTCTGATCCAGGAAATGTGAATGACTCTAGGAAATCTGCTGGGCTTCCTTATCATGTCTTAAGCCACTATCTTGTAAAGTGCCTCAGGGTGACATGTGTTGTAAATTGGTACTTTATAAGTAAACTTAATCTTGAATTTTGTTTTATCTCACTGTCAACATTGTTCCATAAATACTCTAATTTATGGAGAAATGTTCTTGAATTGTCACAGTTCTGTTATTTGTAGCCACCAACAACCAATATTTGCATATAACTGCATACTTTTCTGACATAATTTTTACCCATTAAATAAAATCTGTTGCTTTTTTTAATTTCTTTGTTTCTTTCTTTCTTTCTTTCTTACAAAAATAGAAAATGAAAGTGAAGTCAGGAAAACCGAGCTCCTTGTGCAACTTAAATTAAAGAAAACACTGAGCAGTTAGCAGGAACTTTGACCGAACTATATCATTTAGTAGGATCGGATATAAAACTACAATTAAACTGTGAGAAAAAGGGGGGAACAAAATGTATCCACATAATTGGATTTTCTTGCGCTTGTAAATTAGGATCCTGGTCTTTCCTCAGGTGAACAGCAGGTAGAGACAGAGACCATGTCGAAATGTTTCAAGGGAAAGGCTGCAGTGATCTTCACCCTGACTTGTGAACTGTAATATTTCAGTTTTTCTCCTGCTGCCTTGGATCAGATTTGACATTCATTTCTAGAGGGCAGGCTCAAGAGAGAAAAAACTAAAACACTATATAATTCTACGTTAATTCAAAACCTTTTAAAATAAGGGGAGAGGTGCCATTCCTTTATTTAATCTTCAGTTGCGTACAAACCATTTGAAGTAGTACAAATCAAAGTTGTCTGGGAGCCACAGGAATCAGAGCAGTCATGTTTCATTTGCCCTGGCAGAAGTTAAACTTGCTCATTTGTGTGGCAGCGCCAGGCTAACAACCGAGAGCCCTGACTCTTAAACGGCTGCGGCGCTTTATTTTTAGGCATCGGTCTCTTGAGAAATTTACAAAAGACCAGAGCTAAGCCCAAGGGGCTGTTGTGGCGGCTCTGTGTCATGCATTTTAAACGTGGCTTGAGGGGGCGTGATTGCGAAGGGAACAACGGAGCAAGGGAAAAGAAGTTTGTCAGAGTTCATTAAGTATCAGGGGAACATTGCTGGAACTGGCAGAGTAAGCCGCGCCGGGGCCTTAGTGCCATTAATCACGACTGACATGAAACCAGGGGCCGAGGGAGGAGGTGGAAGAAGGGGAATGCGCCTCTGCCAGAGACTCTGGTTGTGATTATAGAATGTGGTTCGTGCAGCTCAGGCCAGGGGTGTTGAAGGTAAAACACGCCGCTGCCAAGCCTGAAAGTTCAGCTAACCTCACACAGATCACCCTCACATAATCACAGGTAGACTCTGAGGAGAGACATGTGACTCCAACCTCAAAAAAAAAAAAAACCTGACAGAGTAATTGCTGAGGGGATGAAGTATTTTGGACTCAGAGGTAGAGTGTAAAGAAGTATAGAAGCTAAATCTCTCCCTCTATTTTCCCTTCCTGCCCATCTTCATCTTTGCTTCTGGCTTAATAGCGTGCAGGAGGAAGAGTATGGAAGTGTGGTAGTAAAGCCGGCACTGCTCATATATCTGTTTCGCCTCCCTTGTTTTCTTCCTGCGTTGCATAGAAATTTTTCATCTGGCTAGATGCTGCTGCCACCCTGGAAGAAGAAATAAATGGGAGGGAGAAAAGAAGGAGGAAAGCTTGTGACTCGTGAAGTTGGAGGCCTCTGTTAAGTGCCGTGCTTGAAAGCCCGTCCAGCCTCATTAGCTGTCAGTTGTAACAATACCGAGCAGGCAGCGAAGACTGCTCCCAGTCTCAGTGCCATAAATCACCGGCTGACAGGACCCAGACAGGCTGGGAACCAGGACACATGCAGGACTAGCTCTCCCTGTTGTGTTTTTTTCTCTTTCACCTCACGCTCTGTTTTTCTGCAGCTCGTACCTTTTCTCCCCATTTGCTCTCTCTCTCTCTCTCTCGCTCTCTCTGTGCTCCACTTCAGTCTGTCTCTATCACACAAACTTGCAACACAGTAAAACATGTCAGCAGACAAACCAGAACACGTGGTTACATATTTGCTTTGTGCAGCAAATTTTGAAACTCAAATCCAAGTGAAAAAGATAAAAAAGGAATCTGATGGACATTTTATACGGTTACTTTCCCCCCCCCCCCCAATCTCCTATCATGTACATGGAGATGGGTAGTAACTAGTAACACTTACTCACTCAAAAAACATCATTTTTAGGAGTAGTTTTCACTTTTTCTTGAGTGATGTTTTTAGGGAGTATCCTTGAATAAACTTTCTGAATACTCTGTCGTCTGTGAGTAACTTTACTGAATGAAAGAACAAAATCTACAGTTTACGTCTACAGCTTAAGTTGAAATAAAAGTCACGTTGTTTTTCTGAAACATCCGTTTGAAAAGTGTTTATTTCGGCCCGTATTTTTTATTTTATTGGACATTTTTCCTCTCACCTGAGTAATTACTTGCATGGTTTCTTGTTACGTTGAAGAAGGGCTTTAAGTGGCAAAAACAAGTGCCAGTACCTTAATATTATATGGGTGTCACATTTTTATATTGACCTGTCTATCAATTCACAGACAAATGTTTTTGTTTTACAGAAATTACAAGGAAAACAAACAAACATACCAAAAAAAAAAGAATAAAAAACAGCAACAAAACTGTATTCAATCAAATCCAAATGAGCCAAATTCAAGTCAATATGAAGCCACTCTTGTTAACACAGATGTAAAACAAAAAATACCTTTAAAAACATAAACAGCACAGATTACTTTTACGTTCTTTGTACTGACAAAGTTTTCTTCTGAAGAAGAAATTTGTTTTCACTATTGAGCCTGCGTTATCTTACCTCTCATCTGCAATAAAAATTTGTGCGGTGCTGTGAGGGGAGGAACTGATGTAACCGTCTCAGGATGCATCACATGCTGGAACAGTCCTGGTATACTGATAGGTTCCATTCACAAGCGCTGGCACTATGTACGGCAAGTGTTATGTGCCAAAATAATAGGGCTCGCAAATTCTAAGAGTTAAAATTTTGAACTTAAAGCACTGCTTTGTAGTGTTGCTGCTGACACTTGAGTACAATATTTAGGTACTCTATCCACTCTATCCATCCATGTACAGCTCCAGGTGCAAATGTAAGTCTTAATCACCCTTTTAGGGATATTATGGTTTGTCTGCAGCCAAGTAGGCCAAGAACGAGCTGCAGCCGCCTGCCAGCATCACTTATGGTGAGGCGTGATGATGTATGTGGCCTGCATGGACAGGAAGGAAGTATAAGAAAGCAGGGCTGTGAGTCATTAATCACCAATCTGAGGCACGTGATAATGTATGCACACAGTTATGAGCTTTAAGGGGTCTGTAGGTCCAAGCATGATGTTAAAATACATTCATCTGTAGATCTACAAACAAAATAAACAAATCTAAGACCCTATTTTTGATTAATCAAGTTTAAAAAAAAACACTAGTTTCTCCAAATCAATACTATACGAACTATACAAAAGATAGATGTGAATTCAAAATAAACCAATTATAGTTATAACTATTATAAACTAGAGGTTTTTACTATTTTACTCTGTTCTCAAGTCATGTGCAGAATACCTTGATACCTCCACTGGAAATGTATGAATAAAAACCCAGACATGGTGAAGGGTAATCACTAGAGTTGATCTTAACATGAAAACCAAAAGGCTCATAAATGGACATGTGCGGTTTTTGATGATGTTTCGGGAACTTCAGTGAAACACTCCTTTGAGCAGTAAAGGTTAGTCAAGGGGTGTCAAGGGCTGATACGTTTGACCAACACAGCTCCAGTACAGTGTCTAACATGGCAGCATGCAAGGAAGGAAAATAAAGTATTTTTCTTGAAGACTTTTAAAATTAAAGTTCTGGAGCTGGAGGTGAAGAACCCTGTCTGGCATTCAAACAGGATCGTTGAGAATCCATCATGGAAGTTTGGGTACTGTAATCAGGAAGCTGAAGCCCATGGCTCAAGATTCAAGATACCTTTAATTCGCTACACTCGTCATGCGTATGACATCAGTTGTCCTACATGAGCAAGAGCAAAATTACAATGGTGATGTCTTACAAGTTGAAGCTCATGGTAGAACTCAGTTGAGCAATGCAGGCATTCCCAGAGGAGTCCAAACGAAGGACTTGGGAATGCTGCAACCCTTGGAGTAACCAAAGAAAACAGCAGTAAAACCGTTGGCAACCTTGGGGAAACCTAGGACGGCAGGGTGGATGCAGGTGGGACCTTCCAAAAGATGGTGAGGATGTTAGAGGGACCCTTTAAAAATCTTCTTAGATTGTAAGGGCAGAGGAAAAATACTAAGACAACTTTAAAACAGAAGATTTGCAAAACCAGGAAGTCCAACAAGATACCCTCATTTATGAACTTAGTGTAAGGAACATGAGGTGGGGTGTTCTCAACTCCCTAAATTAATTTATAAGCTAGACTAAGAGATAGGTTGTCTCTGAGAACTCAGAAAAAGGAGCAGGATAAGCGGATGAATCTTTCTCAACACCCTGTTGGAATCTCACATTGTCACATATTTACTCTCAAACACCTGTAAACACATTGTTCTTTTTTTACCGTCCTTTTCATCTTAATAGCTGGTTGCGTCTGAAGCTGAAAGCATCAAAATCTGTTGTGGGAAATATAACCAGATGTGTGTATTTGTGATTGAGTATATCCATACACATGTGGGAGGACATGCTAACTGCTCCTGTGGAAGTGCTTAAGTTGGTCCAGGGCACATGTAGCTGTAGTCTACGTACAGTGCATCACTGAGCTGTGGAGTTGTGGGAAAGCGATCACTGTGGACTTCAGAGGGAACTGAGGAAGAGTGGGGAATTGCAGACAGATAGGCTTAATGGCTGCGCTGAGGGACGAGGTTGTAAGGCCAACAGCTGCTAGCGATCCATCTGGGCCAGCCTGTGCCGGACCGCTCAGCAATGACGTATTCACCTTCAGGAGATGACTGTGCTGGGAGTTTCTAACACAGCTCCGCTCGTAATTATGTCAGATAAAGTTGGTTTTAAAAACGAAAAGTATAGTTAAATCGTATTTAATACCATTTAAAGGAAACGTTTGGCTGAGGATGATAAAATCAATTTTTTTCCTGTGTTGCAATGCTTAAGCAATATCGAAAACCTTCCAAAACAAGTCACAATCCTGGCTCCAACACATCACAAGGAATCCTTGCATATGATCACTGTCTGAAAATGAACAGATTTTGACCTCTTCAGGAAAGTAGTAGTAGAAAAGCTGCATGTGATTATTTTGTTAATGTTAAAGAAGGATCCAAACTTTACTATTGGCCTCAGATAGTTTCCATATTCTCAGTTTTACCTTTGTCAGTTTATCAGAAGGTTTTCTCTCAGTTTGTAGTCAAGTATCTGATGCTTATGACTTAAGCAGCAAATTAGACAGCTTAGGAAAATTAGTTTTTCTTTCCTTATGGTGATCTAGCTTTCCGCCAGTGGTATGCAGTTCTTGGGCCCAGTGTGAGTTTTAAGACACAAGTATGGCCTTAGAGGCCTTACTTCTGTTTCAATGTGATCTTCTCAAGGAGTGAACAGACATCATGGGAGGTGGTCAGAAGAATGCTTGGTTTACATTGTTCAGTCTGGTCCTCCAAACCCTGTTGTCCAACCAAATTGCTCTAAAACGCTCTACAATGACTTAACCATTCATTAGGAGTGTAACGCTGCACAAATGAGATGGTTTTTACGTTGGTTGTTAAGTCACAGGTCAATCATTTTCAGTAAGTTTCACTTAGTGTAGTGATGGTTAGATGACAATGACGATGATAAGTGTGGGTAACATCCCTTTGCACATGGTCTGTACACTGCGATGTTGTGTCACTTAATCAGGTAAACTGTTGGGCTTTAAAATAAAAACGCTGGAGACACCCTGGAGGAAAATGTAGACAGACTGAAATATTTTTGACTTGTACTATTGTGTTTAATCTTAACTATCTCCTGGTTATGGATTTTTCTTTAAACAGCTTGAGCTGTTTTAAAATATTTAAACCAGCTAAAACATCTAGATTCCCCTGCTCTAAAGATTTTTTCTTGTCTAAAAACTCACAGCAGCGTAGAACCTTTTCTGCTATAGGTGAGGGAAAATATTACAGATGATACCTTTGAAAGAGCATCACTTACAATCAATGCCTTTAAGATAGGATTGTCATAACTTAACATAAACATTTAATTAATTTAGTTAAGCTCTCACCAACTGAAATCAGATGAGAATAAATTATTTATCCTTCAAACATCCAAACCCCCCAAAAAACACTAAAGACACAAACCAAAGGCTTGTCCAAGCCTGATGTCTTTCAATGTATTAACACTAAGGGTAACAAAATGACAGCAAGCTTTAACACCAACATGTGGGGCAGTGATGTTTTTTTTTTTATTTGGCATTGCTGTTCTTTTGGCCTGTTCTAAAAATCCCACATAAATTCAATCCCCAAATGTCAAACTTTTCCTTGCGGACATTAGACTCATTTACTTTGAACTATTACCCTTCTCTATACGACAGGAGGTGGTTAGGTCAAACAAAGCCCGCATTAATTATAAATGGACATTGGTTACAGTTGAGGAATGAGGGAAATATTGTTCATTCTGTTCCAATCTGGTCCGTGTTGAAGGATATTGGGAAATGACAGATGAAAACCTAAGTAGCTCTGGACAGCAGCTTGATTCATTCTGGGCGTAGCATTGGTTTTCTTGCTGTTGAAGTTCAATCATGGAGCCATAAAATAAATAGAAAAGAGCCTCAGCTAACCATCTCTGGTTTGTGTTGTTGATTTTTCAGAGCAGAGGGTGAAAGCTGATGAGGTAAACTCTCTACCAGCGCTCCTCTGTGCTCTGATCCTTACCTCCTGTGGTCGCGTGAACAAACATCCCCCCCCCCCCCCCCCCCCCCCCTTATAAACCTGCGCACACATGCACACATGCACCCATGTGCGTGTATGAGTGCAAGGTTTGCCCTCGTCCATGTACACACAAACCCCTCCCGACTAACACCCCATAACCTCACTATGGTCTTACACAGCAGGCCTGCCATAAATCAATGGGCAGGATCATGTCTGCCAGTTAGACTAAACAAGAGCATTTGTGAGGATTTGCTCTCACTCATTAATCATCCTGACAGCTTGAAAAACACATTTCCCCTTTAATGACTGTATTTGGATAATCAGCTCAGTTTCCCTCCCCGCCCCTCTCCCTGGCTCTCCCCCGTCCCCGTGTCTCCTCCCCAATTTAGTAGTCTTTTTTTCTTTTTTCTGGCCTCAAGCACATTCACAGACGTTTGGGTGTTTTACTGTTACAGGAGAGGAGTATAAAGGAGGGATTTATAAAAATTAATAATTTCAGAAGAAATGATTCAAAGCAGACAACTTGAAATCTGGAACACTTCTTCCGCCCTAAGCAAACATCAAGACATGGTCTAATATGGACTGCCTTTCCCAAAAGTCTCTTAATACTTTGGAGTTCTGTGCAACAAACACAGTTTAACATCTGAAGGTTTGGGGCACATTAGTTGCACACCCACTTTACCACGAAACTCTCAAATAAGATCCAGCTAAACAAATTTACCCTAGAGAAATGACCTGATTAGCAAATATGGAATTAGTAAGCATGTTGTCTGAAAAGCCTATCTGATGACATTTGAAGACAGATGGAGGTGAATGGGGGAAAAAAAAGAATAGAACCAAAAAAAAAAACATATTTCTTTTAATCTACCCTTACCACAACATTCACATAAAAAGCAAATACACATAGACATTTGTGCTTGTTATGTGATAAAATCTAAAAAAAAAATAAAAAAAAATCAATGGAAAAAGAAATCAGAGGACATGAAAACAGCTCCTTCATTAAAACATAGCTGGTGTAAGTCACAGAAATTAGGCAAGGATTTAATAGGACTAACAATCACAGAACTTGGTGTGCATAACCTTTCCTGAAAGGATACTTTCGCAGAAGTGAAAGGTTTGAATTTCATCAAAAATTAGGGCCCCAACATGCTACAAAGCACCAACAGTGGAAGGGGATTCTGGAGACAGAAACTGGAGATGGAGGACAAACTACTAATTGACAGTCGCACGGGCAAAAACTGGATTATTCCATTTACTTTCTTGGTTTTCGAACTGTGCAAAAGACTAAATTGAGTTATGTCCTTGTTAAGCAAGTTGATTTATAATAAAAAAAAAAACTGTCATAAAATCACTGCTCACTGCTTTGTCTTTCTTGGTGCAATACTTCCCTCTCTGGGTACCCCAGGAAGCTGAAGTAGCAACAAAGTTAGACTTAGTTAGTCAAAATAATTAATGCATCACATTCTACTGACAATGCAAAGCCTTAGTTTTTTTATAATGCAAATTGAGGGGAAAGAAGATGTTTTGACATCGCAACATATCCAGGTCTTCATGTGACAAATCCCAGTTTCCGATCGCATTCACATCTTGAAACAACTGCCACAAAACTGTAGGCATGTTTTTGTTTTTGAGCGTTCAGACCGACAACATAAAAGTCAAAGAAAAAGAAACGGTTTGGCGACAATCGAAGTTATCCTGTAGGTCAGTGGATAGCATGGATTTATCATCATAATGCTGTAGCCTATGATCGTATACATCACACAGGATTTCTAAAGTGTGGAAATCCCACACTGTCACCCACAGCTTGAATCACGGACAGCCGTGCTGCTGCTTGTTCAAGCCAAGGCACGTTCCTTTTCCAATCATGAGATCTTGGTCAGAATCCCGCAAGCATAAATGACACCCAGCTGGTCACAGGGGTTTAACGTTGTTCAATAAATAAAACGCTTGTTCTGACCCTTTGTTGTGTATGGAGAGTGTGTTCATTAGCTACAATGCCTTCCATCTTTTAGGTCCTGTAGGGACTGATGCAACTTTCAATGTGAGGTCATCCTGGTTTTCCAGAGGATACATTCATTTACAATCGCTAAAAACTTGACAGCAACTATGATAAAGTTGAGTATGTGTTTTCAATTTTTTCCCCCACATCATTCGATTCTCTGAAAGAAACCATTTATGCTTTTGTTATTATTCAACTTAGAAACCTTTATTCTGTCATCACTAAAATAAATCCTATGAATTTAAATGTAATTTACCACTCAGAAAGAGGGGCATGAAAGAACAGCCCATCATGAGGACCAGAGATGTAGGGATGCAGTTTAAGCAGGAGCAGTTATATAACCATGTGCCAGGTTTTGAACAGAACATTAATCAGCCAATAAGCCCATGGTAACTTTGGAGGAGCTGCAGAGATCCACAGCTCAGTTGAAATATTCTGTGGACAGCACCCAGAGTTGTAAATTCATTAGGCCTTTATAAAAGAGTGCAGAGCAGAGGGTTATGGACAATAAGAAGTCAAAGAAATACACATGCAGATTGCCGAAAAGCCATGTAGGGGTCCAGAAAAAAGGCACCTGAAACACAAATAATCATACCAGCTACCCCCACTAATCACGCACCTGCACTTTCCTCATCATCAACAACAACAGATGGAGGGAGAAGTGGTATGTTGCCTGACTTACAATTGGAATGTCATGGTTTCAAATCCAGCCTATGGCAAAATACCACAGCATCCAGTGCCTACTGCCTACTTGGCGCCTGCAAATGGCTGCCTCAGTGTAATTACACCAAAACAAATTCTTAGTGTGTCCTGTATGTACCTGGCAAATAAAACTGATTTAATCTTAATCTCTGTGCTTGAGCTTCATTGAGGTGTCAGCTGTTGCACCCCACCCCTCAATGACTGAACATGAGTTTTCGGCAAGTATTAATATGATGCTGGCCTTGCAAATACCTTTAGTGCGTATGTGATGTTTGGGCAGATGCTTATAATAGCCTGCCAGTTCTAGGTATAGTTCAATCCCATTTAGCTGTCAGACACTTCCTCTTATCAGAAAAAAATAAGAATTCAAATTGGAAGTGTAGGAGGAACTTGCTCCAACCAGGACTCTGTCTGGATTTTTTATTTTTTTTTTGCATCTGCTGGGATTATTATCATTATTTTATTGTGCTTCAGCATGCATGACTACAGACATGAATGAGGGAGGATTTGAAACAGGCACGTAAAAGAGTCAATCATGGGCTTTATGTGCAGAAATGAAGCAGAGATTGTGTGACAGCCCCTGATGAGGGATGCCATCTGGGTTGCTTTAACACTGCGGTCACTGTTGGATCCAAGGGGCTCTGTATTGTGTCCTGATGTTAAACACAGAGGTGGTAGTCATGGAGTTGAGGTTAATGTTTTGTTCGGAAGACAAGGAGAGCCAGAAAGAGAGAGAGAAAGACTACCCTTCCTCTGCCTCTCTGTCCAATCTGTCATCAGCGACGGTGAGCCTGGGTAGAGCTGGCGTCTAATTGAGGAGCAGTTCCACACCCTGTCGTCATTAATCACCGAGCCTGTCAGCCGCTGCTCAGGACCTCACAGTGGCATTCTCTGCGCTGCCTCAGCTCCTACGCACAGAGCGTCCATCACAGTCACTGCTTTCAATGATACTACAGTACTACTGCTCAGATTGCTGCTGTAGTTTAGAAGGATCTAAAAAGGAGCTAAGGGAGAGGTATTAAAATTTGACCATTTAAACCTAAGTTTATATAATGTCAGAAGTCCTACTTAACCTGGAAAAACAGTCTGTTGCTGTATAAAAAGTCCCTTCGCCAAGCTAGAACAACACAATTTTCATCATGAATAGAGAACAAGATAATACATTTTTAGTACAGTTGCCAAACTTGTGCAGGATAAATGCTCTGTTCAGCCATCCAATCACTCGCCTCTCAGGACTAATGCTTTAGTGGAACATTAAACATATAACATTAAATCTGTTACAACTAAATGTGTGGATATCCTCCCAAATCCAATCAGTTTGGTAGATTAAAGGAATGTCTTAAAGCCTGAAACATGTGGATTGCTTTTGTATTCTGACAAGGCAGATGTTATCATCCACAATCTGGATGCCATTACCTTTGCAATGAAGATAATAAATTGAGACGCACTCGTTGTATTTTTAACCAGGATATAACATTTAAATCCTATATGAAATTGTTACCAAAGATATCCTTCTTTAAACTCAAGAAAACTGACTAAATTAGAAATATTCAGTCCAGGATTTAAGCTGAAACCTAGTCCTTATGTTTGTTACTTCAAAGCGAGACTACTAGCAGTCTTTAAGACCTGGCAGTTCTCAAAGTTGATCTACAGCTGATCTACTTGGGGAATTATTGGTGAATTAATGGTTCTCCGTTAGTCTTAAGAGACTGTCCAAGTCTCTCAAACCTAATCCTAAAGGGTTAGGTTAACCTGAGCTACTTTTATAGAAACCTTTACTGTTATTCTGCTAAAGTTTTAGGCTGTTGGAGCCTATGCTACTTTCTTCTACTGTCCAGTTTGCAATAGCAGCAGTTGCAGTTGCTGTTATTTGAACTATTACACTTATTTTTTCTCTCAGTGTTAGTTTCTCCATAGACCCTACATCCAGTCTGGTGTTCTGTTAGCTGTGACGCCTTCCTGGAGGGGGTGTTGCCTGAAATGGTTCTTCAAAAAGCTCACCATTCTCATTCTCATTGTATTAGCTTTTTACTGTCGTTTAACATAGAGCACAAACCTGCATTAGTTCCTCGGCTTGAGTTCAAGTTTTCTCTTTTGTCATATGTCTGATGGTTTCTTCCTATTAAGGTGGATTTTTTTCCTCTCCATTGTCTCTACATGCATGCTCAGTATAAAGGATTGCTATAAAATCAGAGACACATCACAAAGGGTCGTCTACTGTCTCAGCATGCTGGTCCAGGAAGAGTGGGAGTTTCCAATCAATGCAATCTGCTAGGTTTCCACAGATTGAGAACTTTTTTTTTTTGAGTAATGAAAAGGATCAATTAGAATACATACATCGCTGAACTGAAACTATTTTACGTGTAAAGTGCCTCGAGATGGCATGAGTTGCGAATCGGTGTTATAGAAATAAACTGAATAAACTTTGTCACTGAAAATGGTATATAAAAAAGACAACTATCATGACAACACATATTTTAAAGTATCCTATTGTTTTGGTCATCATCACCATAACTTCTAACTTGACGAACATCTATTTTAAAGTCACTGATACACTTAATCCAAACCCAATTTGTGGTTGTTATAAATTTAAAGTAGCTTTAAGCAACTTTATTGACTAACAAACTAAAAACTACAATGGAATATACTGATATTGTAGAAACTAAACACATATACTGAAAATGAATATGATCAGACGAAAAACATGGTAGGGGGTTTTGATGATTGAATAAATGAATGAACAGATGTATGTTGGATGTTTGTCCATCATAAAGTCTCAGTCGGGTGTAAAAATACTGTCTGGGTCACCACGGACCCTCAGCTATCCCACCTCACGGCTTTCCCTCTGAGGACAAAAGACTGAGTCTGAACACACACATGCATACAAGGGCGACATAAATGGAGTGAGTGGGTGTTGACTCAGCTGGGAAATTAAGTGTGTGTGGGATGGGGGGGTGGAAGGAGATTGATGAGTGCTGGGATAGGGCAAATAGTAAGCCGTTTGATGAACGAGGGTAAACTGGCAACAGTGGAATCAATTCCTTTCTCCCCGGGTAGATACCTCTACCCTCCCCATGACCTCCAGTTAGAAACATCTTAACATCAGGGCCAATGTAACCAGCTCACTTTTTACAGTTCTTAGAATCCTGTGGCAAGAAAACTTTATTATTGTTAAGACGGGTTTATGGAAGACGTCCTTCCACAGAAATGCTCTCAGTATTTGCACAAGTTTATTGTGTTATTCACAATCAGATGGACAAATGAGATCTTGGATCCTCTCCTGACATTTTACTCATATCTCTACACGATATCTCTGATATGTGTTGATTGGGTTGACGTGTCCAGTTTTATATTAATTAGTTCCAGCATGAAGAAACGTGTTTGTGTAAATTAGTAGAGTGCAAAGGTTTTTGGGAATCTTTTCACATCAGCCACAAACTTAAATATGTTTTAATTTAAGTGTGTGAGGAACACAGGAGACAGATCGGTATCTGTGCTGTGCTCTCCACCAACTGCACACAACTCACTGTTACTGTGTGCTGCTAAGACAATTCAGTCAATCTCAGTGGTAGCAGTCCAAAAGGGGCTGGCCAGAAGAAAGCCCTAGTTGAAAGAAGAGAGTGTGCTGGTCAGACGGGATAAATACAAAATGTTTGGATCCCCATATAAAATGCTTTGGTTGGGGAAATTGAAAGCGGCACAGTACGGTGCTAACACAAGGGCCCCCTTTAAACATTTGATAGCACCATCGTGTTTTAGGTATGCTTTTGTTCAACAGAAAGCCGTTCAGTTTTATTTGGGATTAAATATCGAGCAATCCAGGAAGGAAACGTATTGGAAGCTGTAAATGACTTGAAGGGGTGAAGCAGAGGTTCCCCTTCCACCAGGTCATGCACCTGAAATACAATCGAAAAGGATTGGATCCAGGTTCCAATTATGTCCGAATATTAAAGTAAACGTTCAGAACTAAATCCCCAAAAAAGTCTGAGTTTCTAAATGTGTATAGAACATTAAAAAAACACCTCTGCCTGTCATTCCACTTCCCTTTGTGTTGGTCGATCATACACTATTATACAATACATGAGAATGAGTTGTTCTAATGTAACAACACATCAAAGGGTTCAAAGATCACGATTTATTCTTAATATACTATATATATGTATGTTAAAAGGGAATTCAGTGTATATATTTAGTACCTTTTTGAGGAGTGTTTTGTATTTAAGATTTACAATGAAAACGGCTCGTGGACGTTTTTGGCTGTGCTTCACTAATCTACCTGTAGGAGGCGACAGACTCCTTTAGATTCCACTGGCTAAACTTTGTAAGTGAAAATTAATAGTTGTGTTTGCTAAACAAAAAGTACTAACATCTATATATTTTAAATACCTTAGTTTGACTGTATTTTAAAAAAAAATCAAAAATCCGTTACAGAAAAATAAATGTTCTGCATTCACTGTTTCTGCTACAGTTTTAAAAGCCTAAATATAAGTGGTAATTCTCCAAAAATTCCACAGAGCAACGATCAGGGCATTGTGACCTTCCTGGCTGCTGTTTAGGAGGGTCATCCATTTTCTTAATGGCCCTGTCAAGTGACACCTGTGCTTTGCTCATCCCCGAGTGGAGTGCTAATGAACCACGAGACCACAGGAGTCTGGGAGTCCGGGGTCAATAGATGCCTCAGAGACTTAAGGCTCGCACACCCTGACAGCCAAAAAGAGAGGAGAGACACTATCTGGGACCAACCACTCAAACGACAGATAAACCAACGCATTCAGTTTGAATTAGTATCCTACAACCTGAAGGGTGCTAAAACAGCAAGAAAATAGGTCCTCACATGAGCTCAGAGGCTTCCTGTAAGAGTCTCCTCTCCTCAGGGGACGTGTCGGCTCCTTGATGAATATTTCTCTATTAACCACCTCCCATTGTCAGCTTTGGCCTTTGTGTTCCAGGCCAATCCGTCAGACGGGCGGAGAGATCCTGGGTCAACACCTCCCTGAGGTCATTATTGAAGTCCCAGTGACCCGCACAGCACTTCCACTCTGCTGAGGAGGACGTTTTCTTTTTACGCCCGTGGAAAACGAGAATCAGCAATTAAAAGCTGCAAACAACAAAACAATGTGGGGGTGGTGGAGGGAGGAGGGATGAAAGTCCTTGGAGTCTAGCTAACAGGACTGATGCGACCCAAGATGGCCTCTTCGGTACAGGCCTGTCAAGTGATATGAGCCATGAAATATTACACATGACTACATAAGAGCGGAAATGATAGATACTCTTAGATGAGTGCAGTGCTGCAGTCAAGAAAGATTTACTGTGTCCTCTAAGGCTCATCATCGGAAAGGTACACAAACCAACTATATATAGAACTCAATGAGGGGAACAAAACAAGTTAAAATGCATCCATGTATCATTTATTCAAAATAGGACCTTTTCCTGTTGGTCAGACAGCACAGCCATCACTTTTAGTTACTGTCATTTCTAATCTCAGCGACATAAGCGTAGGCGCCACCACCCACCCATCAACTTGCTGATCCATTGTGAGCTTGAAAAAATATTACATCTTTGCGTATTTACAAATAGAAATAATATCATTGTTTGAGATAACATTCTCGAGGACATGCAAATCTGTAAAGTCTTTGTACATGCTGAAGAATTTCAAACAAAAAACACAAAAATAATAATAAAATCACCCCAGAATAAAGCCTCACAAACCATCTGCATCCGGGTGCAACATTTACATTTATCTAACGGTAATAATGGTATTATAGTTAAATCAATCTTTCTCACTTAGAATACTTCAGAATGCAAAAAAAAAAAAAAAAAAACCCCGCCTTCCCCTTCGAGTTGAAAACAAAGCGCTTTCATGAAAAATAAATACAGACTTTTATTTCTGGGGGAGTTTAAAAGTTTAAAATGCAAAATAAAACTCAAAACTCTGTGGAGATAATCTCATTATTTTTTCAAGTTCAGTTTCCTGCTGTCTTCAATTACAGTTTGTAGATTTGCCGTTGCAGACAATCCATGCGAGGGTTTTGTCCTTTCTAGAGCGCTGGTCACGATCCGGAGGCAAACAGGTGGTACTCCTGGCAGGCCTGCAGGCATGACGCCTTGCACTCGCAATGACCTCAGTCCCATGAATGCATCTTCAGGCTGGCCGGCTCTGGACAGTCAAGCTGGTGCCAGCGGTATATGGGTGTCAGAGGCGTTATGCCTTATCATTGATATCCCAGGGCTGAGGCAGAACCGAGTCTCTGGCTGTACAGGGCGTAGGGGGAGTAGTAGGCTGAGGAAGAGGGAAGGGTTGGCATTGGAAGTACTGGGGCGCCTGGCAAGTGGGATTTGCCATAGGGATGGTAGCGTGCCAGGCCTAGTCCAGGAGAGCCTCGTAGTGAGAAAGAACTGGGCAGGGTTCCTGGGCTGCTATGAGGCGGCAAGTGAAGATGGCATGAAGCTGTTGATGAAACTGATGAAGGATAGGCTGACAACAGCTTGCTGTCCACCATTCCAGACAGGGACGTATGGGTACGCAAGTGGGCTAGTAGCTCCTCTGATGTGGCAAAGCGCTTGTCACAAGGGCCGCTGACAGAAACCCAGTTACAGGCATGGGGTTGGGGCTCATTTGGGACCATAAAACCATATGTGTAAAGGGGATGGGAAAAGGAGGGCGTGCTGCTGGACGACAAGGAGCCGGAGTGTAAGGAGTGGAGGTGGTGTGAGGGGTAAACAAGCGGGAAACCGGACTTAAGGCTTGAAGGATCATGGACACAAGTTGAGCAGTTACTGCCCCCCAGGTGGGGGGCGTTAGGGTAACTCAAACAGTAAGGGTCCCGACACAATCCCTGCATCAGAGATGGAGGGGAAGCTCCGGTTAACGGACTGGAGCTGGGATGCTTTCCTTGAAGTCCTAAACCAAAATTGGACTTGGTGGGATCCATGCTGGGAACAAACTGTGAGGGATAGCTGGCATAGGCCCCCACAATGGAACCGTGGTATCCCATACTAGCCGGTGGCAAGGGGAAGACAGAATGGCCTGGTTTGAATGGAGAAACTGGTGCAATGTGTCCGGAGCTGAGAGCGGGCTGTGAAGAGGACTGAGGGTCCGTTTTGCTCTCTGGCCGAGGGCTACAGGCTGAGCTTGCATTGCTGGAGTTAGCGCTGGCTCTTACTTGGCTAGAGTTGGCTAAATGAGCTCCATCCACCCCTGGCTTTGCTGCTTCAGAGTCTTTCTTTCCAGCAACATTGCAGCTATTATCTGAACTCGGCTGTTCGGGTTTGCTGTCCGTATGTGGTGCCTGGGAGTGTGATAGAGACTGGATGGAAGGTGAATGGCTCTGTCTGTGGGGCAGAGGAGAAGAGCTGGAGTTTGGTGACTTGGAATGGGAAGGAAAGGGTGAACACGAAGTATTTCCTCCACTGGAATTTCCATTTGGCACCCTTAAAGTTGCTTTGTCCAGTGCGCCCTTGGTCACCAAGACATCCTTACGACAGTCACTTGATGACTTAGAGTAAGGCTTGAAGCTGGTTTTGTCATCCGAGGACTGATGCTGCTCCCCGGGCTTGGAAGACCTGCCAGACGACTCCTTTTCTCCTAGAGTGCCGGAGGAGAGGGAGGCCAACTTGGAGGAGGAGGGAGGGTCGGGTTTGCCAATTTGAGAGCAGGTCTGGGCCAGCAGAGCCAATGGACTCTTCTTGGCATCCAGCTGAGGAGAACAAGGAAGCAACTATGTTAAACTTTATTCGTTTAAAACTGATTAAGCTCTAAATTAAACAATAAAGATACAAAATATGAATGACCATGGAAAAGCGACATCCTGTTCATTTTTTAGATACTAAATGTAAAGACTTTGAGCAAATAACGGAATTTAAAATGAGCCATGAGACTTTTTCCCCTTTAGATTATAAATAAAACAAAGCCTTTCTAGAAACTAAATGAACTAGAAATTTTCAAGGTGAAACATGCAAGAAATAACGCCAACATCAATGTATTTCATTTATTTTTTTCCTTATTTATAACAGATTTATAAAAAATAAACTCACTTCAATGCTGACGGGCGCAGATGTGAGCGGCTGGAGATACTCCGGGTGCAGCAGGTGGCCGCCGTGAGCCGTCAACATCTTCACGATCCGAACAGGAAGCCTTCTAGCCTGGCGCGACGGATCCGCTGGAGAGGGCAGAGGTGTGGGCGTGGACGCGCTCTCCGCTCCGCTCCGGCGTGGATCGCCGCGGCGCTCCGGGGACTGGCTGCGTAAAAGCGCTTCACATCCACGGGGCAGATCTCTCATCTGGATCTGGGCGTGAGCAGAGCCGGGGGCGTGCGAGGGCCGGCCGTGGATCAAAGTTTCATTTACGTGCGCTTTTCATCACGGCTGAATGTCAGAGAAACAGAGAGAATCCAAAACGAGGAGTGCGCAAAAGGACGCGTCTTCCGTCTACGGGATCAAGCTATGTAAAAAAAAGAAGGAACACCCAAAGTGTCATCCTTCAGATATAGCCACTAATTACTCAGAAATCCTTCATCCAGAGAATGGACTTTTAAAAAAAGACCATCAGAACAGGAGGAAAGTTTTTTGGGCAAAAAAACACGAAGAGAAAACAGTGTGCGGCAATCCTGCGCGGTGCGTGTAGCTGCGTCTCCCTCTGTGGCTGCGTCTCTGTGTCCTCTCTCACTGGGTCCTCCTTAGACAGGGGACATAAGGGGAGGAATTTCAAAGCGGGCTTCCGCCGTCCAATCACAATCCGCAGCGTTCAGAGAGGGAGGAGGACGGAGGAAGGAGGGGAGGGGCGTGGACATCATGCGGGTGAAGCTGCAGTGTAGCTGGAAATGTGTGCCAGTGACCCCCAAACACTGTATATCTATCTATCTATCTGTCTGTCTGTCTGTCTATCTATCTATCTATCTATCTATCTATCTATCTATCTATCTATCTATCTATCTATCTATCTATCTATCTATCTATCTATCTATCTATCTATCTATCTATCTATCTATCTATCTATCTATCTGTCTATCTATCTATCTGTCTGTCTGTCCACCATTTTTAAGCGCTATCTTTAATTTGATTTAAAATGAGATTATTGAATGGTTGGTGATGAATAGGATTTGGGCAAATACCAGTTAATGACTGAAACGGATTTAAAGAGCTTCAGTTTGCAGCTGTTTGTCCACTGTAGAATTTGATGAACACATTCAATAAGTAATAAACCAGTGTCTGTGCACATTTCAGGTATGTTTACTTTATTGCATTACAGCTGCCAAACAGCCAACTGAGTGATTGTTACATTTTTTTTTGGAGTTACACAAATTCACATGATTCCACTTTCATGCTCTGCGCTGTAAAGTCAGACATTTGTGCGTGAAAACACACGAGCTGTCAGAAATGACCTTTTCTTCTATGGCACGTTTGTTTGTTTAAAAAGATGTAAAAATTCACATATTTTCCAAAGTCATGACAATGAAAATAGATGCAAACTGTCATCATTTTTTGAAAATTAATGTAAGTTTAAGAGAACATCTTATAAATTGTCGAAACCTTTTTAATATTTGATATAAGTTGGCTCCTAATCACTTTTATTCAATAAGCAACAGGTTGCAGACCACAGATTTATATCAACATGAAACCTATGCACGCATTGATGAAATTGCTTCTGATGACGTCCCCACAAGCAATTGTGCTGTTTTTCTTGTCATTTTTATCAAATTAGACTCCTCCTTCCGATGAGGAAGACATCGATTACAAGTACTGCCAACAACTCAACGCTCAAACTGCTGTTATTACGATTTTTTTATGGTTTCCTCTGCTCCTACTTGTGTCGTCAGTCTTTTCAAACCCCCAGTCGGTTGTGGCAGATGGCTGCTTGTACTGAGCCTGGTTCTGCTGGAGGTTTCTTCCTGTTACAGGGGAGTTTTTCCTCTCCACTGTCGCTACATGCATGCTCAGTATGAGGGAATGCCGTAAAGTCAACGCAACACAAGACATTGTTTCTGCCTGCTGATTCCAGAGGAGTGAATGCTGCAAGTCAATGACTCCATGAATCCGCTGGGGTTCCTTAGATTAGAAACTTTATTAAAATACATGATGTTTAATTAAAACGTAATGATTTTCTGGTTAAGTACCTTGAGACGACATGGGTTGTACATTGGCTTTAACTGTTAGTATAGCCATATTAGTACAATACACTAAACACTAAAGTTTAAGAGTGTTATCTTCTGTCTTCACCTTTTTGATCATGTTTTACAAAACTGCAAAAAAACAACATTAAAAAACACCCAACATAACATCATCCATTCCATCCATCATCGCTCAAGGTAATGAAGTGAAACTCATATGGTTAAATACCTTCTACATTAAACCAGTTAAGTTACTCTCGTCTTAATACTGATGACTAAGAGCCGTTGATCAACTGAACTCTTAAGCCTTTGGGGATGTCATCGATAAATATTTCCATTGAATAAATTTTGCGTTTTTGTGAAATCCTGCACCGGAAATAAATCAGTCCTTACCCCACAGTCCTTTCTCGTCATTGCCCTTCTGTTTGAGAAGAAAATCACTAAATAGTACCATTAACTCATTTCCAGTTGAGCACACAAAGCTGTACTTCTTGGGGATTTCCAGTATGTGTTAAATGATCAAATGGTGTGGCCTGAAAGCACCACAACTGTAATCCACAACATTGTTGTGAGTCTATGTTTTAGGCATTTTAAAGAGTCCGTGACTACTGGCTGAGGGAAATTACAGCAAGCTTTTCTTCTGAGGTCTGGAAGAGTAAAAGCTGTTTGACATTTCACAGCACCGGCTGGCCTTATCATACTACAGCCTGATTGTAATGGCTGCTGCCATTTATCCGCGGCTAATTGGAAAAGTAACATAAGTAGAATGAAGTGGCTCCAGCCTCACTCAGCAGGATCACTGTTCGACCTGTCATCATTAGGCTTAGTCATCACTCATCGCCCACGCAACGCCGCTCATGCTTCAGTGACCCACCAGGATCCGGGAGAACGTGAGCGCAGACGTGCCCGCCGCCGCCGCTTTCGTTTGCACGAGTCTGTTTGTTTAGAGCCGTCTCTCGCCACGACTCATAAACAGGTGACGCACAACAACTGCGTTCTCACAGAGAGATTTTAAGGTGAGGCTCTGATCTCCGAGAATCACAATATTGTTCTTCCCACTGAAGACTGCCGACTGAGTCGCGATTGTTCTGACTGTGCTCCGCCTTCCAGCCCTTATCAAAAGGGAAGGTGGGTGAAGTTGCTGTAGCATAGGCGGATCTGCACTGGCAAACAGGGAGGGTGGGGGAGTTTGTG
>JAVLVB010000428.1:373289-413043 GCA_032876305.1 Orestias chungarensis | reverse complement strand
GATATTTTAAAGGGACAGCTTTTCACTTTAAGAGGTCTCTCAGCATGCCCAGGTCCAGCTCACCCCGGAGGCATTTTCACAGGTTTCTGTGGTCTGGTGGGAGCTGCAGCAGGAGCTGTTCAAAGTGTTCAAATCCATAGTGGTGGAAAGCTATCAGCAATCAGATGGACCTGAGCAGAGTTTAGCTTGTTTCTGTCTCTGCAAAACAGCGCTATAATAGTGGCTAAGTGTCTACACTTTTACAAAAGGCTTTTGTTAAGTTTGTTCTTACTAATCTATCTTGCAACTTTTTACTTACTAATTTCCTGTTGGTGGAGGCAGTGCCATGGCACCTTTGGTTCATTTCCAAAGCGCTAGGAGGTCTGAAAATGCAGAGATATGTAACCTCTTAGATGTTGCCCTGCTGAAACCATCAGCACCAAGGGAACGTAAATGCGTTTTTAGACTTGAAGCTTTGCAGCAGCAGCCAACTGGTGTCAACTATGATTGTGAAGATTTTATATTTTGTGAGGATATTTTCATTTTCCAAGAAGCATTTCTTTTGGAATTTTTAGACATGGTTTACAAAAAAATCTGGAATAAGAAGGTTTTATGGAAATAAACGTAAACTTAATAAATCAATCCCTAGCAGATTGTGATACAGATGGGCCAAGTGCTTTATAATCCATTAATCCAAGTAGCAAACTGACCAGCTGCTAGCCTATCACCAAGTTGCGTGTTTTCTTGTCTTTATTAGAAACTATGATATGACACCTGAAGAATACATGTGACTTCCAAAACATGTGACTTCCAAACGCAACATATTTCGCTTCAAGACTAATTCAATTTAAGAATTTATATCCAGGCCTCATTTAGCAGCTGAGACGTACTTCACAGAGGGAGTCATGTGCTCACAGGAACTAACTGGAAAGAAATATTGTGTCATATAAATGATCGAAAAAACCAATGGCACAAGATCTCACAAAGCCCTGAAGTAGCTGACCTCCAGTTTCCCTTCTGATCTTTGTGATTTGCAAAGGCCCATGATAGACGTAATGGTTCTGTGATGAGCTGTAATTCAGCAGCGTGTTAAAAAGCAGCTCTTCGCCTGACACCAAGGTAAATATGTAATGCTTGACATTAGGCAGTGAAATTCTTCAAACCTGGCTCGAGCGAAGCCTCCGTGTTTGGAAGCGGCGAGGTTTTCTGCGGCACACAAGGGGATTAGCATAGACGCTCCACGTGATTGTTAATGTAAGGCTGACATTGACAGGAGCTCATAATAGTCTTGTTTCTTCTTTTTATTTTCTTTGCAAGCTATAACATTTCAACAGGGCTTTGCTGGTGTCAGCCAGACTTTGACAAGGTCTGGCTGTGTGCAGCACTGTACAAAGAGCAGTAAGAAATGATAAAAGCAGCAGAGAGGCAGAGGAAGGGAAAACGAGTGTAAATAACTTCTATTTAATTATCTGTGACTGACTTATGGGGTGTGTGGAATGGGAATTGGGGCCCCAAGCTGGGGCTCTGCTGTATCCCTTGTGTTTGCTCCAGCAGTAATAAAACAGAGGGGGAAAAAGTGGATTAAGACAGTTTCATGGGGTGTAGCAGACATGGCATTTAGAACCAAACACTAAAAAAGAGCCTCACAGGCAACATTCCAGGCAGGACAGATTGTTGAAACAAGGATTTCCTTGAGCTGAAAGGTCCACAAACAATGTCTACACAGTGTACTTAATGCATTCACACTTCCTCATTTGTCTTTCTGCGGTAGCCTCTCCCTCTATCTTTGACATACACATACTAATCCTGTCACAGTTGAGCGTGCATGCAGTCAAACATGAAGACCTGGCCTGCACTCATAAACATAAACAGACAGGCCTTGCTGCACTTGATAACATCTTATAACACTGTGCTTTTGAAGTTCTTCCAGAGACTTCCATCTGTCTGACAATACTTACAGTAAACCTTTGTGTGGCAGCAGTGGCTGAGAGCCTTATCACGGTAGTTTTGCTGGGAGATTGTCTCTTTTGTCAGGTTATTACGCCTCACAAGGTCTTATCAATTCAGCTTACAAGTTGTCTATGTGTTTGCATTGTAATTATTCCAGAATAATAGCCCCCACCTCCCCTTCAGATTGGCGCTTTTATTTCCGAATCCGTTCCGCATTGCAATGTTCCGCCTTGTCGAACTCTCTACACCTGTAAATGCACTCTTACACAAGCACGGGGGATCCACAACGCCTACAGCGCCTGCTACACGCTTAGGAAACAAAGCCGTCATTGTCCTCGGCGCAGGGAAGTTATCAACATCATGGAGAGAGGAAGGCATAGAGGAGAGGCAGGAGAGAACAGGCCTGTGCTGTCAGACGCAGTCGGCATCAAATCAGATCATCAGGTGTTGTTGTGTGAAATTTCAGATGACATTCAAGCATGTTTTTTTTCTTGCTTATTTTTTGTTGGTCAGGTGACGGAGGTGGGGGGGGGGGTTGCTTTGTTTTGACAGCAGCCCAATCAAGGCATTCAGAGTCTGGACGCGTGACAGATCTAGTGAAAGGAACAACAAGAGGCCAGACAAAAGAAACCTCTCAAAGCAAATCCTTCATGCTTTTTAAAGACAGTGCTGCTTCCTATACCCATGGGCTGAGTCACAGCTACCTTGTCTACATCCTCCAACCTTTATTGAGGAGTGCGCCACTGGGAATATACACTCTTACTTTTTCTCCTTCAATGAAACTTCTCAGATTTTGTCATGAAACCAAAGCCACAACTGTATTTCTCATCAGGAGCTGCGCAACAAGCCAGAAAGTAGCTTAGCCTAAGTGTTCAACCACAGTCCCGGCTTATTTGTTGTAAAGGTTGCTGGGATTTTTTGAGCTGGCAGACCTGACTACAGTTCCTGCCAAACACAAAACGATGAGTGGCGGAGTGGGTGGGGCACGGCAGTAAACATCAGTCATCACATGCCGCAACGAAGGCGAGTCATGTAATCAGCTGCTTCTTTGATTTGACAAGGAGTGGCATCGCTCGGTTAAAGCTGACGAATGTGTAAGTAAATCAGCACCTCTCAGACTTACCCCATCAAACAGTTATTGAAGTGGTCCGCCTATGTCAATAATCTCACCGTGTGTGATAGCAAAACTATAGGTCATGGCAGGAGTAGAACAAAAACTGCAACCATGAGCATTTAATGTAGAAAATATGGCGGCAGTCTAAAGCTATCATCACTTTTAAAATATCCCATTTTATTGGGCTTACCTAAATAAGGCTAAGCAGGGCTTGGTGTGTCTTTCTTTTATAGCGAGGGTTTCAAAGCCACACCTGGTAAGGCCAAAAAATATTTCTCCCAACTGGGTGCTTGTGGCGACAAAGCACTGCGCTCGTATCGGGCAGTAAATCACAGGCTGAGACGAATACATGAAAGTGAAGCAGCGCCATATATCAGAACCACTTCCCTCCTCCAGAGCACCCCATGTGAGCGGAGCATAGTCACGCAAGGCCCTTTGTTATGCGGCCCTGCATCCTCCTTCAGAACTGTGCATTGAGGGCTGTGGGCCAAGCTGACACTTATGAAATATTTCCCTTGCTGACCTTAGATACTGCCTCAGCTCGGAAGATTAATCCTCTGTCAGTAACAGGAGCAAAATCGCGCAAACACCCGTTCTAAAACCCCCCCACACACAAACAGGTTATGTTTCTCTGTTCTTGCGAGGACTTTCCATTGGCTTCCATTCCTTTGTCATGAATTTCTATAGCCTTACCCCGACCATAACTCTAAACCTAACCATTACCAGTTCATGCCTTACCCTAAATCTAACACTAACTCAATTCACACCATAGTCGTACACCCAACCCTTAACACCTAACCCAACAACAGTGTAGTTTTTTATGGGGAGCAACTTTTGGTGTCCTTGAGGGAAAGTTGGTTCCCACAAGAATAGTATTTGATAAAAAAAAGTGTCCACACATTTTTGCAAATACATGTAAGAAACAAAGCAGCAACGACTCTTCTTAATAGTAATGATTGCTACTTATTTTAGGGAAACTTGACTGTCTGCCAGGAACTGTGGGGATAATTTCAATATATAGACAGATATAGCATAATATTAATTGTATTTTAAACAATTTAAAATAAACGTTTATTATTCCAATCACCATGGTGGAATTCACATGGAAGCAAACAGACCATCAATATGATGCTACCACCATGTTTGCCATTGAAAAGTCGCACCTCCACTCCTTCAAAGACTTTTGTTGTCACTGTGGCTAAAAAAGGTCAGTCCCTGCCTCATCTTACTAAAATGTCAATTCCAGAAGACATTTTCTATTATTCTTCTAGATATGTGAAAACGTTCCACAGTTCTGGGTATAGACCCTTTTTAACTCCCTCAACACGAGGTGGGGCTTAGGTTGATTTCCAGTCGACGTACACTGGCGTTCCAGCGAAGTTTATTACATGTCAGCCGTAAATATTACTTATCCTTGTTATAAATCTTACATCTGATAGCACAACCTTGTAAAACTGTCAAGTGACAAATTGAAGATTCAAAACATGCAAACAAAGTTATATTTAATGTATGAGCATGGCTACTACTATCATTTGGTTCAGTTGCAACAAGGCTAAGGAACTTTAAGTATATTGATACACTTGTACATTAGATTATTAAAGTATTTTGATACTTATATTAGCCTTCCAGAAACCTACTTTACTACCCATTCGTTTTGCTCTTCAGGCTGATCACCTCTCTGTCCGGCTCTGTCCTCTATTTCCAGCCACAGATGATGTGGCCAAATTTAGTCTTTTGTGAAAGGGTATTTCGTTGCCATGACTGGGAGCAAGATGCTCTTGCAGTTCCTGCCAGAGCGTTGCTCTGCTAGTACATCGTAAATTACTCGAGACAGTGTACAACAACAGGGTGTTGGATGGGGGAAGGGGCTTAGGGAAGGGGTTTGAGCTGAACAGGCAAGGAAAAATGGGAGAGGAAGAAGAAGGGTGAAAGATTAAGTGCAGTTTTCTTTTTGGTCCTCGGTGATGAATGGGTTTCTGAGCAAGGCAGAAAATACATCATATCACCTCTAATGGGTACACATTTCTGCAGTCGTAACTCAGTTTTTAAAAATAGGGAGGGGAGGGTGATATACGACATCATATATTCCTCCTAGCGACACTTTTACGAGTCCCCCCTCTGCAGTATAAAGGCATTGATTGCTATTTCAAAGCTCGGCGTCAGAGCCGGTGAGTGTTGAGTACCTCCAGCTGCCAGCGTCTTATACGCACTGGGCCCTGAATATCGCTGATTTCTGTTGAGTAAATGTAGCAGATTATGTGGTTCCCACAATGAGGAAAATGGCTGCTTCCATCCCTCTAGAATATGGTAATTACAAACGATGAAAGGAATGCATGATGTTCGTTAGTGGCAACCAGAAGCTCTAAAAATATTAAAAGCTACTTTAAATAGTCACAGAGAAACACCTAAAAATAAAGGATTACAATGCCACTCTCCCGAGTTAGGCCAACAGGGACCTCTAAAGAATGGAGTTGCAATTCAGCCTTAAATGTTTAAACAGAAGCCATGACCAAAGCTAACATACAAGCAGACACTGAAACGTTAACGATATTCATGGTAGTGGTATGTATGCAGCATCATGCTGCAGGTCTTTTTGTTGACCTTGGCTATTAACCAAAAAGACAGCTTGTCTGCCTCCTAAGTCTTTAAATTCATGTGAAATAAACTGCCAGATGGTTAAAACTTTGACACATTTGGTTTCTCAGGACATCGATCCCAAAAGGGGTTTAGGGATGGAAACAGCAGGCTAATACTAAGCTTCTCAAACGGCCCAATCTCAACCACATTAAAAAATGTAAGGATATAAAATATGGCCAATTTTAATAGAGTCTACTAATTCTGAGAAAAGCTAAAATAAGTTGTTGATTATGGAATTAATCATAGGGATATATGTAAATATATGTATATATAGTTTTGTTAATTAAGATAAAATTCCCACCAAATGTTTTTTAAAGGAAATGACTATGTGTCTGCGATGGACTATATACACTTTTACAGAAAAAGAGAGAGAGAGAGGGATGTAGACATAGCTGAAGAGAGATGGACCTGACTAGTCTCTTGGCAGATTTCAAGTTGTTGTTTTTTATACTTTACATGAGCGGTTCCCAACAACAAATCTGCAGTGTTTGTGTGAGCTGCCGTTTGGAAAAAAAAAATATATAAAAATAATCCATGTTATGTCCAAGGCTGTTGAGTTAAGAAAGCCTGCAGAGAGAAATTCTTCCCCTAATGAACCAACAGCCTGTCAGGGACTGGGCTAACGAGAGAAGGGAAGAAAGATGATTCAGCCTGTTCCTGCATCTCAGCCGCAAATCTTCAATTGAAACAAACTTTTTTCACATTTAAATTTATAAGTGTACAGAAACAAGAGTTACTGCTGTGAATATGGGATGCTTTAGGGGAAGGTGAATGGCACTTACATCCATCAGTAGCAGAGCACTTGAGCAAATGTATCATTATTTAATCACAGAGCAGAGCGCTGCAGTTTTGGTTTGGATTCTTTTAAGAAAATAAACCAAATATTATAATTACCTAAATGAAATAATTGAAGTTACACAGCCTAACCTACTGACCCCTCTAGTAACTTTGACAGCTGACAAAACAATACCAAGGAAATCACATTTTTGGAGCAGCCTTCTTATTTCAGACTCGTCAGTCAAATGTCTGTTTCGACATAGGGGTCGGATTCTTTATACAGTAATAAATATTTTGTTTTTCTTTTGTATAATTGTAAATGGATAATAATAACAATAATAATAATAGCGGCTTAGCTCATGGAGCCTTTACATTTTAACTACACTGTTACGTTATCATTTTTTTTTTCAACACTCAGAAAGCACTGATACTAAGAGCAAGAAGATCCTGAGCAAGAGGTCTAGCACCAGTAGCATGATCCTCCTTTGGCCGTTGTTTAAGAACAGCTTCATCGTGTCCGAGACCTGTATGCCATTTGTGACGGCTGGCTCGGTCTTTCCACATTACACCAATGTGTTCTGCGAGCAACTACAGGTAGATGAAAAGTGGATTTCCATTTTTTCTCTGGAGAAGAATAATAGCGTCTCTTTACACTCTAGAAGAAACTTATGACTTTCTTAACTATGAGTAAGAACTGGTTGATTCTTCTTCATATAGTACATTGGATCTCAATGCACCTCTATGGCCCTTCTTCCAACAAAGTCTAATGTATTTCGCACCCTGAGGTCAACAAGACCTTTTCTACGACCTTCATCCCAAACAAACAAACAAGCTAGCCAGTAGCCACTGACTTTCCTCTGCCATCCCTGACAACATGAAAAGAGAAAGGCCGAGTTAGTCAAGATCTACTGCTCAGCTCTCTTTTTTACACATTACAGGAGTTTAGAGTAGCCAAGTCCAGAAGTAATACAACCATGAATAACTCTCTTAATGGTGTTACAAAGGCGATAATCCTTAACTTTGCTCATAAATCCCAGAAGATAAAAGCTGGACTCGACTGCTGCACTGATCTGTTCAACCCAAGATTTCTTACAGACACAAAGCCAGAATAAGTATCCAGTTTAGTTCAACCCTTGCTCTCACATTCGTCAAGCCTTACAGTAGCCTATCCGAAGATATTTGCTGTATTTCTGGAAAATGAATCCCGGGAAGAGCAGTTACTAGGAAAATACAACAGGACCGAATGTGGAGCCTTGTTGTACCCCATTTTGAAGAGGAGAAAAGTGTACAAAGCTGTCCAAAGTGGATAATAAAACATAAATGATTTTAAGAGTCCTTGAATACTCAAAGATGTCTCTAAACTTAATATGAAAATGTAAATTGTCTGTTTCAAATGCAACAAGATCAACAAAAATTAAAACAGTAGAATTATAAAAATCAGGAGTTTAAAATAGATCATTTCACACCCGGGGAGGTGCAGTTTTAGTACTATGACAACTATGTACTAAGTACTATGATGGGAGAAGCAGATGAGGAGTAAACAATATCACGGGAAAAGGCCGAACACAGATCTAAAGAAAGACAGAACTACACACATGGAATAAACATTAAATATTAACTATAATAAATAAGACTAGACTAAAGTAAAATAGAAACAAGGCTGATCTAATAGAAATAAGGTAGCAAAAACAATAAATAACAAAATAACAAACAAATGACCAAATCTCTAAACCCAACGTAACTCAAGATCTTGGCATGACCAAGAAAAAAGCATTTCAAAAAAGAAAAATAATAAATAAAAAGTACAGATATTTTCCTATTTTCTTTTTGTAATAAATATCTTTGCCATAATCAGTGTAAACCTTTTGACGACATCATATCCTGAGACTCTTATTTATCCTCAGGATAGAAATTTCAGGTTTTTGGGGCTGACTTAGCTTGTCTTGTTGGTGTCGGTGATGCAAACTATAATCTTTGTTCTGTTTGCGTAACTTATCTTATCGTTACATTAAACCCAGTTTCGTATTTAGATAATTGTTTTTCAAGTACAACAAAACATGTGAACAAATCATATGTCTTCTCTATTTAATTCCTACTTTGATTTTTCCTTGTTTGCTGTACCAACGAATCAGACATAATATTATGTCTGTATCTGTGTGTTTCTTGTGTGTTTTTTCCCTCTGCCAAGACATTCCTACCCTGTGGACACATGAACACAATTGGACTTGTGTGCTGTAGAATCTGCAACAACAATAGTAGAAGCAGGTCATTTAAATCTAGAAATGTACAATTCTGCAGAGGTGAGACCAACTCATTATTTTGGAAGTCACAAGTAAGTCTCAAGTCTTTGCTCTCAAGTCCCGAGTCAAGTCCCAAGTCGTGCCCGCCAAGTCTCAATTCAAGTCCCAAGTCTTAACGTTTGAGTTTCAAGTCCTTTCAACAACACATTATATTTATACAGATAATGTTTGTTTTTAAGATCAATATTTATTTCTCACAACTTCTTGTCAAACAATAGGAAACAACAAAAAAAATTCAAATGTAATCAATTACATAGAAGTGCTGACATTGTAATTCTATTGCGTCTTTTTTTACTATAACTACTTCCACTGCAGTTTCTCTTCCGTCCGGGGAGGTACAAGAAATATATAAACTTAACAATGAGCAAGGTGGTGTCAGGGCTCTATGCTGTATAGCATTTGCATATTACATAGACAATAATATAATAAATATATAAAAATTGTTATAATAATATTATTGAATATATGATTAATTAGACCAGCAGCAGAAGAAGCAACAATCTATGTTTCAATGTGTAATGGTTTTTCGTTTCTTGTCATTACTTCCTGCTTCCTTTTGTTTCCCATGATGCTTAGCAGCATTTTTGGCAACGTGTGTGACATTATAGTGAGATGGAAGTTTGTTATATTAAAATGCCTCTTGCGAATGAAAGATGTTTTAGTGTGTTGAATTTGATTAATCAAAAATAATCATTGACCTAGGGCTAAATAAAAATATATCGCTCGAGGGGCAAACCTAGTGTGTCGACAAGCGAGCTCGGCTCAAGCGTCTGTAAAGAAGAGGCAGCTAAAAAAAAACTCTAAAATCTGAAAACTTTGCTTTTAGTCCAGGGAGGGCACAGCTGACTCCATGTTTGACAGATGGTCTTTGTCGTTAACCCTGCAATTTGATTGGTTGACAGTTCAAAACCACATGGATATAATCTGATTGGATGTTGTGCTGACGGCACATAGCAACCACAGATGAAAGAGAGAGCGGTCCGTGTCAATACAGTTATTAATTTTTGAGTTTTTGAGAAAAATAGCAAGTCTTTTCAAGTCAAAATGCTCAAATCCAAGTAAAGTCACGAGTTACTGATGTAAAAGTCCAAGTCGAGTTGAAAGTCTATTTATATTTCTCAAGTCGAGTCTAAAGTCTCCAAACTAATGACTTGAGTCTGACTCGAGTCCAAGTCATGTGACTCAAGTCCACACCTCTGCAATTCTGTGCGACCAATTTCTGGCTCTCATTGTTTTCTCTGAATACTAAGACTTGCCAATATGTGCCAATAGTAACAAAGGATTTGTGGACGACAAAATGTCCCTTGTTATATATATTTCACTCACTTAATTAGTTTATCAGTCATAATATGTAGAATCATGTCAACAACCTCCACGGTCCAGTTTACACCCTGAGAGCAATTTTAAATAATATAATAAAATATAAAGAAATTTAAGAGAAATAGGATTTTGACTACACAGAATCTACAATATGGGACTTCGGACATAGCAGCAATGAAAATTCGGAGTGCAAAAGTTGCTGCAGCAGCGTGGACTAATAGCAGAACTAATAGGAGTAAATCATCTGGTTAATTCCTCGAAATAATTTTCCCACCACCTCATTAAAAATTTTTATTGTATTTTTTTACTAGCACCGTTTTAAGGCACCGCTTATCTTTGATGTGTCAGCCAGCCTGGCCTGTCGGGCTGGTTGAAGTGACACTGACAGGAATAAATCACCGCTGCTCATGATCAGTGATTATGTAGGAATGCCGGAAGACATCTTTGCTGTTTTTATGTGGAAAAATTGACTTGTAGCAGGTAAATTATGGGGGTCAGTTCTCACTTTGTCATGACTGTCAGCGCTTGTTTGTGGCTGCTTGACAGTTTCAACAAAAGCAACAATGCTATTTTTGCTGTCAGTGAAGACATTTTATTACCATCATAAACAACTACCTCTTTTGTGTAGACACGTATTAATCATACATTCGTTGACACGCAAAAAAGCTGCTCACGACTTGGAAAGAGATCTAACTCTTTGACAGACACTATTCTTGTATAATAAATTTAAAATCATAAATGACTTTTGGTCATTCAGTTTTTGGATGTTTTATTTTAATTTTAACGTCTATGCTTATTGTTGAATTAAAATAATCAAATTTTCTTGTTTTATGTGCTGTAATTTTGTCTGAAGCTTTTATTTCATACTTCATTGGACTCACAACTGCTACAAGCATTGTGAAATAAATACAACAATAATAATGAACTTTTAAAAATTACTCTCCCATTCAGTTCACCCTTTTAAGCATCCCCAATAGGCTTCATATACTTTACAATTGTTTTGTTTCCTGCCATCATACCAAATATTCCATTCCATTGTTTTCACTATCATCGTGAACCAGTTTATACAAATTATGAAGATTAAAAACATAGTTCTCTAAAGCAGGCAATAATAGATGTAAGATTAAGTAAGATTGTAAAAAACTACTTTAAATCATCTCCTGTCAAAGCAGGTATGAGATATCCACTTTAGCAGATTCCCTCCTTTTTCTACCTGGAAAAACCGAAACTTCAAGGCAAAAGCTGCTGGAGGAGAAAAGTGGGGTCAAAAGATGAGCACCATTATATTTTGAGTGGGGTTTGGATTCAGATGGCCAAAACAGCTTCTGTCAAAGTTAGGAGAAACAGGCCCGAAACACCAGTAGCTGTGACCGCAGGTTCTATGTTATCATATCTCTACACTTCACAGTTATGCATCACTTTATGTTCCTTTACAAAATCCTGTCAAATCCTTCGGGAAAAAAAATTAAAGACTGTAGGTGTAAAACCTATAAATCTAAAAATGTTTATGAATTATTTTGCCAGGCATTTTAATGTTTCCTGTCTTCAAAAGAAAAAAAATAGATTATTGGATTTATCATTTATAATCTTTGATTCTGATTTTCCCCAGCTTGTGTTGGCCTGCAGATCATATCAGCAAAGAGCCGCTGGCTGGGCTTTACATGTTAAGAAGAAGAGGGTTTAGTGATACAACTGTGAGGGATTAGACGTTATTTGACGGGCCATGGTGGTTTTCTTTCAGAGAGGATTTATTAGAGGGGTGGGGAGAATGACAAAAACGGAAGAATGATGGAGGACGACGGAGTGCACATGGGAAGGGGTGGCGGGGCTTAAGATGGCAGAAGAGAGGGGGAGGAGGCGGTTTTCGTACTTGGTAGATGTTGCTTCTTAATTTCTCGCATTATTTCTCTCCCCCTCCCCTATCAAATGATGTGACTGTCATTCACGTTCTGAGCTGGCTAAGCAACAGAGTGAAATGATTGGAGCTGCCAGTCAAATTAATGTGCTGTTTGCCACAGGGGAAGCACAGAAGGGGATCAAATTTAAAGTATTTAAAGTTGGGACATTGTAGATTATTTGCTTAGGCTCAAATCATCTCTGCTTGAAAAACAAGACCTTTAAAACAATAGCAAAAAAAACACAAGAGGCCAATCTGTGCCAATTTACGTGTGAACCACAGAAGGCTTGACCTTAACATGTTTACATTTTGTGGGATTATCAGACTTAAAACCCCTTATGGGTTTGTTGTCACAATGGGGCTCCAGTTTGGCTAAAGTTGTCAAATTGCAGTTTTAGATCGATATTTTGCTGTTCTGTCCTGAAATAGTCATCATGGTTCATTTGGCAGGTTTTCACTCTTTTTTGTAGTATATTTTCTCTAATGTAAAATACAAATAAGCACTTACACAAAGAATACATTTTAGCTGCCATCAAGAACCGGATGTTGCTTTTATTCTGAATTGGCTGATCCAAAAATAAATATTTTAATGGTATTTGACAATACATGGGACCCAGAATGTTTTTTAACTGTCTAGCAGTGTCATGATCATTGGTTTGCAAAGAAATGCAATGAAGCAAATATATAATTATGGTCCTAAACAGAAGAAAATCAACTGGGACATCATTAGCATACAGATCTGACTTTTTGCCCCTGAGAGCTTCTGAAGAAGCATCTTAGTTTTAGTCACTACAACCTTTTATCAAACACTGATGACATCCTAAAACCTTCAAATATGAATGTTTGTATATAAAATCTTTATCTAAAAAAAAAAGTGCTTTTAAAGTATTTTGTGATGTTTGAATGTTAAATGAATGTGAACCGTGTCTTAATATAATACAGTTTCTTGCTTTATACGTTTTGTAACCCTTTTTTTTAAATTTTACATCGTAACTCTCAACAGTGTTTGAGATTAGTCTTTCATCCACAAGAATGATATCTGTCCTTCAACAATCCCCAACAAAAATGTTCATCATAACAACAGTATCGAAAGATAAAACTGAAACTGTACACGTTCATTTCATCGTCTTAACTTGGACTTCATCTGTGCTGTTTCCAACAGCTCTGGTTAGAAATGCTAATTAAATTAGATATTGAAGTTTCGTGCTGCTAATTAATGATGGTCTTAAATGTGGGGGATGAGACAGACGGTAATACAGCCTGTGTGCCACCAGAATGAAACCCAGGCTGTTGTGCAAGACAGAACAAGAAGATAGCAAAGGCTGACCCGAATGAGAAAGAAGCCGAATGTCTGGTTTTAAAAGGTTTTTGACATATTATGAGAATCAAAAAAAGTTGTTAGTTCCAAACTATTCGTGGGTGAACAGATGGTTTTTGACTGAAAGTAAACATGTCGTCAGATGAATGAGTTATAAAGGTGTTATAACCGGTGACTTCATGCCAACTGAACAAAAGTATGTGTCGTTTGACTAGTTTGTTTCTGACTGATCCAGACGTTCAGACATGTACTTTTTATCTCACTACATTCAGAATTTATGAGCTGCTGTCACGGTAAAATGCAGAGAGGTGAATTAGCGGTGCTTGTGGTGAACTGCTTTGGTGCCTGGAGAAACATTAAAGCAAAAGGGCCTCACGTTTTATTGCTTTTATTAGGATTGTAATGCTCTGATCCCAATAAATACATAGAGAAAAAAATAAAATAAAAGGAGGATTAAACAAAACAACAACTGAATAACAAACATTACATTTCCAATTTGAGGTGAATACAATATGCTGGCAAACTGAGATTCATGTGATGCATGATTGTAATGCAAACAGTTTTTTACGGTTTAACTGTAACTAAAACTTTTATGTTCAGATGGAGGTTTTTCTAAATCAGGGTCTATTTTAAGCCTATAGGCAACTAAGAGTGTTTTGGCAGCAGTGAAATCTTTGTTTAGTATGTGTTTGTTTAGAGGATATAACACGACATCAAGACAAAAATGCACTGCCATAGGAAAACAAATAAAAACTTTTATAAATGAAAACTAGAATTTATAACCTTACACCGTTTGCAATGGGTGGGTATTTCTCACAGAATCTAATGACAATTAAAGAAAAAATGGGTAAGATATGGTGGAATGATTAACCAATAATAAACGTGCTGGAAAATTAACAGTTTGGCTGCTTAAAAAACGCTATAAAATAGCGACCATGTAAACGTTTTTACTTTTTATTGGCCAACTACGTATGAGAGAAAATATAAACCACAAATTATTATACGTTCTCTTCTTAGCTTTGATATCTGATTGGTTGTCCAGCATAATACCAACATTTTCTGGGTAAATAATAATTAATGTGTGTATAAATTACTCCCAGAACGATTTAAATAAATAAAAAAAGACTTTCAGCGTTATGGTTTCAAATGGTAAAATTGCAGTTTAACCTTTCACTTTTACGTTTCTCATACCTGTTAAATGAGCTCCGCTATGCAGCAAGTCAAGGCAAGAGGAATTCAGATTTTACTTTTAGATCTGAAATCTAATCTGTTTGATAGCTGTCTGCAACATTGCAGTGTTTAACAATGAATTCAAACAACAAGATGCTTATATTAAACGTCTTCTTTTAGGATCAAACTGGATTAAGTGTAAACAAAGGAAATTTGGGGGGAACATCAGAACTATTCCTCAGGTTGCTGCTTTTCAAAGGCAGACATGAAGAGGTTCCGATGCTTGGAGCTACGCCAGCCCTGCTAGAAATGAAGACAGATAGACAAGGTGGAGAGATGAAGCTTGTGATGGTTATGGGCTTAAAGAAAGTGTAATTAATGCTTCACAAGCTCAGCCTTTTTCCCATCAGGGCGAACCGTCTCGTCTTCATTTCTGTTCCCGAAATTAAATGATAACTTCTGTCGTCTTCCTTTTCTCCCTGTCCTTCTGTCAACCAGCCATCATTCCGCGAACTTTAAGGGATTAAACTAGCGCGGGCTGGCTAGTAGTTATGTCTGCAGGCCGGACTCCTCAGGTTTCATTCAGGGCTGATGTCTCCCCGAGGCGACACGAAGATGTCAGCGTCTGTCAGCTTCTGTCTGTCATCAGAGCCCTGTCAGCGCGGGCTCTGCCAACGCTCCGTCTCGGCTCTGTCGCTCGGAGTTTCCTGCAGGCCTGTGATCTGAGACACCCAGGCAGCGCAACCAGCCTCTCAACTGATGCCCTCTACTTTCCCCACGCCCCTCAACCTCCTTTCTTTGCCGGTACCTTGTGGGACACAGCAAACACAAGGTCAAGGTGTCCGTCATGTTTCACCGCGTGGATCTGAGTGTAAGTGGCGTTGTGTCGTTGCCGGCGCATGAAAGTCGGGGCGTGCTACCGTGCCTTGATGTGTACGGCCGTGCGAGCGCGAGGCAAGCTGCTTTGAGTGACAGCGTGAGTGAGGTGCAGCCAGGCGGCGGCTCTTTGTAAGAGTGCACCTACCTTCTCTTCTCACAAGTCCCTCCCGGCAACAAACTGTCACGGCTGACAGCCCTCACAAAAGAAGGAGCGAGAAGGGAGGCAGGGGGTACGGGGATTTAAGAAAAAAAAGTTTAAGAGATGAAATTAAAGCAAAGAAGGGAACCTGACAGCACCTTGAGAAGAGGCATTGTCTGTGAGGGGAAATATATCTGTGTGAACAGGCTTTGATCAGTGGAGGATGAGAGCAGGGAAGAGCTTGCAGAGCTGGATCCCAAAGCCCGCTGAAAAGAAGCGAAGAGAAGACAGGAAGGAGTCTTGCAATTACTTTCCACTCAAGACCGGAGAATAAGCAGTTTCTCTTGTGAAAAGCAGCTTCGGTTACTCCTGGTCTCGATGGAATGCTTACCAGTGCCGGTTTTGCTTTCTTCTTGTCACCTGACTCAGTAGAAAAGGAGCTAAAACATGTGCTAGTGACTGGAGATGGATAATAACGTGCTAGTAGGGACCTGATTGCTGAATGGCAAGTTAAAAAACAACAACAAATACAAACATAACTCAGAGTTACCAGTTCATGATGAAATCAATGCTGTGGACGTTAACACTGGCTCAAGAGTTAGTTAAGCTTTAAAAGATAATAGGAAGGTTAAGCAAAGTTTATTTTATTGCTTTGAAGATTAAAATAAACAAATGGTCATTAAAAACGCTGCATCAGCAAATTTTGGCAGCCATGTGAAAATCTCACACGTAACATATTGGTCCACTTTGTATTACAGTCAAAAATGTTAAAACCTGTGGTACTGGACCATTTCAACTGTCTTCCCTCTACCTTTTCTTTTGTTCCTATTGTGCAATATTAGTAAAGTTCAGCTAAACCTTACACCTGTGTAACGACTGCTGGATGACAATCTTATAGTTTCTGCGACACCGTCACAATAGTTATCTAAGCTGTACCCAATATAATAGACTTCAGAAGAACTACTCTATGAATTCCAATGAAAAAGCATAAAGAATGGCAAATTAAAGTTGCATATATAAATGTATCATGGATGGACCCAATAAAACCTAAGCAATCATTAAAGAAAAACTGCTTTAAGAAAGTGGAACTGGAATCTTGTCCTGGGACGTTTGAACCTTGTCACCCTCAATTGGCAACATTTGGTGTAAAATAAACAAAAACTGTTTGATTTATGTGACTTTAGCTACTATAGTTTTTTTTTTAAATCATTTCAATTCCTTTTGAAAGTAACACAAAGTTGAAATCTATGCATGATTGGAGTGAAATACCAATTTCACAATTATTCCTGTTTATCTTATGCCTTAAATACTGTTAGTGCAGACAGGGTAGTTATTATTATCACAGTCGTCCTCATATCTGCAATCATAACTTAGCTCCGGTAAGTAAGTATCATCACCAACATTATCAACATCTTCACTCCTGTTTTACCGGAACAGAACAGAAAAGCTTCCACTTCCTTTTGAAATACTTAGTTCACTAGTTCTCTCTGTTCTTTTCGCTCCACCGCAATCAATGTTTCACCAAAATTAATAAATGAATAGAATAATTAAGCGCATTAGACAAACCTTGGTAAGGGTTTTTCTCTACCCACTGAAGTTAGCTTTACCAGTTAGCTTGATATCGCTTTAGGTTTATCCGTGTTGCCATAACTAAGGATTGCCTATATGAATGAATCATAGGAATGGTTTACACACATGTTGTCCTATCGGAGTTTCCCACTGCCTTAGTTTCATTTGCTGAAGGGTCCAATGATACCATTGCTTAAACTGTGATCAAGGGCCATAATAAAAATAATCCAAGGACCCCTCTATGGACCGCCCTGCAGTGATAGGACGATTTCTTTACATGATATGGAGCAAAAAATAACGCAACATGGAACTTTGTTCATGCGTGTTCGACCATGCAAACACCCATGTTAATTAAAATTCATCCAAAAACATTTTTCTCTCAATCACTGATAATAAGTAAATTACTTAAACATTTAAATTCTGAGAAAAACGCATTAAGAGAAAGAAAACATGGCGGTATTTATAAGATCCGTGAGCAGCCGGAAACGATGCAACTCAGACAATGGACAACTTCACTTGATCTCAACTGTGTTAGTGAACGTATCCCAGTCTTAGTTTTGGATGGTTTCAATAAATGTATTGAATTATTCATCAATCTAATTCAGAGCGGTAAACCAGTCGTTTTTAACCCTCAAGCATTAAGCTGAGTAAACTACAATGTGCATTTGTTGTTATTTTTACCTCATAAACAGAAACTGGGATCGATACCACCGGGTCAAAGCTTCACAAATTCTTCTCTCAGCCCTATCATATCCAGCAAAAACATGCCTTGAGTTAAACCATGTTTTCACAGGAACTAAACAAGTGTTGAAGTGTACCAGAGGAGAAGGAGAAGCAAGAGGAGAGCTAAGGTACAAGAGGAAGTGTCAGGAGGGAGAAACCTTTGAAACACATGAAGGAGAACACAGAGAATGGGGAGCTGGAGGCAGGAAGAGGAGAGACGGGGTGGGAAAGACGGTGGGGGTTGTAGGAGATTATCACTTTTATTTTGTGATTCAGTGTTGTTGGGGGTGAGGCAGCCCGGCTTATATGAGAGGGGAGGATGAGGAGTTGTGAGGAAGGACTGCTCCAGTGGCCCTCAACGCTGCAGGAGCACTTTGATAGACAAAGCAGCGTGCTGAAGGGGAACCTCCTGCTGGCAGGATCTGAGGAGGCTGTTTACAGAAGACCTTGTCAGATCCAAAGCCCTGCTTGCCCTGTTCTATGTAAAACACTTGGCCTTTGATGTCTCTCTCACTTTCTAAATTTCTTTCTTATTCCTATTTTCTCCCTGTTTTTTTTTCTATGCCGCTGCTGCCTCCTCTCATTGGTGGTTGACACACATCAGGGTCTGCTTTGCATTATTCAGTTTGAGCCTGAGGAGACATAACGTATTCTGCTACAAGATTTGGGATACAAGTCCACAACATTTCTTTTACAGATGCCAATTGCACAGGCATTGATGCGTGTGGGTGTGTGAGTGTGTGAGTGTGAGGGTGGATGTGTGTATGTATGTTGTGAAAATGAGAAAAAACAATGAGAGCATCACTGATGTCACACGCCAGTGCCAATAACTCTGAGCAAGCATTACATGTGTTGATATTCATCAGAGCCCATCAGTTTGATTTTCAAAATGTTTTGGTATGAGGACAGGACCTTAGCATAGAGCAGGGAGTATAAAATATTAAATCATGAAAGAGGTTTTTGAATAACCCAGGTTAGGAACAGTTCTATGAATCACCTTAATAAATGGATTTCAGCATAAAGGGGCAATTAAACAAGGGACTGGAAAAATCAATGACATATCAGATTTTATTTTCACAGAACCAGAACACTTCTGAGTAGTTGTTCTTCATCTTCTACAAAATAATCTGTTTACTAAGGAAGAGTACATGTTACTACTAAGCAGCCCTCCTTGGTTTTATAATTTCTCCCAATTGATCCAGTTCCCTGCAACCACATTAGAGGTTTCCTCGTGGTTTGTCAATTTCTACAGGAGGTTCATCAGCAACTACAGCACCGTGTCCTTTACCCATTCATGCCCTCATGTCATCTAAAAGTGTTGGGGCAATGTTGGAGATTTTCTGATAACAAGACTCACACTTTTGTGTCAAGGCACTATATGTCTTATGAATGAAGCCAAGACACTCAACCCCAGGCCAGCAAGGTGGACCTAATGTTATTATATAGTTAAGTTGTTTATTACCTTACAGACACCAAGGACTTAATTTTGCCCTATTTGTACAGCTGGCAGTTTATATAGAGCCAATTTACAACAGATGTCATCTCAAAGCACTTACAATAAAATATATTCAAATCATAGATACATCATTACAAATCAGGAACCCCAGCAGATTGCATCAAGTCATTGACTTGCAACATTCACTCCTCTGGAATCAGCAGATTTGTGTTATTCCAAAGCGCTTGCTGAGATGCTAGGAAGAACACAACTTCTCTTAACCATAATCCTATACATGTACATTTTGTCAGTTGCCATATACAAATGATTTTGGATAATGGAATGAACCTCTCCTGAGAGAACTTCATATAGAAAGGATGGACAAACCTCTGGTCCAGGGTGTGACTTGAACACAGGACCTTCCGGCTTGAGATTCAAGATTCAGTTTATTTACATAGCGCCAATTTACAACACATAATTTTTCAAGGCACTTCACAAAAAATGTCTCATCCCCTTCACAAAAACATGACAAATAAATCAATAAAAAAAGTTTCCAATCCAAAGAGGCTTAGGAATGTGACACAGTGTAGCTCTGAAAGGTTTTATTCTGAATTAAAAAATATAGGAACAATAATATCATAATGTATAAACAAGCTGATTTTGACAACTGTTAAAAAATGTTAACCCATATTTCCAGAGGTTGGAAAATAAGTAAAATGTCCAAATGTACGAAACTCCTGCGAAAGGTGTCTATAACTGCCAATTTTAGTAATTCACAAAACAAATATAGGATAATATAAATTATTATGCACAGTGGAAGCAATCTTAGTACTACCACAAGAACTGGATTGGCTGCTTCACACATTCATGCCAATCGCATGTCAAGTACCATTGAACATAGCTGTTTTAGCTTCCCAAGTAGCATTTTATTTCAAATTCTTTTGATAAATTCTACAAAAACAAACTCCAAACAAACAAACAAAAAACAACACAATATAATAAAACTAAAATAACATATCAATACTCTTTGTTGTCCCACAGCTTGCAAATTCTTTTGCAACAGCAACAAAGTGAAATGCACTCACGAGAGAAGTAGCTTTACACAGAGATAAGAATATAGTATATATATAAAAAGACAACACAATAAAAAAGGGAAAAATTTATTATAAAACAAAATATCATACTCTGGTCCACAGCAATGTACAACCACAACTTTAAAAGATTTAAAAAATGTGCAAGTTTATTTTAGCATAAAAACAACAACTGTGGAACAACAGAGATTTGCAACTACCAACAGTGATGTTATTTAAAATGAGTAAAACTGTGGAAACACCAGTATATATTTAACCACTTAAAAAAACTTTATACACAGGATTTCCGTTACTAATTTGAACTTACATTCCACAGACAAATCCAGGAATACTGTAATTGAACTCGGCAACATTGAACCACAAATAGGCGGAGCTCCACTGTATTGTAAAAAATCCTCAGTGTAAAACATTTTGTTACTATACCAAGATTATGACCAATTGTTTGGTCATAGAGGGGATGTTGAAAAGCCAGCAGTAGCCTGTGCTAACTGTCTAGTATCAAACAGGTTCTCTTGTGAGCAATAACTTCACTAACACGACTCCGTCACGGTAACATTGTTATGCAACATCATTTTACCATGATAGCATTTGTTATTATTTCAACGAATTTAAATCGGTTTGATCATTAAATAGATTATCCTCTGCACACTTTTACTCAGTGTCGCTTAAAGCTGACAAACTTCGCTTTACACAGCATGAGAGACAAACACAAACAAAACCTTTGCAAAACTAACGGTGCACATGTTATTAAAACAACAGATGCTTCTGTTTTAGGATTGATATATACTGCCAACAATTCACTTTAATCCATTAACATTATCTGCACTGAATTTATGGACCATTAGCTGTGTGAGAAGCCGGAATGTAAATGAGGTGTATTAAATCAATTCAGATGGGGCATTTGGAACAGGACTGATACCTTATTATTTGTCATTTGTCTTATCACAGTGGAAGAAAATAATGATTAGTGTGTAACAGATGAACAGCACTTAGTATAGGTGGAAACTTGGTGAAGCAAATCAAATTGTGTGTCAACATCATACAGCTTTTTCTCTTGCTTGAAAGTGCATGTGGTCTCTGCTTTATATGCAAATATTTCCCCATAGAAGGCACCTCGTCCAAAAGTATTATTTTGCTACTGCGGTAGGGAATGAAAGAACGTTTTCATGTGGAATGTCTGGAAAACGTGCAAACAATTAGGATCTGGACTTTCTCCTCTGCTGCTCATTTCACACTTGGATTCTACAGTGGGAGTTTCCTTTACATGGCTGTTCTTGTTATTTTCAGAATTAATAGGAGAGCGTTTTTTTTATGTAAACCTAAACTTTATGGAATTTTCAGTTCCGATGAAGCACTTTGCCAAGCCCAAGTTTTCACTGTTAAACCCCATGCTGTACATTTTTCTTTTGAGGGTTGCAACAAGTCACAATTCTCACTCTAAAGAACATACAAAATGTAGTTTTTATGAGACACAAAATGTTGTGTTAGAAATATTAGCACACAGTCTGATGAAATTATATTTACTTCTTCACGTATATCTTGTTTCTGATTTCGGGTTTTGTCATAGCTAAATATTGAATAAATTAGAAAATCATTACTAAATAGATACAAAAATTAGGAAGACGATGCTAATGATTGTTACTATTTTAAGGAAATATGCAAATGAGTGTTTTTTCCCTAAAACTAGCAACTGAACACTTATAGTTTGCTTAGGCTGCTGGAAGACAATCTGAGCACTTTTCCTCACTCGGCTACTTTCTTCTTCATAGGTTTCTCTTATTTTAACTGTTAACATTATGTTTTCTCAAATTTTTTATGTTATACCTATGCTATACCTGGGTTAGTGTTCTGTTAGCTGTGACGCCTTGTCTGACGTAATACTGCCATCAAATAATTGTTTTTCTTGTGGTTCTGCCTCTTTGTATGTTTTCTATCTTTTTAAACAACCATGTTGCCGTTGCAGATGTCCTCTCTTAATTAACCAGATTCTGCTGGAATCTTCTTAATATCAGATTCTGGTCCATAGCTGGTTTGTTTGTAACTATTTCCAATGTGTTAAATCAGCTATACAAAAAAAGAAACCACTCAACGAAGTTACAAAAGGACAGAACAAACAGCCCCTTCCCATCAAGGCATGGACTCTATGAGACCCTCTGAAGGTTTGTTGTGGTATTTAGCACCAACATGTTGGGAGCAGACCATTGAAGTCCTGTGAGTTAAGAGAGTCTCCAAGAATTTCACTTGATCATCCTGGTCCACAAAACAGATCACTCAGTTTAGAACTGGGGAACCAGGAAACAAGCTGAAACCTACAACCTTAACCTGAAACTCATTTGTTTTGCTCCTTAAACCCTTCCAATTTTGCTTTGTGTCAGTGAAAACTATCCTGCTAAAACATTAGGAAAAAACAAAAACGAACATCAACATAAAAAACAAATTTTTCCCATATTTACTTTACCTAAATAAACTTGTTTAAATCATTTTGCTTAAACACTTTTCCTGCTCCAATACACAAGCTTTCAGTTCAGTTCCTGGCTTGTTAGCAGGTCCTATTCACTTCACCTTTAAATGGTCATGATTTTAAGCTTGAATGGTGTCTTTGGAGCAAATAGAGATCAAACAACATCAAAAATGCCCTATACACAGCTGGGAGTCACAGCATGTCAATGTGGCTACTGACTCCCTGAACTTTAACCCAGCCATCTTCCTACCATCTCCCTTATTTGTGGTATGATAGTGTGGCTTTGTTTGAAAGTGCAGCTTGAAGTCCTCAGAGTTGACAGGCTGCTGGGCTTTATTAGCATTCCGATGATCTATTGGACAGAGACAGATGGGGAGATGGAGCAACACACAGAGCAGATAAATGCAGGGAGGAGGAAGAAGAGAAAGGGCGGAGAGTGATTGCTCAGGGGAAACTGAATTGGACTTTCTGTCCAAACAGAGTCTATGGAGTAGAAAAACTGGGCGGATTTTGACTCAATCGCTCAAATGCACACAAAATACTTGACTTCTGCTGATTCCTCTCAGCCATTACACTCAATTGGTAGACAATTGGCTTTGAGTGAACTCACGCCCCACTCTCTCCACCCCTCCTCATCCTATAACCCTTCCTACTCTCTCTGTGCTTCTTGTCAGGCTGTATCTCTTCAGTGTAAACTGCTCATAGAGTTTCCTGCACTGACCCACCCTCTCCAAACTGTTTCTACATGGTTCGCATGTTAGCTGCTGTGACAGATTAGATGATGAGACACATGACATTAGTTCAAACGGAAGACAAGAAAAAGATCAAACGTCTGATTTGATGTGAAGAATTCAGAAGGAAGGCCCCCTCACCCTGGGGGACACACACATGCCCTTCGTCCCCAACCGGACCAGTGCTAATCTTAAACATATGATCAGCGCTCTTCCTGCAGTGGATAAACGTTTTCCTTGCTTGCTGTGTTCACCCGGATTCAGCCCAGTCACTATCAAGCCCCAATCAAAACAGTAATGTGAAAAGGGCCAGGGCCCACCGCTGCAGCGGGGTGGCTCAAATTGAAAGTGACAGCTTGACACATAATATGGCACCCGTAATGTGATTAGGCCAGCGTAGCACTCTCTTCTTAAACTCCCACATCCCGAGGAGCGAGCCTCCCGTCCAACTCCGCCAAACACACTCAGGCTCCTCGCAATAAGAAGGGGGGGGGGGGGTACGAATGGGCCATCTTGCTTCCCACTTTAGTTTTCTGTTGCGAGGGCTCATGCTTTGAGACGAATTGAGATGATGCTGCTGTTGAATCATAACCCCCTGGAGGGGAATTGAAAACACATGCAATGGGGGGGGGGGCTTTCTGGGTTTAAAATGTATTTCTGCCAAGAACTGAGTGGGAGAAAGTACACAGCGGCATGGATTAGATCAGCCATTATCAGAAGCAAAGCTGGCCAGGGTTCCTCTTGTCAATCCAAGTGATGTAAATGAGCAGTGACACAACAATGATATCACCCCCAGCTATCCTTGACAGAGTGGCGAGGTAATATGCTAAGAAATATCAGAGAAAATAATGACAAATCCAGACGGAACATTAATGACTGCAGTTTATGTATCTCAGAAGGGAATTGTGGCAAAGTTGGAATGGTTTTCAGCCTTTGACCAAGCTGCAAAGCTTACACTAAATGTGAATGGACTTTTGAGCCGAGTCCAGCAGGTAATTCAATAAAATACTTCAAGAGACCAGAGCTGCAAGTGAAAATCCCATCATTTTTAAAGTGGGACGGAGAAACGAAAAAGAATTATTGTATTTGGCAAGAGGAAGAAGAACCATAAGCTCAAAGCTGCATTTTCCAAATGAGCCTTTGCAGATTGAGAGGTTTTAGCTATGTTCACGTTTTACGAGGAAGAGAGAACTGGTGCACACGTCTCTGAGCCTTTAACAATAAAGTTTTCCTTCCTTTACCGGAATTCCCTCTCATGTTTCTGATGACAGACTGAAAGATGTAGAGGACTGAGCAGGAACACAACTTGTGAAATGAACTGATAGGGGTACTAGCAGTTGACAGGGGATTGGACATCCGAGGGAGCATGGGCCTCTTTGCCAAGCATAGTTAAAGTGAAAGGCATGCAGACTTCCAGAAATGAGGGTCATTTTTCAACACTGTTTAAAAATGTGTCAACAAGCAGGAAAGCTGACGTAATTTGCCAAGTTTCTTGCCACAGCATGTTTTCTTCCAATGAAAAAATGATTTATTTAAATATAGAGCCGTGCCCAAAATATGCCCTGGTACAAAAGTAAATGAGTTTTTTGAACCAGACCCAGAATCCCTTGCTTTCTTCGTTTAATATATGTTTTTATGTTTTTCTCCTCACTCACATCCCCATGACCCTCCTCCCCAGCATTTTAGTTTAAGAAAAGCCTGTCAGAGGAAATCAAGTCAAGCTGAAGATATAGTTGAACGGCTGTGACAGGCTGAAAGCCACTCAAATGGGTCTATAATGAGTCTAATAATGGTGTGGGTAAGCATAATTTAGCAGCACTGAGGCCCCAGTACTGCTGAAGGACCAGAGGAGAATGATGACTGCAGCGCTGGTTGGCAGTTCTGTGATGGGCTTTCATTTCCAATGATAAGTCAAGGCGGGAGCAGAAGGTGGACAAGAGCCAAGGCTGCCAGTCTCTCTGCGGGCCGAGCCCTGGGGGCCGAGCCATGGCCAGACCTGCTCATCACAGAGCACTGAACTGGAAAATCGCACATGACTAGTTGCTTCCAATGGGGCCTCGGCTGGCTCAGCGGCGACCCTGAGTCCTTTGAAATAGAGAACCAAGTGACCTAACACTGCCCGGGGGAGTACACGTTAACCATATCTCTCCTTGCCAATGTGCGCATATATGTGCGCGATGTTTGTGTGTTTGTCGGTGCATGCTTGCAGTGACATGTGGGAACTGATGACAGGCTAAAACCAAAGGGCTATCACCGAAACTCCCGAGGGAGATGACTCCCTCAGGACAGGGTAATCAAAAGTCCGTTGGCAGAATGAGAGAGCGACCAAAACAAAAACAGTTGCACATAGGCCAAAGTGGAGCACAAATCCTTGTTGTAGTTTGTGGTCTTGTCGCTGTCTCTGATGCAGAGAGGACTCTGGTGAGAGGTACCTTTGGCCTTTAGTGTTTTATTTGCAGTCCATGCAGTCCAACACCAGTGTGCTGAACTCTTTTTTTTTTGCTTTGGCTGTTTTTCACCAGTTGGTGTTTAAAAGGCTAAAAATATCAATGTCAATTGACAGATATTTCAACAATAAGTAAAAACACAAAAACTATAAGCTATCACGGTTTTCAAATAAATACCTAAAAAAGATGACCACTCGGAGTAAACAGAATATAATAAGTTTCTAATAATCAGCTTTAGGCCTTGTCTGGGCAATGGCTCTGCTGCAAAGCTCCCAGTATTTATAAGTCCCTCCAGAAAATCGCAATTCTGCAATCGTAGAAAATCCTGCAAAATTAAGAAAAGGGCGCGCAATATTCGGGGGTGTGCATAATTCTTAAAAAGTTGCATATTTACTGCATATTTATTGCATTGCGTAATGATGTCATCACCCAGTGTGCCACTATAACAATCCCACGTTTTTATCTGCAGCGGGGTGATGACGTCACTACGTCAGCATGTCCGTCATATTGGATGTGCCAGATCTGCCCCGTAAACTAATAAAAAATGGACTGAACTTCATCCAGCTCCTCGCTTTGTTCTTAGACATATTCTGTATTTCGTAACTAAGCAATGTTCATGCGTTGTACTTTTCCAATCTGACTCTAAGCTAGCATAACGGGACTAAATAACTGGCTCAGCTATGCTGCTATGTTATGTCATGTTTCCTGCTTACTATATGTGGGAGAACCGTGTTTATTCTCCCTACATTAGTAAACAACAATTCCCAAGTTTTTAAGAGTTTTCCACATGTTTTCGCACCTTACCGCATTTTCATAGCAGAAAACAGGACGAAATGCAGCAGAATTCACCGCAAAATCCTGATTCTTGCACGCGTTTTTCTGGGGGGACTGATATGTTTCTCAAACTTGTTCAGTGTTGTCGTTTCTACTTCTGATGTTGGAGTCTGATTTGCATCCCCATAGTAGTCCAAACAGTTCATAGAGAGTATCTCTATCAATATTCACGTCCCCTTCCCGTGAGCAGCTCTGGAACAGCACCTGGACAGAAAGTAGGGACACTGTACAATGTCATCCTTGCTGACGTCATTGTCTTCTGCAAGAGCGCTTTGTTCACCATATTGCTGATGGAGTACGACACAATGAAAAGTTCAGTGGTTAAATTTAATTTGTTACATTTACTTGAATGAAAAAATTACTTCTAGGAGCAGTTTTACTGCACCATATATTTTACTTTTACCTGAATATTATTTTTGGAATGCTACTCTTACTGTTACTCCATCTTTTGCAAGTATTGTTTAAACGAGAAATACACCAGATGCAGACACAAACCTACAGTTTGTGCCCAAGACACACCTTTTGTTTGTTTTTCTAATGTGATTTTGTAACTAAGCCATTATATCACGGGAAGCCCTTTATATTTCTTGTAATAAATAAGCTTCTCCTATTGTATTAGTTTGTTCAAACTATACCTGTAAATGTGTTCATTTTGCATGAAATTTGTCATTTTGTAATCTTGTTATTTAAATGTGTTCTCTTTAGTCTTTAAAATACAAGCAATTGCACAATACCTCGTATTTCTGCCGGTTTGATGACCACGTTTTAAAATGACCAGAACCAACAGAACTGATCTGATGTTAGGTGTAGTTACCCAATACTTGAATAGCCTTTTCACAAATAACTAAAGTTTTATTTAATTTTTACTCGATAAAAAATATGTTGAAGTAATACTACGACTACTTAAGCAAACATTGTGGATACTCTATCTACTTTTAACACTACATCAACACACATGTGTAGCTCCTTGGACACTGCAGTAATATAGTGTGTCCATAATTATGTGTCCTGTGTGACAGGGGACGGTTTCAGACAGAACAGTGATGTGTCTGTTGCTGCAGTTCGATGCCTTTCACAGCTGAAACCGGGAGTGTGTTAAGGAAAGCAGCAGCAGCAAACCAGGGGGTTGTACGAGACATCAATCAGGACCAAAGCACAGCTCCTATGAACCAGGCAGATGTATGTGCTGCCGGCTTTGGCCATCAGCCACCTCATCAAATTTACTTTTGCAGAGCTGAGGTGACGTGCGGCGCCCCGAGGCCAACGGTTTGGGTTACAGATCTGGTGAAAGGAGTTCCGGCATGGAGTTTGACATATCTGTTTTGGAGAGAGGGATCTGGGAGCGCAGCATGCAGTTGCATCAAACCTCCTCTTGTACTATCCTCATCTCCCGCCTCCTCCTCAACATCTCTTTCTCAAACCCACACACATGCACCTACACACACCTCCGTCTCTTTGCTGAAATTTCCCTCTGTCTTGGGACAGGCACGTCCCAGTGTGTTTGGCACTCGGGCTTTGTCTGATGGCTAAACTGAAGAGACAGGCTGCTGACAGGCCCCGTGCCAGAGCAAGGCATGCCAACAGGGAAGATTTGTGAAAATATGCCCTGTGTCATTTCCTCTCAATTTCCCTGACAACTTCACTATGTCAAATCGCCGATGTGTGAGCACTTCGCCGGGTAGGCGGGCGCGTTTGCCTGTGTACATGTTAGGGATAAGATGTCTCGGTGTGAACGTACATGAGCGACAAAGGGAGAATTCGATATCTGCATGTGAGCAATGGAGAAGCTGAGACCGAGCCTTGAATTATGCCCATGTCACGTAACACTCTGGAAGTTCTGAAATTTGAACAGAATGAAGAAATCTGTCTTGTAACTCTACCTTAGAGTTAATATTTTATTTATTTATTTTTAAACCTGCACTTTTTAGATTTTGGTGCACTCCCTCTTCAAACAGGTCTCCAGATCTGCCCTGAGTTTAATCTTTGATCACCTCTCTTGGAATGCAGGCTGAAAGATAACATTTCAGCAAAGCGGAAGAAAACAGCCCGCGGAAAAGCCAGCGCACCGAACATGCTCGCTGTCAGGCGCTTTCGCTTAATTTGATGCCTCTGTCTCTGCCGCCGCCAGTGGAGTCTAATCTCATTGAGCGCTGGAAATGAGCGTTGGTGACATGGATGTCAACAGCGGTTTGTTTCGAGCGCAGCAGGAGAACAGTACCTGCCTGTGTGTCTCTGTTACACAAGAGCCGCCACTCTACGCACCCCTTCCCCCCACCCCCATGCACCCAAGTCAGCCAGTGTTACCATCAATCCTGCAGGCCAGTAGTGACATGCTAAATCACTCTACACCACTATTGCACATATTTGCATGTCCCGCCGGCTGACAGCCTCGCAGGAATCCCACCACACCAAAGTTTAGTTTGTTTTCAGATGTTATTTAAGAGAATGATCTTCAGCGAGCAAGTCGACAGGTGAGAACATTACCTGCCGAAGAACTTGGTGATTTTGGGGGTGGGGGGGTCAGATCAGCTTGTATAAGCTTCTCCTTTGCTTGCCGCTGGTTGACACACCACAGCTTTCAATCTGTGAAAGGGCCCGGTGTGTTATAAGGGGTCAAAGGTCCAGAATAAAATGAAATAGGGTGTAGAGATTAGACTTCAGGTGGAGGTTGTATGTATTCAGGGGCAGTTGAACATCCAACATTAAGATTGTATGTATGTGTGTGCGTGCGTGCGTGCGTGCGTGTGTGCGTACGTCCGTGCGTGCGTGCGTGCGTGCGTACGTACTGTGGAAGTGATGCAGGCCAGATCCGATGCGGCAGCCAGACAGTGAATCCGATTCATTGTGATCAAAGGCTGCTGTCAGCGATAAAGGACCGTTTGTTTAGGCTAAGCATGACATGTATCTGAGAGCCATGAGGAATTAGAGGAGGTTTGCTGGATTTCATGCTCGTGTGGCTCGTGTCTTTTTTCTCTGGGAACGGCACACACACACACACACACACAGACAGACATGCAGAGCCATACAGACCACACACAAACACATGCACGCACACAGAAGAGCGTTGCATAGGGAAAATGGGGTCTGTATGTGATGATGAGAGATGTAAGATGGCATGTGTCAAACACTGGATGAGAGGGTTAGGTGTAGAGAGAACATGAGGCTAAGGCGACAGAGGAGAGAAAATGCAGAAGTTATGCAAGTTAGTAATACAAATATAATAATTTAAAATGACGTTTTATTCCACAAACTTTTATTATTTAACTTCATTCTTTAGTAACCTTTAACCAGTCTCCATATTTTTGCTTAAAGAAACAACCCCTGAAGCATGATTTGACAACATATCAAACAATAGATCAGGATTTATTTACCTAACTGTTGTTTCGGGCACAAAACCCATTTTTGGTTTGTTAATAAACAGAAGAAGTTTGTAAACACAATTTTTTTTATCCTTTATGGTCCTGGAAACAGAATTTTCTCATGACTTTCTTTCAGTATTTTTGTCATTGCCGGTTTCCCAGAAGGGACACTTTAAATAGCTCTTTTATGAAACTTTCCAATCTGAGCTGTGGATCAAGAACATTACCATGGGCCTCTATGCTGCTTATTAATTAGGGTTCCTCTCCCTGGCCTGTCTGTTTAGTTGGACGGCCGTACTTTGGTAGGATTGAGGTCGGTGATTTAAGGCTATTTTTACTCGTTAGCAAATTGTTACGTGTCCGTTTGAAATATTTTTGAAAAACCCAGGAGGTGCTGAGGTCTGCATTTGCCTTCATATAAAAAAATAAAAAAATGATTAGCTGTTTATTTTTTCAGGCACAATTATTAAGAGCCGTGGTGTAAAATCTTACATCCCTTGAGCCACATGTTGCAAAACCTTGAACAAGTTGCAAATCAGAAAGCACTGGGTTTGCTTTTTATTTTGATGCTGAATGCAATTAGCCATACAGAACTCCAACAGTATTTTTTATTTCATTTTATGCAAGCAAAAGATATATTGACAATATCCGGAGAAGTTAGTGATACTTTTATCACAAACATCTTGGGTAAACTCTGCAACAGTACACTACACATGTGAAAGTTGGAAATAAATAAATAAATAAGCAGTTGTGAGCAACAAAACTTTGTTTTAGAACAAGAAGTAAATCTGATTGTTAGGGACATCTTTGTTAGTGATCTAGAAACAGCTGCAAATAAATTGCAGTGGGACCACTTGAGTCAAACGTGTTTATCTTCCGACCTTATTTATGCCAAGATGCTACAGATGTGTTTCACACATTTCTAATCCAAATTCAACGTTTTACAAGAAAACAGCTGCCATGTTTGTTTATTCTGATGTCCCACAACTGTGAAATGAATTCATCAACTCATAAAATTCCAAGTAATGACTATGATTAAACTGTATGTTTTTTCCAAGTTTAATGAGAGGGGTGTGGAGCGCAAAATATTTATGTCAGCGAAAGCGAAGTTACTTCCAGTACATTACAGATACGTTATATTGTAGTTATATTTTAAGACGGCCTAAAACATGTTTAACTACCTTCCTGTGTGAAAAAGGAGTTGCTGTCAAAGCCTAATAACTCTTCTTCTGTGGCAACTGTTGCCAGAGGTGTTTGGGTTAATTAGCAAGGAGTGTTTTTCGTCTCTGTGGAGGAATGTTAACTCCTTTTACTTTGTAGAAGGATTTCACTTGGAGCTGTTTTCACCCTAAAATGCTTGTTTAAGGTCATGCTATAGGATTTTAATCAAATAAGGTCCAGACTTTGACTGGGCCAATTTAAAAAAAAAGTTTCTTCAGTCCTTCAGAGGTGAACTTGTTAGGCTACCGTAGTATGTTTGAATTTAAGGTTACCAAAATCATGGCCTGGTATTTAACTTTAGGATTTCCTGGTAGAGAGCGACTTTCATAATCCATCAGTTTTGGCAATCCACAGCAATCTGTCTGTCTGTCTGTCTGTCTGTCTGTCTGTCTATCTCTCTATGGTATCTACAACTTAAAATTATCAAAGCAAAGCTTAGACAAAATGCTGACCTTTCGATCCAAAATGGCCACTCCCCTGTTCAGCAATAGCAATCTTCGGTGGAAAAGTAAAATACAGAAAGAGTGGCAGATACCATTTGCAACTTTTGGCTATGCGATATTGCAATGCCAACTTCTGTGACTTTTTTATCTACAATCCTGTTAACTCGGACCCAGACTTCTTTCTAAACTCAGTGTTACGTCAATGTAGGTAAATGGAAAGCAATTTGTTTGGCATGAGAAAGCCCTGTGTTTAAAGCTCTGCTTTACAATATCGCAATTGTGGATAAATGTGGTGCTTACACGTGTTTACAAGTGATCGGTACATAATAACCAACTGCATAAAGATTTGGCCTAAAACATTCAAACCAGTTGGATTGCCTCAGTGATTGCTGATCCCCTTACACGCTCGCTGACTCCTGTCTTTATCCCCTCTCACACTTCTCAACAAGGAATCGTGGGTAAAATTGTGCAAGAAATGTGTGCAGATCGTCCCTCCAAGCTTTGATTACAGAGAAAATAAATCTCCATTATTCTTTGCTGATCTGTTTTCTTTTTGTTCTTTGTTTTTTTCCCCTTAAAATAACCACATTTGTCTGTGTTAAACAATATAAAGGGAAAGTTTCCTCAGTTGCAAGAAAGTACCAGTGCATTGTGGGTATTCTGCCGAGCCGCAGCCCTGCTGTGGTGCTGCCTCCATGTTCGAAACATTTGTTTGTTTGACGCTCAGAGCCAAAGGCATCACTGTGTTTATTCTGCACTGGCATGTTTGTTAAAAACGTGTCAATATTAATTATTCCACTTTAGCAAAACATGTTTGCTGAATTAACAAAAATACCAGTTGTTGATGAGCTCTGAATGGTGACACGATGCCTAAAGGTTTTTCGGAGCCCGGTCCTTTGACGGCAACCCAGGGAGATGAATTGTGCCTGGGCGGGAATTAATTCAGGCCTATTTCTGTACTGGGGAACTGATGGATTTTGGCTTGAGCACAGATGATTTACAGCTGAAGTCTTTTAGTTCCAGGAGTTATCTTTCCAGAATACTGCAAGGTATGAAAGGCTTGTGGAAAGAAAAAAAAAAAAAAAACCTGCTGCAATGAATTTTAAGGATGGAAAAAAAAACAAGCGAGGTTTGACAAATTAGTTTGAACACTTTTACTGTCAAGCTGTTAATTTATGGCTAAGCAAACCTCCATGTGTTTAGTTTGGACGCCTAACACAGAGGCCCACAGCTCTTGGAGGTGACTGTTATATGAAACATGGAGGCAGCAGGACTATTTTTTTGTTTCTGTCCTTGCTGGTCCTTTCATGGTCCTATTTTCAATTTTTTTTCTCTCGCCCTCACGAGTGTTGTAGAAGAAACCGATTCCTGTTCACTTCAATAAAAATTATATATTTTACATCGAGGGCTGATAGTTAAAATCTAAACTGTGACTTTTTTTTCCCAACATGGTCCCATAATTCAAAAAGCCGCTTTTTTATTTGCCTGTTTTTGAGCCACCAAGGACGAATTGTCCTGTAGCTGCTATTTTCTGGCCTTGCGTGTGCTCTCTTGGTGGTCTGAACTCGTTTTTATGGGGCTTAGATGACAATACCTTTATTTTCCTTGGCCTATTAACGTCCCTAAATGTGACAGGTTTAGAGGAAAGCTTCTGAAACGGCTCCAAGCATCCAACGAGGGGATATAACTCTGCACTAATTGAATTTTTTCCAGTAGGTTTAAAGCTCCTGAAACACATGGGAACGCATAATTCAGTATTTTACAGATCATAACATCTCCTAGAAGAAAAGTACAACTCTTTGTCTTATATCCTAACCTATGTCGACTTGCTTCATCTGAAGATTAGGGTTTGGCTAGTTATCCAGAATAACTGCAATTAACATTTCATATTAATCTGCAGTTTGTATTTTTAAACACTACATACAGAAAATTTTGTATGTCTTACTGGGTTTTGCACTTGGAACCGTTTTCTACCCAGTGGTGGAACTACAGCTTCTGTAATGATTAAACTTGAGGACCCGACACAATAGATCAAATTAAAATGATTAATTGAGAACTGTGGGGGGAGAGAGTGATGGCAGCCACCAGTGGCAGGATCAGGAACCTCTGGCGATGAAAAATAAGGTCAGAGGATGTGAATAGACTCTTAATGATGAGGCAGAACAAGGAAATACGTGGGGCAGAGATCTTCATCGGGCAGACAACGTTATTAATGTCCAGATATGTTCTAGAGGTGACCAATGCCACCCTGGCGACCCTTCTATCTCTTCATTTGTTTGTACTGTTGCATTTTTCACAGTTTTCAATTCATGCCAGTGTGTTTTAGGGGTAAAAAATGAAATTGCATGCCATCTTGTAGACAGTGAAGGGTCTACAAGAAGGGACAGAGCCGACTTTACTTCCTCAGGAAACTAAAATCCTTTAAGGTTTGCACCAAGATGTTGCAGATCTTCTATAAATCTGTTCTTGATAGTGTCCTCTCCTCTGCCATCATCTGTTGGGGCAGCAGCGTCAGAGCGAGGGACCTAAAAAGGCTGAACAACCTGATAAAGAAGGCTGGGTCAGTTCTGGGGACAAATGTGGAAACTCTGGAGTTGATGATGGAAAGAAGGATTTTACATCAAATCAAGAAAATCATAGACAACCCTTAAAATCCTGTTCATGAGACTGTTACTGGAAAACAGAGCCTCTTCAGTCAGAGGCTTCTTTAGCTTTGTTGCAAGACAAACCACTACAGAAGGTCTTTCCTGCCCACAGCCATCACCATCTATAAGCACCATTGAATTCACTTTAGGATAGATTAAGTGTTTTTGATTGATTTGATTGATTGATTATGCTGTAAAGAAAGGCCGTTACGTAACACCAATACAAAATGTGTTCTAGCATGAGGCTATTCAGGGTTTGTGTTTGTTTTTGGTTTTGTTTTGTTGTTTTTTTTGGGGGGGGGGTTAACAGGCATTATACTCTTTCAAAATATAGGTCCATCAGCAAAACGAGCATCAGGATCAAAACCAGTTTTTACGTTTCCACAACTTCTTAATGCCTGGGGGGAAAAAAGTTAGGTGTTAATATGTGTGAACCACATGGCTTGTTTACAGCGTTAAATGGAAGTAGAAGCTGTTAGACGGCAAATTGTGGGTATAAAATGGGTGTAATTTGGCAAAATAACCCAGAGCCTTTACAAGTTGTAGTGTAAATAGAATCTGTTGAGAAAGCTCCTACTTTCTCACTCACACTTAGAACAATTTATCTGACTTTAAACCCTCAAAAAATCTGAGTAGGAATTAATTACAGTCATAAATGTCATCCGTCAACCAATCAATCAAGTCAGAGAAAAGGGAACGGACCAAATTGAAAATGATGAAGTCATATTGCAGAACTCTTTAAAAAATTGGTTTGAGATGATACCGCTTAATAAAGTTAGTGTTTATCTACAGGACAAGGTGTTTTCATCTCAATGGCATGGCCACCACAAGCACAATTGTATGTCACTTTTGACTTCTTTTCACATTGCAAAATTCTTTCATTCGTCAAATGAGAAAGATGTGAAAAGCTCTTTATCCTTCACCCTTCATTCCACCCTCTCTGGGATCACTCCCCTCTGAGTGGTCTGACTGAAAACATGCGCTCTTTAATCACTGGGGTGACAGCTCCTGCCCTGTGTTTGCGCCTTTGCCCCACTGAAACAATAAAGGCAGGGTCACACTTGGTGTCAGCAGCAGGCGGGACTTTTTTTAACGCAAGGGTTGGGGGGGTAGGAAACAGGAAGGAACCAAAAGAAAGCATGAGAAAAGTGAAAGCAGGAACTGAAAGAGAGAGAAAAACATACAGGATTATCTAAAACATGCCTGGAGCAGAAAGAATCTGATGGGTTGCATAATATTTTGCAAACATATTCTAGCTGAAATATCAGTGTGGACAACATTTATATTGTAGAGGACTGTACGGAGCGCACTCGTTGTTTGCTAATATATTTTACAAGTTTTGAAGTTGCATTTTTAATGCTGATGCAATATTTGGCCAGTAGGATAAAATCTTGGAGCTGTGAAAAAATGCTAAAGGTCACATAGAGTAGGAAGCACAAATTAGTAAGAGAGGAAAGAAGAAAGCAGTTTGATCTCACGTGATATCACCATCGCGATATTTACACACATTATCGCCATCAAGAGATCTCATACTGTCCTTTCTTATCTATGTGTTTCCATCAGGCTCCTTTCCTTCTTCCACACTACACACATAAATGCAACATTCCATTCAAATTTACCTAAATAAATGCATATACAGTATTTATCTTGAAAAACTTTAGAGAAAAACTTTTCAAAACACTAAAGCCTAATTTGAAAAATGGTGTAATTTAATTGAATGTCATGTCCTAAATGGTTTATAATAAGGTTATTTTTTCTGGTAATCTAATCTTGTATATTGTAGGTTCAATTCCAACTTCTTCCTGTCACATGTTGATGTTCATCCCTGATAACATCAAAAATAGCCTAGAGTCCAGGAGATGTTGTTTACTGGGTTTTTTAACAGTAGATATCCTTGTCTTTTCAACAGAGTCCCTTAATAAATATTGAGCTGTATCGTGCTGTATGATTTCAGCTTCCGTCATCGTTCTCTCAAAACCGCGGAATCCTTCTTTTTATACCTTATTGTCCATTTACAGTTGGACTTAAATCAACAGTTGTTTTGTCAGAACATGTGACAGGATTCCACATCAAGGATTTAGAATGGCAACACAGCACAGTGTGAGATGTTCAGGTTCTGTACAATCTTGACACAGCCCAGTGTGTGCCAGGCTTCACAGGTGTTGACTGAATCCTGTTGGATAGCTTGAATATAGGGGGGAGAGCAAGAGTGGATGTAGAGATGTGGAGCAGCACAGGATCCCATGACCCTGTGACCTCAGGGAACCTTGTGCTTCTGTTTGTGTAGCTGATTGACAAATGAAGGGGCAGCAAGCAGGGGGGCTAGGCCCCTGTATGTGTGTGTGAGCTTGCTCAAACAATGCTACACAGAAGTATGTCTGAACAAAGCATGCGTCCTTCACAGTTAAAATATCAACACTTGAATTTGTGTCTGGGAAGACTTTTACAAAATGTTTTAAAGAGCAGATGAGCCTCCTGTGGACAGGTGCTAGCCTGCATCTCACATCCAACATGGCAGCCCCAGAACCTGCGCTGTGTGTTTTCTCTTGTATACATGTGTGTGTTTGCCTTTGAATTCCTGTGGAGTTCACGGTGAGGCCAGGCCCCATGGCGCAGCGCCGGGAGAGCCCATTAATTACAGAGCAGTGACACGGGGACGGCTGGGGCCTGTAATTGATGCCTCCTGTGCAGCAGGAGAGGCGCTCAGTCACGCAGCGAAAAAGGAAAAGGGTCACCCTGCATACAGGCCTGGGTGGGTGGTGACAAGAGAAACGGGGTAAAGGGATGACGGTCGAAGTAAATGGGCCGTCAACTCTTTTGCTTGCCCTTGCTTGGGGTGACCCTATTAATACCAGCAACTTTAATTACAAACGATGGATCCGTGCTAAGAAATGAAGCTGGAATGCACGATAAATAGGTGGAGTCACAAGATGCTATGAGACACGGACAAGATGTTAGAAATAATTTGAGAATTTTTTAAATTTTTTTATCACAAGACCTGTTAAAAGACCTTTAGCTTTAATAGTAGCCATTCGCATTCGCCAATATTGCTGCAATGCACACAATTTAAACAAGCGTCTAAAGCTCTTCTCTGAATCAAAACTGGATATCATTGAGCGAGACAAACTTCACTTTAGAAATAAATATGTGGTTTAAATAGCGACATTTCATTGCATCTCATAGGATCAACACATAATTTAAATAGTGGCTAAAAAGTCCGACCCTGCTCGAGTCCATAGGTTTTGTTTTGCGCCTTCTACTTCCATTTTGTCGCTTGTAACCGCAGAGTGAGTCAAGGGAAAATCTCTAGGGAAGTGTGCTTGATAAGTGTACACTGTGCCCCAGCGGTTACAGTCTAATTAACTCCAACAACGTAATTACCTACTCTTCTGTTTAGACTGTATTAGAGTGAATTATCACAACTTTGTATCGTGCTTTCCTCTATATGCGCTTAAATTTGGCTTGATCCTGAATTTCAGGTCCAGCAAATAACTTCTACATCAAAAAGGCTTTAAATGTGCAGTTGGTGACTTTAATAAAGAAGTGTTTTTTTACAAACACAAGGTCAGCTCTTTAAATTTTTTTTATATTTTTGATAGGGCAATCAACTTTTACAACTGCGAAACATGTTTTAAAAGAACAAATATATGGCAGTAAAGTAGCGGAAAACCTACTTAAATCTAACATAGAATAAAGAAAGGAAGAGAGTTCTGTTTTGCCTCTAAGCAAGTTGCAACATAGTTGAGTCAACTCTCATTTTTGACTGTGAATCGAAAAAGAATGGGATGAGATTTTTTGAATGTTCGAGTTGTCTCCCATAACAGGACTTTTGATTGTGAACTATAGTAAACCACAACAGAAACTGACTTTAAACACAGGTACCTAATAACATAGCCATTAGTGAGCCAGTTAAGGGAAAAATATAGTTTCTTAATCCTGCTAATGTGGTTCTGTTCTGTTTGCACCTCAGTTTCTTTCAGCTCAATGTTCACTTCGAGGATAAAATAACAAATTTCATACGCCTGTTAGAGGAGCTCCAGCATGTTTGTAATCCTAATTACAACGTACTGGTTCGGACCGGCTTAATTTGGGAAACATGGAAGGTGGGATGGATAGGGAGTGAGGAAGGGAGACGGAGACGAACAGAGGACACATTAATGATGGAGTCGATGGTATAGGGAGATTAGAGCTATGGTCCGACTGGAACCAGGGTGACAGGAGAGGCGAGAAGTGTGGAACCAGTGAATGACTTGTGAACGGACAGAAAATAGTACATACATAGTCCTTTGGGGAACGGTCCGAAGGTCTGTCGTCGGTCTGTCGTCTTGAGTCTGGAGTGTGCCATTCAGTTACAGCGAGAACCTTGGTGGGGTCTGCTCGGATCTGCCCGCCCTCGAAGATGTAGCCGAGAAATGTGATGGATGTTTGGTGAAACACATTTCTCGGCTTTGATGTAGAGGCGGTTCTGCAGAAGACGTTGAAGGACTAGACGGACGTGGGATCTGTGCTCAGTGGGATATTTTGAAAAATATAGTGGCGTTGTGGAGTGACTCGAAGGCTGCGGTGATGAGCGGTAATGGGTATTTGTTTTTCACAGTGATGTTGACTTTTTTATTTTTTTAAACTTCTGTATAAGTTTTGTACATTTACTAAATACAGGGGAGCTCATTTTCTCTGTGTCACAATAATACCGATCCCCAACAAACAGGAAGAGGTCAGAACTGAAATTCACAAATCTTTTAGGTAAACATCTCACAAAAATATTGACCCACATGATACTAGCTAAAAAACAGTAACTGTACAAATGAATAAAGGTTACACTGACATGATGCAAGGGAAGATTTCAGTCTTAATAATATCTCATACAGGCTCGTGACTATTTCTAAATGGATTCAATCACATTTAGACTTGGATATGATACAGAGATTAGTGAGCCACAGCACAGATGTTCTAGATTAATCAGATACTAGTTTACTATATTTGATATTATATATATATTTATATAAACTGCTCAAACACTTTTAACAGAAGTCTACTTCTATGCCTTTAATCTGTCTAAAAAGGCAAAAGAAATCGAGCTTTGATGCAGGGAGGGCTTTCTGTCAGCTGAGGATGAGCGATGACCTGCCAGCCAGATGGACTCCTCCTTGTCAGGGTCCTTTCACTTCCTGTCGTTGTCCTTTGATATGCCTGATGACTAATGACTGGCCTGTGAAGAGCCACGCACGCAGACACAGCCTCATTGCATGCCTGTGTGTGTGTGTGTGTGTGTGTGTGTGTGTGTGTGTGTGTGTGTGTGTGTGTGTGTGTGTGTG
>JAVLVB010000428.1:358017-369061 GCA_032876305.1 Orestias chungarensis | reverse complement strand
CTGCATGCTGATTCCAGAGGAGTGAATGCTGCAAGTCATTGACTCGATGCAATCTGCTGGGGTTCCTTAGATTGGAAACTTTTTCAAATTGATTTGTTAGAATGTATCCTTGATTTTAATTGATTTTTTGTAAAGTGCCTTGAGACGACACCTGTTGTAAATTGGCGCTATATAAATAAACTGATTCTTGATTCTTGATTCTTGGTAATTGGCAGCTCCATAGTCAGAAACGTTGCTTTAGAGAAACCAGCAACCATAGTCAAATGTTTGCCAGGGGCCAGAACAGGCGACATAAAATCATACCTTTAACTGCTGGCTAAGGATAATCGTAAACACAGTAAGATTGTTATTCACGCTGGCGGTAATGACACCCGGTTACGCCAATCGGAGGTCACTAAAATTAGTGTTGCTTCGGTGTTTGAGTTTGCAAAAGCAATGTCGGACTCTGTAGTTTTCTCTGGTCCCCTGCCTGATCGGACCAGTGAAGACAAGTTTAGTCGTATGTTGTCATTCAACCGTTGGTTATCTAGGTGGTGTCCAGAAAACGGTGTGGGTTACATTGATAATTGGAAAACCTTTTGGGGAAAACCTGATCTGATCCGGAGAGACGGCATCCATCCCACTTTGGATGGAGCTGCTCTTCTTTCTAGAAATATGGCCGAATTTATTAACTCCCCAAATTACTGACAAACCAGGGTCCAGACCAGGAAGCAGAGTCGTAGTTTAGAACTCCCCTCTGCGGCTTCTCTACAGTTACCTACCCAACATCCCATTGAGACGGTGTCTTGCCCACGGCCAAAACCAAATAGATTAAAGATCAATCTAAAAAGAGCTAATCCTGAAAATCTCATAAAGATAAAAACAACTCAGATGAAACAAAAATGTACAACTATTAAGTGTGGCTTATTGAACATCAGATGTCTATCCTCAAAGTCCTTATTAGTTAATGATTTAATTCTTTATAATCAAATTGATTTGCTTTGTCTCACAGAAACCTGGCTGCACCATGAGGATTATGTTAGTATCAACGAATCAACTCCCTCTAATTATTCAAACTTTCACATTTCTCGAAGTACTGGGAGAGGTGGAGGAGTAGGAAGCATTTTCCAATCAGGTTTATTAATAAATCCCAGGCCAACTAATAGTTATAGTTCTTTTGAACATTTAACCCTTAGCCTTCCTCATCCAACCTCTAAAATAATTTAACCACTTCTGTTTGTTATTTTGTATCGTCCGCCAGGTTCTTACTCTGAATTTATAGATCAGATCTCAGATTTTTTATCTGAAATAGTGTCAAACACTGATAAAATCATTATAGTGGGAGATTTTAACATACATTTTGACACCAAAAATGACAGTCTAAATGTAGCCTTTACTGCCATTTTAGACTCAATTGGCTTCACTCAAAAAATCCAAACACCTACTCACTCTCTTGATCACACTTTAGACCATGTGGTGACTTATGGCATTGAATGTGAAAAAGTTATAGTGCTGCCTCATAACCCTCTCCTTTCTGACCATTTTTTGATTACTTTTGAGATCTTTTTCACTGAGTACTTAAAATCTGAAAGAAAATGTCTTTATAGTAGGTTTCTATCGGACAATGCTGTTACAGCCTTCAAAGAATCCATTCCACCCCCAATTTCTTCAGTATTTCAGAGAAACGCAGTGGAGGGAAACAAATTAATTTAGTGCCCTACACAGATTGATGCTGTTGTTCAAAGTATTACGTCCTCGTTGCGTACAACATTAGACAATGTAGCCCCCATAAAAAGGAAAGTGATTACTCATAGGAGGTTGGCCCCCTGGTTTAATTCAGAACTTCGTACTTTGAAGGGAAAAACCAGGAAATTGGAGATGAAATAGCGGTTTTCGCTTTTAGAGAAGTCCTATTTATCCTGGAAAAACAGCGTGCTTCTGTATAAAAGGACCCTGCCCCAAGCTAGATCTGCATATTTTACTTTACTAATAGAGGAGAATAAGAAAAATCCTAGGTTTCTTTTTAATACAGTTGCTAAACTTACGAGAAATGAAAACTCTGTTATATCACCCATTCCTCCAACTCTTAGCTGTAATGACTTTATGGAATTCTTTATTGATAAAATTGAATCTATTAAAACAAAATTTATGGCACCCTACCAAACATAACTACTACCTCAGTAAGCAATGAGGTACTGAATGTGGCTCTGGAGCCTGATCTCTGTTTGAAGTGTTTAGTTCCAGTTGAGCCTTCTGAGCTTTCAAAAATATTTTCTTCATCTAAGCCTTCAACTTGTATGTTGGATCCAATCCCGACAAAATTGTTTAAAGAAGTATTTCCTATTATTATATTATTATTGTAATTTGTCATTGGTGAAGGGTTATGTGCCAGAGGCTCTTAAGGTAGCTGTAATAAAACCCCTACTTAAGAAACCTTCTTTTGATCAAGAAGACTTAATAAATTACAGACCCATATCTAATCTTCCTTTTTTATCTAAAATCCTTGAAAAAATGGTTGCTAATCAACTGAGAGAGCATTTGAGGAATAATGACCTATTTGAAGAATTTCAGTCAGGTTTCAGAGCTCCTCATAGCACTGAGACAGCTCTCCTTAAAGTTACAAATGATATTCTCATAGCCTCAGACAATGGGGTCGTGTCTATTCTAGTTCTGTTAGATCTCAGTGCTGCTTTTGACACAGTCAATCACAATGTCTTCATTGAAAGGCTCGAACACACTGTGGGGATCAAGGGAACAGCATTAGGCTGGTTTAAATCGTATTTGTCTGATACTTCCCAGTTTGTTCATCTAAATGACAATGTTCTCGGCATTCTAGAGATTCTAGGAACTGGTGGTTCCTAGAATCCTAGATTTTTTGTAAAGTGCCTTGAGACGACACCTGTTGTAAATTGCCGCTGTATAAATAAACTGATTCTTGATTCTTGATTCATTGTAAGGTTACTTGTGGAGTACCACAGGGTTCTGTACTTGGCCCAATTCTATTTACTTTATACATGCTCCCTATTAGTAAAATCATCAGACTGCATGGTGTTAATTTCCACTGTTATGCTAATGATACACAACTGTATTTATCTATGAATCCTGATGAATCCAATCAGTTTGGTAGATTACAGGCATGTCTAGATGATATAAAAATGTGGATGACTTTAAACGTTCTGCTCTTGAACTCTGAAAAGACAGAAGTTGTTATCTCTGGACCAGAACCTCTAAAAAAGAAATTGCTTAGTCAGCCACTTGACCTGGATAGAATCAGGTTGGCATCTGATGACAATGTAAAGAACCTTGGTGTTATTTTTGATCAGGAAATGTCTTTCAAGTCTCATATAAAACAGGTCTGTAAGATTTCCTTCTTTCATTTTAGGAATATAGCAAAAATGTGAAATATTCTCTCTAGGGCAGATGCTGAAAAACTAGTCCATGCATTTGTTACTTCAAGGCCGGACTATTGTAACTCTTTATTAGCAGGAAGTTCACAAAATGCAATTAAAAGTCTACAGTTGGTCCAAAATGCTGCGGCAAGAGTTCTGATGAAACTTAAAAAGAGAGATCATATCTCCCCAATTTAAGCTTCCCTTCATTGGCTCCTTGTCAAACTTAGAATAGATTTTAAGATTCTTCTTTTGACATATAAAGCCCTCGCTAATAAAGCTCCATCGTATATCAGAGATCTGATTACTCCTTATGTCCCTACCAAAGCACTTAGCTCTCAGACTGCAGGTTTACTGGTGGTTCCTAGAATCTCTAAAAGCACAATGGGAGGCAGATCTTTCAGTTATCAAGCTCCTCTACTGTGGAACCAGCTTCCAGCTTTAGTCCGTGAGGCAGACACCCTGTCTAGTTTCAAATCTAGGCCTAAAACCTTCCTGTTTGATAAAGTTTATAGTTAGGAAGAGGTAGAGAAGACAGCCTAATCCGGTTGGGGGAGGAACTCAGTCTTGACAGACGGTTCTCCTTTGCTCTACCTTTTTCATGTCTCACTCTATAGGGTTAAGTTATTTAAGTTTTTCTACAGTTATGCTGCTATAGGCTTAGACTGTTGAGGGACAATCTGACCACTTCTCTCTCTGCTACTTTCTTCCTTTGTCCAATCTACTTAGTTACCGTTATTTCAACCTTGTTAACCTTTTGTTTTCTCTTAGTGTTCTTCTCTCCATAGTAACCACATCTGGGCTGGCGTTCTGTTAGCTGAGACAGCTTCTTGGATGAGAACATGGGCTGAGATGCTTCCAGTGACGTTCTACAACTGCTGCTATACACTCTATTATTTCAGTATCCTGTGCTTCTAATTTAGCTTTCTGTCTCTTCAAACCCCCAGTCAGTCGTGGCAGATGGCTGCTTGTACTGAGCCTGGTTCCGCTGGAGGTTTCTTCCTGTTAAAGGGGAGTTTTTCCTCTCCACTGTCGCTACATGCATGATCAGTGTGAGGGATTGCTGTAAAGTCAACGACAACACAAGCCATTGTTTTGGTCTGCTGATTCCAGAGGAGTAAATGCTGCAAGTCAATGACTCGATGCAATCTGCTGTGGTTCTTTAGATTGGAAACTTTTTAAAATTGATTTGTTATGATGTATCTTTGATTTTAATTGATTTTCTGTGAAGTGCCTTGAGACGACACCTGTTGTAAATTGGCGCTATATAAATAAATTAATTCTTGATTCTTGATCTCTCCCATTGTCTCTTGAATGTCTAGACTGTGAAAATAACACAGCCCTGCCCTCCAGCACTATTAGGAGCAGCAAATCCCCGACAGCAACATTGCTGTCCTTCATGTAAAACAAAGGTGAATTCTAATTTGCATTCTCTCTACATGAAATCAATGATAAAAAATGGCGCAATCCCAGATACTTAATAAATATGTTTTGTTGTAGTTTTGTTGTACGGAGTCTTAAGATCTAGTTCTAAATCCCCCGTTTTAATTTTACGTTCACAGTGAGATGAAAGGTGGTCAATAGTGATGTAAAGATCGATTAGATTGACATAGCAAAACCCTTGGGAAAACAAAAATGTCAAACATACCGCCATACACAGACATAGTTTTTTTTTTTGGGGTGGGGGGTGCACAAGGGACATGTCCCCTGCACTTTTTATTGTCCAAAAACAATGTTCCGCTACACTACACCAAAATTGTTAGCACAGGGCCAAGCGGAAAACAACTGCTCAAGCTGAGGCCCACTTCTCTGAGTTAAGACCGCCCACCAGCACTTGATTGGCTCCCTGTTGTTTGGCTCTCTTGTGTGATTGGCTGTCTCCACTGTCACTCCTGACCCCGTGTGAAAGCATCATGTCTGTGATTTGTAAAGTGATAAGTGATTGGGGGAAGTTTGTTGTTTTTATTACGCGCCTTTTTGTACTTTGTTTGGGGTTGTGTGATGGAGGCTGCGGTTGAAATTACGAACGGCAGTTTTAAAAGCATTTTAAATCCAAAATTAAGTGTCTCTTGTCAAATTATCGAGAGACCCATCCACAGAAAGAGATCCACCTAAACAGCAAAATTTGGCAGGATGTAGCAGCATGCAGTAAGCAACATTTTTGATATGATCAAGCTATTTATGAGATATATTAATTAGCTCTAAGCTTTCCTGAAACGTGAGCAGTATTGACAACGTAAGGAGTATTGTCTGTCTGACAGCTGTCTGTAATAATTCAGCACAAGGTTGGAATACCATCCACATAGGCTGACTTTTTCCAGCATTGCATGAAGTCATCCAGCTGGACGTGCGCTTAAAGCTGGTGGTGCCTCAGGGGGGCTGCAAACAAACGCACGTCATATCTTTCAGTTACTGATTTGTTCAAAGAAGTCTGAAATGTCCAATGCTCCACTTCAGATTTATGTGCTACATATTTCTGGACTATCACATAAAATCCCAATAAAACATGTTTAGTTTTGTTACTGTAATGTGAAAAAGTTCAAAAGGTGTAAATGATTTTGTAAGACACAGTAGCTGTTGACTGCAGCACTCTTTAACCTGAAGCCCACCAATAACTCTGTTCCATCTTAGAAAATCCAAAGAGCCTAATCTGTCCCTCCATTGTATCTTATTCTTTGCAGACAAACTTTTTCTATTAACAGAGCAATGGATTTGAAAAGAAAAATCAATGATAAAGTGTGTTTTGTGCTGCTGGGTGTCAAAGTGATGTAATGATGGTCAACACAGAATGAAAGGACCCCTGTTCCATTTTTCAAACTGTGTGGAAGAAGAGGAGGAAGGAAAAGAGAGACGTGGTGGATGGGAGCAGCAGCCGAGGAGGAGGTGAATGAGCAATATGTGAGTGTTGAGAGAGCTGAGGGGGGAAAAAAAAGAAGGAACGCCAAGGCTTCAGGTTTGATGTGGGCGTTTTTCTGACAGCTATAATTCTCCAGCCTACAGAATTTCATCAACACAAGTTGTGTTAAAGCTGTGCCGCAGGGCTGCGGCCCTTTCAAGTCCCAAGCTCTGACAGGTAGATTTATTAGTCCTGAAATTTGTACAGATCAGACGTCACTCATGGCAAACTGTCAAAGTGTCAGTGCGGCAATGTTCCTGCAGGGGCCCTTTGCTGTTTTTCCAGGCGGCTCTGCGGGGACAGGAGATTTTTCAACACCGCTTCAACTCCAAACGCAATGAATGTGCCAGAACGAGCCAGAACACAGAGCATCAGAATTTATATCCCACTTAATTCTCTTGATCCAAACATTTCTGACATTAGGCGGAAATAAAGAGTGACATAAATCATAAAAAAGTACATTTGTCTGAAAATAGCTGCAGAAGAGACAGGAATAAGTTAAAGAGTTGCACTGGGATTTTTTTTTCTGAGTCGTTGAGCTATAATTCACCAAGTTGGAGTATGGTTACAGTTTCTGGGCTCAGGCTCAGTATATCACTAAAACCAGAATATTTGAGTGAGAAAAGGGAGACAGTTGGTTGGGAGAGGAGGGAGGGAGGGAAATAAATTAGGTGGAGGTGCTGAGTGTCACAGAGGAGTAATGGAGGAGGAGGTAAACACAGGGCATGTGCAGGTTAACTTCACGTTGTCAGATTTATGACCTGGTTCGACGTGTCGGTCCTCAGTTATATGGGCTCTACCTCTGAAGGGGATGTGTGGATTAAAAGGAAAATAAAAATATCTGAGGGCAGTGGAGGGTTGGGAGTGGACCGGCGGAGAAAGAGAAAGCCGGCTGTGAGTGAAGGAGTAAGGTAGGAGGTGAGTCAGTTCTTTTGGCTCCCTGTAAGGACCTTCATTCAACTCGACATCTGGTTCTGATATTTCAAAGTTAATTAGTCATATTGAGTCTGTCTGAAGATACATTTATCATCCAGCAAAAGAACACAAACATGTTGAAAAATGAAAGGAAGTGGGGTGACACATTGGCTGACATTTAAATAAATCATTTCAGCGTGATTAAAAACTTACGGCCTGTTGATGGGCGTGAGCGGCTCCGGCGGGAGAGAAGGCAGAAAGCTCGTCACACAGGGGAAGCCTTGTTTTGGCTTTCTAATTACTGTGCCTACTAGCTGTGTGTCTGCTGTGAGACTTCTGCACATGTGACAATGAATAGATATCCAGCAGCAATTTCTATCATGTGTGTATCAATTTCATCATTCATTACGCTCACTCTGACTCCAATTAAATTTGTTGCCTAATGTCCCTTCATGGCACGTCCTGCTGCTGTGATGACGTTTTTATTCAGAGAAATGCTTACAACCGCTGATGGATGTAACTTTATTAGTAGAGTCAATTTCAGTTTCATCTTTAGTACAAATCCAGATGTTCTGTCAAGACCTGAAATGTTTGTTAGGTGACATCAGTGAACAAACAGCATCATTAAGACCAAGGAGCACAACAGACATTTGTTTTACTTCTTGAAAAGCTTTGCTCAAGTCTTATTTGCAAAATCAAATTACTATTACCCACCTGCAAGCCTAGCAAGATGGTCCTGTCTGCTTACACCAGTAGTTCTCAAATAGTGGGGCGCGCCCCGTGACCCCTGGGAACGGTTTACTGCCCAATTGGGGCGGTTTTCATTTTGATTTTGAGGAAAAAAATAGCTTTGGGCGGGTGGAGATAATTTGGGCTGGTTTGAAGTCAGATTGGCGGTTTTTGAGTTAACCTGTTGAAACACATGTCCACCCATTACTGGTTCATAGCAAAGCCTCCCTGACCTTTCTCCATCACTGAATAGCCAATGTCATCTGCCAGGGCGTTTACCACATAGAAGTAGCGCCACAAATTATGGTAATTTTAGCATAATTGGATAAACTTAGCGGGAACATGCCGAAGTGAGGAAAGTATAAGAAGTGTTACCGAACAGAGTGGGAAAGCGACAATGATCTTAAACCATGGATAGTGCCATCTAAAACTGATGAAATTAAGGCTCACTGCCAATTTTGCAATACAGACATACGGGCCCACTTGAAAGACCTTAAGGACCACGTCGAAACAAAGAAGGATAGATTGCGGTGCCTTCCCACGGTCGAAGATTTCATGGTGGCATCAGTGAGTAATGCTAGCAGGGAGATTTGTGACGACCAGAAACACCTTGAACTCCGCATTGCAACATACGTAGCTTGCCACACTTCCATTAATGCAGTGAAGCCTTTCAGGAGCAAAGAACCAAGTGTACGGCTGTGATCAAGTCCGTTTTGGCACCATACTTTCCAGAAGAACTTCGAGAGGACATCAGCGACTCACCATATGCGCTTTACTTGGACGAAACAACCGACATCCCCGTGAACAAGTTACTCTCCATATGTGTGAAATACCGATCAAAAAAACACATGCGATTTGTCAGCACTTATCACCTAACTCTCAAGCGCGGATGCTGCAGGTATTTTTAATGCTATTATAGAGTTTTTGCAAGCTAATGGCCTGGACAATGCAAATATGGTTGGCATAGCAAAAGATGGAGCGAGCGTCATAGTCGGCAGTCATCATTCTGTGTATACATTGCTCAAAAAGAAACAGCCGAATCTGCAGTTAATAAGGTGTGTATGTCACTCATTGGACATTGTAGCTCAAATAGCAATGCAGCAGCTCCCAGGCAATATTGAGTATATGATCAGGGAGAACTACAACTGGTTTGCGCATTCGGCTAAACGTCAAAGTGACTATCGGGCTATTTATGAGACCGTTAACGATGGAGCATGTCCGTTAAAGTTAATCTCTCCGAGTCTCACTTGCTGGTTGGTTACAGCAGACTGCATTGATAGAATCCTTGAACAAGAAGATGTTCTCACACCCTCACATTTTAACTTAGTAGCTGGTTCTGAGCACTGCTATTCATTGCGGCTCCTGGGTGAAATGTCTAAAGATAAGACTAACAGTCTTTATTTACATTTTCTCCATCCTGTATTGTCAGAAATAAAAGCAGTGAATAGGTGTTTTCAGCTGGAGACCGGAGATAGCCTTGCTGTGTTTCGGGACCTCAACCGGTTGTACATGTCCACACTGAAACGCCGATCGTTTTCCGGATGAATAACGAACAACAGCTTAGAGAACTTGACCTAAAATCGTCCAGTATCTACTTGTTACCCACAGATGTCGACTTAGGGACCGCATTTGGTCAGAAGTTGGAGGTCAGTTCTCTCTCAGCTGAGAAAAAACATGCGGTTCTTACACGGTGCATGGACTTATTAAAAGAACTCCTGGTCCAGTATCAAACGCGCTTACCTGCATCGATGGAGTTTCTGCAGAAACTGGAGGTCCTGTGTCTAACATCAGTTATGTCCAGCAGGATTAAAGTCCAACAGCTGCCAAAGGAGTTTTTCTCAGGCTCACAAGATTCACTTGAGACACAGTGGAGAAATTTTGCCTTCTGCAGGATTCTCTACTGGCCCTACAATCGATGCATTCTGGTTGGAAGTGGAATCTTTTAAAGATGCTGGAGGAAACCACTGCTTTCGGGATTTAGCGCTTGGTGCAATTAAACTCCTCACCCTCCCTCAAGTTCGCCAGTTGAAAGAGCTTTTTCACAAGTTGCTCTGCTTAAAGACGACTCCAGAAATCACATGGGCTTGCCGCTTCTGTCAAGTTTGATGGATGTGCGTATTGGACTAACACGGAATGGATGGACATCAGCAACATTTCGTCCTCCCCGACAGCTATTGGGAAGATTTGATTCAATCATGTACTGATCACAAATCACCATGGATTGTACATAGTTCATTGGAACTAAAGTTCAGCGTTCAGATGTTCAATGTTCCAGCCAAAAATTAAAGCATTAAAGGTAAGAATTCAAAATCAATCATAATAAATGTAATTATTTCAGTTATGTAAAAATAAGCTTAGCATATTTGTGTGCGCACTGATTGTAGTTTGTCTTCTAAATGTAAAAAGAGGAGTACTCTATGTGGTTATGAATCCACCTGCAAACGTGTTAGTACAGGTATGTGATGTGTCACATGACACTCACTGGATCTGACATCGCTGAATAAACAAAGGGCACCCATTATAGCACAAGAGCGCCGCACGCTTGCCTGCTGCAACACTCTGATTGGTTAACCTCTCAAGTCAGTTAAACGTAACCCCGCTTTGCCCATCTTACCATTGGCTAATATCAGAGTTGTTGGTGCATACATTGATTTGATTGGTCGCCACGCCCGTTAGCTGCCCCAGTCAGGGCGGAAGAGCCGTCGAAGCATTAAGAAGGCGGGGCTTCGGAGCTAGACCGAAGGCTTTCATTGGATTCCTGTCGTCGTTTAACCCGTCCTCTCTCGACTGGTTGGTCTAGGCCCAGAAAGAGGTTGTCCGGAGCATATGTGGCTGGGTCAGAGTTGTTTATGGAGAACAACTCTGCGCTGATTTTGTTGGGTTTTAGCTTTTTGACATGTAGTGTTAAATTAGCTGAAATGTGTTCATGTTCACACAGTAAATATAACAATATATTAATTGGGCGGGTTGTTGTGTGGTGTGGTGGTTTTTAACAGATTTTTGGGCTGGAAAACCTCGACTCTATCTGGCAAAACTGACACTGAAGACCAAGTACAGGTCCCAGGTAGACATTGAGCAGGAGCTTAGAGTTGCAGTATCAATAAGCAAAATGTGCTCATTTGGGGGGGGGGGGGGG
>JAVLVB010000428.1:331835-357917 GCA_032876305.1 Orestias chungarensis | reverse complement strand
ATAAAACTTCAAGACATACAGACAGCCAGAGACTGTTTAACAATTTTAATCCCAGAATGCACTGAATTAAACCATTCTCAAGCAGTGTTGCCAAATTCTCTGTATTATTAGTAGCTATCGGTTGTCCTAAAAGTCGACGAAAGATTTCTTCACCTAATGTGCATGATTGTTTTTAGTAACAATACCAACCCTCCTGCTTTATCCGGGCTTGGGACCGGCAAAAAAGACACAGTTGAGACAATTAAAAAAGTCGCTAGATTTGTCACTAGTGGCTTTTTTGAATATTTGTTGCTAGGGGGGGTCTGAAAACTCCCTGAATTAAGCAAGAAAGTTGTCAAGTTGGCAACATTGATCTCATGCAGTTACCAGGATGTAATACAGCAGAAATCAGGAGCAATACTGTTGTCGACACCTAGCAAAAAAGAAAATCTTATGAACATTTATTGAGAGCAACAATTAGCACAGAGTTAGTAGTAGAGGGGGTATAGAGCTATGTGTAAGAGTTTGGATAGGAGATGCCCTTTGAACAGGTGGGTCTTCAAGAGTTTCTTGAAGACAGACAGGGAGGCTGATGTTCTTGTGGCGCTTGGTATGTCATGCCACCATGTTGGAACTAGGGCTGCAACGATTCGGCGACGTTGTCGAAAGAAATCGATAATAGAGAAAGTCAACAATGAATTCCACTGTAGACTTTTCAAACAGAGTGAAGCATATCGCTTAATTACTTAATTAATTCTGCCAAGAGTCACGTGCACAATAGCGTCGAGCGGTTATCTACACAGGAATGCCGGCGTCCAACACATTAGTTACGCGTACAAAAAACCTGTCAAGTTTAGGAGCATTTTTGCCTGGATACGACGAATAAAAAGATTACTTGCAAGGTTTGCAAAGCAGACCTTACGTATCATGGTAGCACCTCTGAGATGCATGAACATTTGAAAGAACGCATGTCGGGCACTTGAACGAAACGGAGTCTGACTCGCCTCGGTAAAATTCAAGCAACATTCACACCAATGCATTTTGTTTTTGGTGTAAAATATACATTTTCTAAGCGTTTTTTCATTCTAAAAGAGACCTTTAACTTTATGCCTCACTGTGCCTGACAAATGTATTTTAAATTAAATGCATGCATTTAATTTAAAATACGGATCATTTTTAAAGGCTTTACCGTACAAGCTGGGAGACCAGTCAGGGGTGCGTTGCAATAGTCAAGGCGGGAGATAACCATAGACAGAAATCGGAGTAGGGTAACTGTTGTTTTCAATTTAGTGTTAATTAGGTTAAAGTCAAACTTGCTACATTGCAAAATCTTGAAGACAATCTGTTTTTTTACACTTGCTTTTATTACCGGTGTTCTTATTTGTTTATAGTTGTACTTCATTTGTTTGGCAAGGTATTAGTTGAGTGTTTAGTCGAGAGTTTGTTGAAAGAGAGAGATAGAGAGAAAGAGTGCCTCTTGGCAGTCTGTGCTTATTCTATAAATCTGAACAAAGCTTGCAGTGAAATCGGTATTGCTTCAACTGTTGTTATTTTATATTGCAATAAAATCCATCTGATATTTATTAAACAATAACTACAGTAAGACTTAAAATTATTATGTAATATATTTTTCTTCAGGAATAGCATGGAAGCTGGTCAGAGTTGATTGGCAAAAAATACTTTATAATACTTTATGTTGGGCAAGAATTTAAAACATAAAATGTATAATGATTGTGTCAGGTTGAGTCCTTTCAGTGAACTTTTCAGGTTGTCCACTGGGGGTTGCCAGAGACGCCGCTGCTGATGCATCTCCTCACTTGGCCAGGTGCATCCCTTTCGTAGTGACGAGCTGGACCAGTTTAAGAGTGGTGGATCAGCTACTCTTCGCCTGAGTATTAGTTGCTTCTGGTAATCCTCTTGCTCTCAGTGCCAACTCTAGTTAATCTCTAGTGATTGCTCTCTAGTTAAATTTTAATTGTGTCTTCTAGTTTTAGTTCTCAGTTGCCTCAAGTCTCTAGTTTCTCCAGTTACCTTTTTGACCCTTCAAGTTCTCTAGTTTTTGTAGTTACTGTTTGTTTATTTGTTACTTTGTTTTTGCCCCTCATCATCTCCTTTGCTCCACCTAGGTTCCCACCATCACCAGTATACAAACCGTTCAAGATTCTCACCGTTCCGTTCAACTGTCTGGTTTCTCCGCTCCCCTGGTTCAGCTAGGTCTGCTCGCTCTACCCCTCTCCATCTGCTGTGCTCACCTCCTAGACAACCAACCCCTGGATACACTGGAAGGACTCACCACTCACTCCTCCTGGCGTCAACCATCAATCTACAAGTAAGATCTATCCCATTACCCTTCACGTTCCGCCTGCATCACCTCACCCCGCTCTACTTACCTCTCAGTTGTCTCCGGTCTCTCACGTCGTCCTCGCCATTCTCTGAGTTGCCCTTGGAACTGTGTCGTTGCCGTTCGTTCCTGGTTCCTGCTCGCTGTTGGCTGTCTCTGGATCACCCGCGTTGCCGATCATCTCTGGTTCCCGTCCATTGTCTCTGGATTTCCCTTTGCCGAACATCCCTGGTTCACAGATCCCTTCCACGTCCCTTCAATAAAGTACTCCTGAGAATCCTCGAGTTTATGTGGGTCAGAAGCTTGAACAATATGACAGGTTGAAGTTGTAACCTCATGCAATGTGTAAAAGTTTAAAGGACTGTCAATTCATTTGTAAGTCTCTGCATAAGATTTAACATCAATGCATAAGGAGAAAACTTTAGATTGTGTCCAAAATTAAAATGACATAAAATGTTGCTGAGATGTGAGAATACCGTTCAATGTAAATCCAAATGTTATGATTCACTTGCATTGTGTTCATTTTGCTTTTGTTGTATGACTTAAAAGGCATTACACAAAGAGCAACTGAGGTGCTGCAGCACACATTACAAAGGATTAACTCAGCCTTGCAGAAAGGCCTGAGTGAAAAAAATATGACTGGCAACCAAAATGGTGTCTGTCAAGATGGAAAAAGGCAAGATGAAAGAACATGTCAAGGGAGAGATGATATCTCTTCTGAGCCTGCGGCCAATGCATGCACATTCTCACCAAACTGCTCATACACACAACAACACACACACCCTCTGACAGAGTTTTAATAAAACCTGTCCAACGCCCTCTCCCTGGGTAAAGAGTGAGTGATGGCTTGCATAGACTGGAGGCAGAGCTCCAACAAACCAACCAGACTCTCTTCCACCACACACACACACACACACACACACACACACACACACACAGTTTGTATTTGTTCGCCTATTATGACTTTGTATTGACATCCATTCATTTAAGTAACTGGATTTTGCCTAAGTCTTACACTCACCCTAAACTTAAAAAGAGAGGTCTACCGCTTTACGCCCCCATGACGCATATTGGTCTTAAAAAAGTTAGTGAATATGCTAGTAAAACACCTAAATAAAATAGTTAAGTACACTTAAGCACATAGTCGACAGGACAGATCTCCTCTGACAGACACTTACCCATCTTGCTTGGCTTCATCCAAAAACTACTATAACCAATACTTTAGTATTTGTGTGAATATGTCCCGATGTGCTGAAATGCTGTACTTTTGACCTTTTAGCAAACACAGTGGGGATAAGATTTTTAAAATTGTGTGTAATTTTGCAAACAGGATCTTGATTGAGACATTTCTTTCTCCTGCTAAATCGCGATCTTCGCAGACAAAAGCTTTATCAATATTTGTTGAGTCAAAAGGGTGAGTCTGTGTTTGATGGGAGGTCTCCAGTTTCTAATTACCTGCAAACTAAAGTGTGTATTTGTCTTCAGGAGAAAAAGGCCAGACCTCCATGAAGATGCCTGTCTGTTTGATGTTATCTTGCCTGGTGAGCCGATGCACTGCTATGCACATCGGACTGACATAACCAAATACCTCAGTGATTTCAGCCCTGCGTTCACGTGTGTCTGTGCAGTCATTAGTGAGGGCACAACAACCAGATGACACGGTGCAAATGTCATGTGGGCATACATGTTGACTAGCCTGTCATCCCGGTGAACCTGTCAAATGTTGGCGGTGTGCGTCAGTGTGACATTAATAGAAGGGCAGCGAGAAAGAAATGAGGAACAGATGGAGGTCAACATCCCAGCGTGTGGATTCAAGGACTACAAAGAAAGTAGAGATTTACACCCCAGTAATGATTTTTCAGTCCAGACTGCTTGTAAATCACATTCTCTGTATGGTTTGCAGGTGAGGCTTCGTACTGAACAGTCAGGGGGTCGCAGCAGAAGCAGACGAGAAGATCCTGTTCTGACAAACTGGTCAAACAGAATCAACAGATATCTCCAGCAGGACTGAATCCAGATGAGAAACAGACCCTATTTTTACTGTGAGGGTACATGGAGAGCTCCATTTAACATGAATCAATGTGGAAACAGCACTTATATTGTGCACTGACTGGTGTAATACAATATAGCTCTTGTAGAAATGAAGATGATCTGATCTCAATCTGAATGTTTTACACGGTTCTGTTTCTGCTACCCTCCTCTTGTATCTAATTTGGATCAGTTACTGCTATTCTGACTGAGAACTTGAGGTTTCTGCCTATTAAAGGGACGTTTTCCCTCTCCACTGTTTCTACATGTATGCTCAGTATGTGGGATTGCTGTAAAGTCGACCACACAATGCGAAGTCAATGCAATCTGCTGGCTTTCCTTAGATAGAAATCCTTAGATAGTATGATTACATTTAAAAGAATAATCTTGTAAAGTGTCTTTTGATGATATGTGTTGTGAATCAATGTTAACAAAGAAGGTAAAAGGTGAATGAAATTAGTAGTAGTTGCTTCATACAACAGAGACGTGGCTTTACATTGATATCTTGGTATACCTGGTGAAACAGTTTATGAGTCACAGCACTCAATTTGATCAAGTAAGATAACAGGGCTGTTTCTGTATTTTAGAACATACAGTTGTGACTAAAGGGACATTCCACTCATACCCAATAGTTGCTGGCACAATTACCTTGCGCAATTCTGGCCATTCAAATCCATCCAACGTTTCAGATACAAGGAAAGTGTTTGCACGCCATCAACACCATGTCCTTAAATGCATTTGATTTAATATTCAAATCAAAAAGACTTAATGAAGCCAAAAGGGAAATTAAAGGGTATGGTTACTGATACAACTTAACTGTAAAAATTGTTGTAGATGCTGATAGTTGTGAGCGCAAAGATTCCCCTGTGTCAGTCGGCGTTTCAGGGTTTCTCTAAGAACGTCTGACTCAGGACGCAGTTGTTGTTTAAAAGGGTAATAAAGTGGATGTCCAGGGTTCACCATCATTTCCTTATTTTTATGATGTATCTTTCTGTGCCCAAAGATCTTCAGATATTTCAGAATAGCCCCCAGAACAGAACCAGCCTCCTGTATTCGATTTTTAGCCTTTTCAAGTTCTTGGCTCTGATTCTGCTGGGAAATGCACTGAGCTGTATTTATCGGTTTAGGCCCTGCGGGGGGATCATCAAGGGTTTCTGTTTGACAGCGGCAAATTGTGCCAGTCATACGTTTTTTCTTTTTATTGTACCACTTATTACACTCCGTGCCTCCTGTTTGAGGTGGATCAGAGGTTGAACAGTAGTGGGTTTACTTCAACCTCCCCCTTTTTGTGCCAACATGTTGCATCTGATTGCAAGGCGGAAAAAAAACAGAAATCTTTGGAATCCAGCCCAGGGAAGATCTTTTAGAAGCAAAGATGCTTGACGCTAAAAGAAAAAAGCAGATAGACCACCAGGGTGTTCACCATTCAGTAAATGAGAATATCTGGTTTATGTCTGACTCATGCCTAACACTGTATTCCAGCTCACTGTTCAAACATTATGCAAATTGATTGATTTGTTAATTATAAATGGCCTGAGACACTTGTTTGGAGCTTCATAAAACAACTTTCTTGTGAAAAAGGCTTTTAAAGAGTATTTTTAAAAGCTGTGGAACGTTATGTTCCAAGTCATCGTCCCATGACTGATAACCAGACTAATATGAAGTGAACATTTTACCACACAGTACTGCAAAAATATGATATGGTTACATCAATCCAAGTTATGAACTGGTAATTCTGAAATGATCATTTAATGAAGCCCCATGTAAAATCTTCCCAATATCATCTCCACCCATGTTCCATTCATTACAAACATAAAGGGGTTATAAATGTTGATGACTTTAAACGAGATAAGGTGTTAAAAGAAAACCAGATAATGCCTGTTAGCCATCCTGAAATGGCCACCAGTTTTAAACTCTTGCTACCAAAGACGGGCATAAAGTTGTGTCAGCAGAGTCTAACAAAGAGAACCGGCTGTCTCTCTGGGCTTGGCTTCACTTAGTGGAGGGTGAGGTGTTTTATTGCAGCCTAATAAACCTACTACCTATTTTACAGGCAAATTAATGGGTGTGGGATAAAAGTGCGGATGATGCTGACAGGTTAGATGTGACTGCAATGACCAAACTCTCAGCCAGAGCCAGAAGAAGAAAACAGACACACCGTTGCATAGAGAACAACAATATAGTGAAGATCAGGAAATATTGCTTTTATTCTAAATCACATTCATTAAATTTTATTTATTAGACATGTGGAAGTCAGTAACATTCCTCCCAGAACAGTGTTTCTAATGATTTGCACATTGACAGGATGTGGGCCCAATCTTCCAGGTGAATGTTCACTGTCAGATAAAAGGCGAAGAGTGCGGCTGAAACTGGGTCAAGCTGATGTTTCATGGGTTTCATGGGAGGACTGACAGGGGGAACATGCGTATCAGTTGATGCGTCTAAAGACAGTTGATGCAGCTGTGTTTGTCTATGAAGCCATCAGCTAAAGTCTGGCCACTGAAGGGTGAAGAAAGCCACAGTTACCCAGAATAACAACATTTTATTCCCCAGATCAATGGCTGCTTGAGGGAATGTGGGAATTAAATATTGCATTGAGTTGGAACAATAAAAATTGACATATAGAAATATAGTCCAAACATAAAATGTATTCATTTTGACAAATAGCAACTTATACACTTGAAACCTTTTCAACATTTGTGAATATATAGCCACATATTTCAGTACCCCTTATTAGATCTTTATTAAAAATTGACCCATACGAAGTAGTGCATCTATATATGTTCTTATTTTCTATAAAATACATTCAGTCAAAGCAACTGTTTTGTAAGAGACGCCTGTGCAAAGACCTGAGAACCTTTTTTCAGGGGACATCAGTGAACAAATAGCATCATGAAGACTAAGGAGCGCAGCTAAAAAAGGGGGAGCACATTTTGGAAAAGGGTTAAAGCAAAATTAGGTTTTAAAGCAAAACCTAAAGCTTCAAACATCTTGCAGAACATTGTTTAAACAATTATGTGAAAATGAAAGGAGGATGGCAAATCTGGGCTTGGAGGAGAAGTTGCAAATATGCCTATATAGTGATTTTTGAGCTGCATAAATCCACAACTCCAGTGGAAGGATTGGTGAACATGACAACTATTACCTGGTTTTCCTCAAGGAGATAAATCTATAGGAAGTCCTGGCAAATATTTTAAATAAAGTAGTTTAGTTTGTCATGTGGAACAGGGTAAAAAAGGTTGCGTGCTTGGATGATAGCTCTTTCAGAGGATAATTATTTATTTTCACTTTCATATTAACGTCTTTTTCCTCACACCTTAGAGTAGCACTCTTAAAATGCAAAACTTAGCAACAGTAACATTTCTGTGAGTCACCTCTCAGTTGTGTCGTCCAAATAAGTTTTAATGGAAGTTTTAACCTTTTTTCCAGGGAACCAGCCTGTTTTTCTTAGCCCTGCTGTAGCTCTAACCATGCACAAGTATTTTTTTCACATTCATGGGGTGGTCGAACTTTTCACGAGATTTACATGACGTGCAAACAGAATATTGGGATTCGGGTCTATTGCCCCCACCGCATTCCTGTGGTACGCCTTCCAGCCATGTCCATGTGTACTCAAGCCCATGTGTGTTGGTATGCACCAGTCACAGCTGTGCAGCCTGTCACTCAGAAAGGGCAGCAATGAAAGGAGCTTCAATTCTCCTCAGTCCTCCTCCACCCACTCCTCTCACACCCTCTTTTCCTTTTTGGCCTGAAAAGAATTGCTGACCCCTTTCCCCCTGTCAGCACCAGGTATAATATGACTGGCCATCACGGTCCGTTTGACCTCAGGCATTACCCTGCAGCTGGTTGTTCCATCGTATGAGCCTAAGGACGAAGACGAGGTGCTTGTATTCCTGTAGTGCATGGTTCAGGTAAGATTTTAGGTCATGGAGATGTGACACTAGATGTGAGCAACATGATGCTAAATGTTACTACCTTCATTTAATTCAAGGACAATGTATTTTTAATAAGATTATTGTAGCTTCACAATCAATCCATTTATTCGTGATTTTTTTCGTATTCTAAAGAAAATACAGTTTGGAAAGTTGAGCTAGCAAGGTTTGTTAACTACATCTTAAATTATAACTCCTAGGTTATAGTTTTCCTGTAACACCAGTAAATCCATTCCCTGGAAAGAAAGGTTTAAGTAAAAACTATGGAGATGATGATGCATTTCAAAGAAACCCAGCTTGGACTGCCAGAAGTAATCATTAACATGTTCTAGACAATGTCAGACAGATACTCAACATACATGTATGATACGCAAAGCCAAAAATCTGTTCTGTTTTAAAATAATGGACATCCATTGCTGACCAAAATAATGTATACTTCTCGATATTTTGTATAGAGGACAGTCCAACACGAAATAGTGCAATGGTGGACAAAGGAAAACTGTAGATGCTTAAGAACAAACCAGAAACATTACAACTTAAATGCCATCATAGTGATTATTCACGTGTTTGCAGCCAGTATGTATCATTTGTATAAACACAGTTTCCTGCAATAACAGTTGCAAGTGTTGGGGAATGTGTCTGTACCAGCTTTGCACATCTAAAGACTTGGTTCAATGTTTTACACATTCGTCTTTGTGAAACGTTTCAAGCTCTGTCCAGTTATGGTGGGTGTTTGTTTTTATTTGATTTGACCATTTATTTTTAAATCTTGCCACTCATTCCTAATTGGATCGCAGTCTGGATTTTTAGACATTTCCCTGCATTATAATGGCCAGTCCGTCATTGTTTGACTGATTTTAATTCTTGGTGAAGAAAACTGAGGGGATTGTGTTTGAGATCCACACATTGTACATTTTTTCTAATCTGCCAAAGTGCTTGATTCCACATGTTAGCTCACATGGATGGTGGTAAACTACACAATGATTAAATGTTTACTTATTAAGTGACTTCTGAAGACACCCGCATGTCCTGGATTTTAATTAAAAGCATCAGAGAAGAGAGCGCTGAATACCAATGCCAACCATTTGTAAAACATTTTAGAAAATTAACTAGGATTTTATTCCACTTCCCAAGTTTGAGTTATTTTTGATAAATTAGTAGTTGTAACATGACAAAATGTTAAAATATAAACTACTGGGTTATATATGCTTTTGCATGAAACAATACATAACAAACCTATTAGCCTTAAAGTTTAAATAAACTGCACTGTGCCTTTAAAAGTCCTCAACTTGAGGCCCCATTTAAGCCTCTCAGGTGTCTTTCCTGAGTCCTGAATAGAAGCTGTAGTGACAAACATGCAGATGAAATGTCATGAGGAGGAAAAAAGGAAACTGGTTACAGTTGGAAGGAATTGCCCTAGGGGATTTTGTTGTCAACAGCCAAAAAAAAAATAGGACATTGATTCCAGTCAGCTCTGCATGCTGAGACCGGGAAGGGACCGTCACATAACACGAACAAGCGCTACCTTGTGGGAGCTGACATTTGACTATTTCTCCGTAATGATTTACGCACAAATGCTTAGCATTTCACCATGCCACGGGGCAATGTCTCGGCCTATTTGATGGTTTACCAGCTGCCAGCAACTCTTGTGTCATGTGAACTGAATGTGACCCGACATAGTGCTGATGTTTCTACAGTTACACCCTCCAGCTTCACATGATTAGACCTGTCAGTGTGCGGCCCGTCGCACATTTATTGTTCCCCAATGTAACAGAACTCTGTTGTGATCAGTCAGGAGAGAGCGGCCAGGCAGCTATTTATTACATTGCATGCTTTTGTCAAGCTAGACTTATTCAGATGATATGTTCAAGAACTTACTCCCAGGTGCTTAATTCAGCAAGCCTGCTCCATTTCAGTAACATATACACACATTGTCTATGTACACACAGGTGACAGTGTGTGTTTGGATTTTGGGCGTGTGATTCAGTGTTTTGCAAACTGCGGACGGGCCAACCCCATTAAAAGTGTGTGTGTGTGATGGTGTTGGTGGTGGGGGTGTTGTTGGCTCGACTGTAGCCTGTGCTGCGTGTTCGTAGGATAATTTACGGCCCCTTCATCCTGGCGGAATGTGTTTGTAGCCAAATGTAATGGAGGCCATCCATTCTCCCTGTCAGCGTTGGGAAACACTTTTTTAGCCGGCTACGGGAGGAAATGTCTGACAGGGAGAGGGCAAAGCTGTTTCTGTTCGTGCTGGTTTGCAAGCTTGGATATTGAGCTTCAGTATTTGGGAATAAATGTTGTGTTAAAGATGATAAATGATTTAACTACTTTTGATCTTAAACATGAATCTACTTGTTGATGCATAATTGCAAGAGCTGCATCCTGTGCTGTACTGTAGGCCGAAGGCATTTACAGCTGCAGCAGCAGGAGCTACAGTTTGAAATATATAGCCTTTTTTTTTTCCCCAAGGACAACGCTTTTCTCCACAGCTATTCAATCTTGTCACCAACATGTCACAGCATCTTTTGCCACAGTTTGCAAGTTGTCACTGTGTTTTACAAGAACTGGAAGAAAATTTCATGCACCATAGTGAACATCTGACAGGCCTTCCTTAGCAACACAAGCTTGTTCACACACAACTGTGGCGAGGATCAAACAGCTGCGGTCTGACAAACTCTTGGCGCAAACGTGACAAAAAACAGCTGCAGCAGCAGCAGCAAGGCACAGGAAGGACAATTTTGGTAAAGACCGAGAGACGGAATCAGAGAGACAAAGAACAGTCCACAAGGGGTAATACTAACACTAAATCTTTTGCCTTGAACTATTCCCAACAGTGGGAGGTACTGAAGTGATGGAAGTCAGCATCACATTTGATATTATTTATGGACTATAACAATGAGGTTTTTCCTCCTGAGAATCTGCAGGCATCAAGCAAACACCTAGAGAGCAGAGCTAAATTGCACCACCATCACCTTGGCCCTCCATGATCGTTGAGTCCAACAGTTTAATATCTTTTAGTATTTGTTTTATCTTTCCTTTGCACTTAACGTCTTATGTTTTATTTTAGAAAGATAAAGTGCTTATTTGGTAGTTAATTAACAAACACCTCATTAGTTTTAAAGCTTTTAATCAGAAAAACATAAAAAGATTCTTAAAGGTACCAATACGTTTACGATGGCCTACGGATTTGTGAAGTTTTGAACTCATTTACCCAAAATGTCGACGTTTTTTGTCAGTTTTATCAGTTTTGCATTGTGTCCTTTTGCTCCTTCGTGATACAATAAGCTTTGCACGTCACCAAGACCCATCCTGAAAGTTGCTGTTCGACAGGAGTTTTCAAATCAAACTCTCTAGGTCCAGTGTTTGATGCGTCCCTGGCATAATGCAATTATGGTTGAATCACATTCTCAGTTTGCATCGTCACTATTTAATTTATTTGTGTTGAAGCAGAGGATCATCTAAAAGTTGCAGGACACTAGACCTCGAGGCTCCAATTTCAAGACACCAGGTCTAGAAGAAGGTTTTGATCCCTTTCTTGATTCATGTCAGCGTTTTAGGCATTATTGTCCTTTAGATTAAAGGGAATGCAGCACATTAATGATGCTCGCTGTCGGTATAACTGATTACTCAGTTTTTCATTCTCAAGCTGCTTTAATCAGAGGAACAAATGTAACACCAGACTTGTGTAATCCAGTCTTTGTACTTCCCGGAATAATATCGGTATGTCTTAGTTATGTCCACTTTGGAGATTATCACAGCACTTATCCGAAGGAAACAATATGAAGGAAGCATAGCCCAAGAATAATCTATTAAAATTATGTAAAACAAATCTGTCCCAAAAAAAGGAGCATAAATAAAAGTAAAAAACCCAACACTGAAGGATTGGGATACATTCCTAAGGCTTGAACATTAAAAAAAAGAGCATATCATCACAGCAAAACATACATCCTGATGTTCTTCAGCAGTATGAATAACATACTCCTGATCCTAATGCACACTCACGATTCAGAAGTGGAGGAAATCAACATTCACAGACTTCAAAAGCTTAAAAAACTAGATGCAAAGCAACCCCCCGTTTGTTTTTTGAAATTTAGACTCAAGTAATATACACTTTTCAAAGTGTATTACTTGAGTGTGTACATCACTGTAGGAAATACCCATATATTTGCTTAAACCTTAAACATTTTGTCTAAGACTGAGCTTAAGCATCAAAAAATGAAATCAAAAACTTAAATGCAACCTTTACTTTTTGTATGCAAATACCTGATTTGGTGTTTGCTGTAGAGGGTTTGCTATCTCAACTGATTCTCACGTCCCTTCACACTGAGGGCTCCTTCTTTCCCTGTTGGGCTTTGGTGGGTGAGTCTTGTTAGTTACACAGCAAGCCAGGGAAATGACTGAGTCTGACAATATAATTTACATTGTCTGTGGAGAGCGAGCACAGCACGGCAGCCATATTTATGCCACATTAGGGGATTTGCCTGCGCTGCCGTCTCCAGGTCCAATCCATCAGATTGCTTTTTTTCCCCCAACGCCGCTTTACTGAAACATGCCCTTGAGAGAGAGCTGAGTAGCAGGAGCGTGTTCATCTGTGCGCACAATGCACAACAGTGCTTTGTGCGTGGGTGCACGGGCAGTTTTGTACGAGGAGTCTGTGTATACGCTAGCAAGAGTCCATTCAGTAGACTGCCTGTGGCCTGCATTGTTAGACAAATGGACTCCATTCTACAACACACCGAATCACAGCAATAGCTTCAGCAAGAGAAAAATCATTACCAGGCCATTGTCATAACAGTGTGCATGCACAGCAGAAAAGTGGCCAATTTCCTGCCACGCCAGGGCTTCCCAGGCAGCGAGGCTGCCACTACAACACTGCAATCCTTCCTCCTTGGACTGTCAAGTTGTCCTGTACTGACTTGTCTCCCTTTGCAACGGTCCCAAATGGCTGTCAACTCATTCCCTGGGCATGCATTTCACTGGATTGCTGTCTTGATAAGTGAGTCTGATGCAAATTGACACGGACACCCACACAGAGTAAAAGCATGGCACGAGGCTTAGTGAACAGAAATATGCATGTGAGAGCTCTGGCTGGGGAACAGTGCAATGAACGACACAGAGGAGCTCATTTTTCACAGAGGATACAAAATGTCGGGTCCGGAAAGACAAGTCGGTGCTGAGAGGCGGCAACACATGCGGCTTGAAGTGCTGCTCATTAATCATGAGCCCGGGAGTGGTGGCGAGGGGGGACCCATATCCATCTGTAGTGTACTTATGAGAGTTTTATAAATGTGCTGCACAGCTGCTTGACTCAGAGAGTAAACAACTAAGCCGAGGACTGCACACTGTGTCCTTACAAGGGCACTGAGCCTGAAGCACCTGTTAGGACATGCTGAGGGCATAATAGTCACCTGGCCAATAAGGGAGCCACAAAACATTAACCAAGAACTTTTTTTATGTTCAGAGAAAGTGGAGCAAAATACTAAAAGGCTTCTAAGCCCCATTTGAATCTCTTGTTTTATGAGAATCTTCCTGAGGGTTACTAATTTTAAACGAAAGAGAAAAGGGTTATGAAGTTGAAATTATTCAAATGTCAGGTTCTTAGCATGTAAGGTGGTCACCCTGACTGGCATTGCAAAATCAACAGGCACTGCAGTACATGGCAATCTTTGAGAATGTAGATTTTAGACACAACGGCGATAACTCAACAAGGCTGAAAACATTCATGCAAGTTTAACAGCTCAAAAGAACCAAGTTGAATTTCTTGTTCACTCCAATAAAATAAATTATATATAAAGTATTTATTTGTACTTCTGGCAGTTTTTATCCCAATGAACTAGTGGAACGCATATATTTGTACTTCCTTTATTGCCTATAATATTCAGCAACAATGTCAGGTTTGCGATCAATGACTTGAGCATTATTTTTTGGGGAAGGATAATGAACAGAACATGAACCTGAACAAAGGCAAATCGGAAACGGAACAGGAACAACGCGGAGACGGAACGTAAACAATCAGAGAACTGGAGCAAGACGCGGGAACTACAAACGTGAATAAACAAAACAATCAAAAATAAACAAACCAGCTAAAGAACACGGGAAGGGGGAAATAAACTAACAAGAGATGAAGGCTTACTGGAAAATGTAGAGGAACAAGCAAGAGATGACGCAGAGAGACGAGGAGGGAAATCAGACGATCCAGCGCTGAGTAAGTGGATGAATGCGGAAAGTATAGGGGGACCGGGGTGGGATTGGTGGAGAAGATGATTGGATTATTTAGAACAGATGTGAATGATGAGAACAGCTGAGGGGAACACACACACAGTGAGAAAAAGAGAGCAGACAGCGAGGCAGAAAACAAAGACTCAACCAAACTAGAAAATAACCGAAACAAAGCAATAATAATAATGATAACAACAACAAACTGAACCAAACCAAAAACACGGATCACGACAAACAATAAATTAGAAATGTACTCAATTCAAGTACCAAATCTAGTTTTTAAAATCATTTTTTAATTCAACATCGTTCTGTTTTTATGCTCATAAAGCCAAACTCTTTTGTTTTTCTTAAGCCTCAATGAACCAAAGACACCTGTCAAGAAATCACAGAAAATACGGAACTTGCAGACAGTCTTTTCTCACAACTGTTAGCTTCTAAGGACTTCATTTTTAAATGTTTCGGCCTTAAAATCCTTTAACTTCAATCGGTGACAGCACTCTTGCTGGAAATGGCTTTATCAGTACAATCATGTAGCGCCTACAGCGTTCACCGATTGAAAAAAGGGACGTTTGACATCTCAACAGGTTGGCTAGCGGTTAGGGACGATTAAGTTAGGTTAATCCTGTCACAAGGCAATTTTTTCCGTGCACCTCGACTAACAATGTATAATGTATAATAAATACCATATTCTCATAAAATGTTGGAGCCAGAAAAAGATTCAAGTGAAATATTTTTTAACCACTTGAATAATTCTTCAACAAATCCTCTCTTACAAAGTAATTTAGCTCGAACACCTAACCTCCTCACCCTACGTTAGTTCTGCAGGTTCACACTTGCCAAGGTGCTTATCCTGGGGGAACCGGGCAATTTAGCCTTTAATTAATTGATGCTGCTTTCTTGCTGTGCAAAGTCATTTGATGAGAACAGTGTGGAAGCCAGTGTGCAGGATTGGTGTGTGCCTCTGATGATGGCACAGTGAAGGAGGGAATGTTAAATTAGGCAGAACTGAACTTTAGAAGATACCCTGACCATCGAGAAAGGAAAGGAAGGAGAGGAAGTGAAGGAGTCAGAGAAAAAGGAAGAAGGAACAATTGACAATGCCTCTCACACTGATAGAGTAGCTATGCAACCCCTGGCTGCACACTGCCTGCTTGCTTTCACTCTCATTCTTTACCTTTTAGGACACAGACAGAAACAGAGACGTGATCACTTTAAAATGTACATATACTGAATATGTTACCCACTACCCATAAGAGACCTGTGATGCAAAATTGAAAGAAGCCTATCTAAAGTCTGTAAAAAAGTTCTACCAGTACATGCAGCTTTTTATTAATGCTCCCTAAACAGAGTTAACTTTTTGGCTCATCATAAATTCAGTTATAAAAAAACTTTTACATCTTATTTGAGATGTTAGAATATGAATGCCTTTTAAATCAGATGCCATTAGTTGAGAGATTGTAGACAGTTGCAGCTTTCTGCATCTTAATAAAATTGAACAAACTCATTTGCTAGAAGTCCCTTCGACACAAAAGCAAACCCCTGATAAAAACTGCTTGCGATCACACAAGGTAAAATCGGGATGCATCAAATCACCAGGATGTATCGTCAACAAGGTTTTTGCTGTGTTATGTTTTGCTTGTATTTAATGGCACATACTTTTATTAGGTGTATTCAACAAATACAAACAATAACAGTAGTTCTGGACTTGTTCACAAAAAAGAAATACAGAAAAAGAACATTTAACAAAGCCGGAAAAATTCAATATGTAGGTGCATAGATGTACACCACCTTTAAGTTACTGAACTGATTCAATAGAGGTCCAGCCAACTGGTGCTTGTACAGTAGCTATACTATGAGTGGAAAGGAGATCACCGGAGTGTTTTGTGTGATCGCAGTTTACACTTATCAGTGTTTTGAAGGTCTATTGGTTAGTTAGCAGCCCTGGCCAGCATTGCAAGACAAATACGAAAGAACACACAAAGCACATCATAGAAAAATTGATTCCAGAGGAGTGAATGCTGCAAGTCAATGACTCGATGCAATCTGCTGGGGTTCCTTAGATTAGAAACTTTTTCAAACTGATTTGTTTATGATGTATCTTTGATTTTAATTGATTTCTTGTAAAGTGTCTTGAGACGACATCTGTTGTATATTGGCGCTATAGAAAAAACTGATTCTTGAAAGTCACTGAACATCCTTAGAGATTAGTTTAATCTATCTTCTGTCATGATATGTGAGTGTTTTACCCTCAGACATTGTTTGGGTTACTGTTTAAATCTTTGCTATTGTATTGCTAACTCTTGCTAATTCTCTTTATACATTAAATCATATCTATGGATTTGGACTTAGATAATATGTTAGTTTAAGCTTTTCCCTTGTGATTCGTCACGTTCCTTTGACTATTTATCCCCGCATTGTTTCTGTTTTCACCTTCCCAGCTGTTTTCTGTCTACTATCTTTCCTCCGCCACCTCTCTCCCTCATCTGCTTCCACCACTCTGATTAGCTCTTCTGGTTTCTTCGTCACTCCCTCCTCTGTCTCTCTTTTGAAGATATTTTGGTTGCATTGTTAGTTACATATTTCCATCTGTTTCTACACTCGTTCTCCGGTCATTTTTCCATGTGCAGTGCCAGCTGGCTGTAACATCCTGTAAGTCCATATTTGTTATTCTTTTATTTAAAGCCGTCTCTGCCATCACATCCGCCCTTGGGTCCACCAAACTAGTTTAAGACTAAATCAAAAACAGTTGGTTTGTTTTCAACCAACCAGTGTAAAATGCGAAATAGAAGTAAAGAAAACAAAAACATTAATGTAATAAAATAATGTCTTAGTACTGAGTTGCTCAAATAAAAATTGATAACCTTTTGAATTACTACCTAGTACCGATCAACTAAACATCCAGTTGATACGTTCATTTGGTTTTGATCCACTTAAATGCCAGCCTGAGAGATTTAGAAAAAATGTTGGTTCCTTAATCTCCAGATTTGATGACTTCACATCCAGAATTAGTGCGCTCACTTTATCAAGAAACAAAACCAGCACTGTTACGCTGTTTTTATCAATCACTTTAAGTTCTTTGTGTACCTTTAAGCACAATTAATATCAATATTAACATATTTATCGGAACCAGTGGTCTACTTCAGCGGTACCGTACAGTAGAGCTGAACCTCATACGAATACAAACATCCTATTATATCGGGTTGTCTATTTATTACGTTAAATCCTATTATGTCCTGCTAATGACTAATTTAACTGTGGGCTTGTGGGTCATCGTAGGAACAGTCACATGGCTCAACCCTCTGTGCACTGCACATGCCACTGGTCTGTAAGCGCATGTGCAAAAGATCCCCAACAGGAAAGAAGATGTGATGTATTATCAGCAGATATTAAAACTAATGAGATCCCTACTATGGTCGAAATAACGTGGCCCTGACCTATTATTCTAAAGGACAAAGCAGGTATTTTATGCTGCTAGCTACACCACCACACACAAACACACACACCTTAGTCCTTACACAGACATTAACAGACACGCTTCCTGTGGAGACCAGGGAGGAACGGTTGTCACAGTGGTTAATTTAGTTGGACAGAGATGTGGGTCACACGGAGCCTCAAAACTGACACCAGGGGTTAGATGAGCGCTCTGGGGAGCACCTGTACAGAAAAGGGCACACAAAGTGTGTGTGGGAAGTACAAGTGAAGTTTCCATATTAACACAATTAACTGTACTGTTGTATTTTTGCCTTGTGGTTAAGCCACAATTGCATGTTTATCTGCCGTCTGTTTTTAGCATCTTCTAACGGTAAACTTTTAGGTCTGCGCAGGTGTGAAGAAGGAGTTTCAAAAAAACCTCAAACATGGTGGAACTGTGGTTAAAAACTTTCAATCTTTTGGCTGACTGGTCTATTGTTGTTGGATAATTGGGAAAACAGAAAAACACTTTGGCGTCTGAACTAGTTTCATTCTTTGATATTGGGGGAAAATGTTCTCCTTGAAAAGAACAAGTTTAGACTCCTTTTATTGATTTTAATAGCTTGGGCTTCTTCATCTCTATCTATTTTCATCGTTGTCGTTTATTAATAGTATTTGCCGAGTGTGATTTGCAGTTGCTACAGTGATGCAATTTTCTTAAATGAAAGGAAATATATATGCACCAGTGTTTAACGTGATTTATGACGCGACTCCTTCTAATATGCAGCCTAATTTTTGGAGCTATTAGAATTACATAATGCCAAACTGATTAAGATGTCTGGCGAACATGCTTCTTGTGGGAGGATTTAAGGTTCATCTCCAGCTAAATTATAGCATGAACAGCTATGTGGATTGTATATGTGTTGAGACCAGAAGTATGGTTGCAGCTAAATGTAACTAGATTTTTGTACATACTAGTGGATGGACCCCTAGAAGAATAATACCTTTTTACCTGCAATAACAAAATTGCCCTCAAGAGATGCTCATAATATTTTCTCCTTTACGCAACATAGGCAGTGTTTATACTTAGGGAGCATAAGTTCTCCATTAAAAGATATGTTATCATTAAGTCATTTCAATTTATTTACATATTTTCTTGCATCTTGTTGGGAAATTTTCTTCTTATAACGTCGAAATGTTGCGAAACTCCGCAAACATCCCCGGCAGAAGCATTAAATGGAGCAGAAGTATTTAACAAAGATGAATTATTCCTTTTTTTTCATCTACCACTGAGCAGTATTTATCTCACTTTCACTCTTATATAAGTTTACCAGCAGGCTCATTTCAAACCTATCAGTCATTTCCACTGTCTGCTTAACGGTTAGGCCTCTGTGGCACAAAGTTTATCATCTTGACTTACGTGCTGTCGTACACCAGGATTCTTTGTGTCTGAAGTAAGAAACATCACGAGTCAAAGGGTGGCGCCAGATATGTAGCTGTTAAAGACAACTTTAAGCTAAGTCACTAGCAGAAGAAGAAAAATAACATTTTATTTCCTGTTTACAAGAAATTATAGTGTCTGGATAGCTTCACCACTTTATTATTTAATATCTGAAAAATCACAAGGCTATAAAAACTTTAGTTAAGAGATGTTCAAACTTATTCTTTCTCAAGTCTTAAGTCTAGCCTCAAATCTCTAGCACATATTTCCTAGTTGGATTCGTGTCATTTAGTCTGTGTGTGAAATTGAAAAGTTCTAGGTTATAATATTGATAGTAAAAGTTATGATTTAACAAATGAAAAAAAAAAAAAACTTTTTACAGAAGATTTAATATTAAGATAACAACCTCTGCATTATGTAAAGAAAACCGCTATGTCCGAAGTCATATATTGTAGATTCTGTGTCCATATTGTAGATTCTGTGTAGCAAAATCCTATTCTCGCATAGTTCTTATATTTTATTATATTATTTAAAATTGCTATCTGGCTGTAAACTGGACCGGGGGATTAGAATTTCGTCCCTCATGTCGCCTCATGTACCACTTGTGATGTGATGAGAAATAAAAATTCCTTGATTCCTTGATTATATAAAAAGAACTTTTATTAACTTACATAGAACCAAACATGTTTAAAAAAGGGTTAAAATCACTTAATTTTATATTTATATAAAACAGAAAGTGGTTTTATGTGGTGAAACTGGTGTTGTCTATTTAATGACTATCTTGGCATTAACGTAATCAAAAAATGATATTGTTTTAATTGACTTGAAGATATTGAAAACAGAGTTCAGTTTGACAGACATCGATTTGGACATTCTTTTAAAGCTACCACAAAAATAGATACAATATCTGTAATACCTATTTTAATAGCTCCCCGTCTGAGAATTTCCCTGGTCAAAATATTGAAGTCAAGCTTTGAAAGAAGAATATGTGCATCTCTCTCAGAGCTGTGGAGTACTTACCCGATTCATAAATGTTCTAGCAAGACTAGTCTCTAGAAAAAGAAAACTATAATTTCAGATGAAATGACTTGGAGACAGAACACAAATGGTAATCTAGATATTTGTTTGTAAAATCATTTGAAAAGCATTTATATTCCTTCCACCCATCAGTTACACAACACTTTTGTTACATCATAATTTAAATTACAAAAGAAAACATTGATGTTTGTGGTTTTTACAAGGCAAATTGAGATAAAGACTGAGAGCAATGAATGTAATATGATGCGCTTTAATAACAGTGTTTAGATGCACTTTGAAAAGATGGTGGACAAATTAATCCGTAAATCACAGTATGGACCAGCTCACACAAAAATGCACTATTCCAAACAGTTTTAAATAATTTCTAAGATCTGCACAGAGATGGAGAATGTTGACAAAAGAGCTCCCATTACTGCACTTAATCCCAGGCTGTCGGTCTGTTTTTCCTAGCAGGTCAACTTATTTATCCAACCCTATACGATACACTTAGGATGTAAAACAAGAATTCAATTCTTTGCATTTCAGACTGCGGTTCTCCCACTTCCCTTTTCACTCTTTTGTTCTCTCTGCTGTGCTGTCCATGTCACTTGTGTCTGTGCTCTTTGTCTTCCCTCACTGAGGAGGACTGGGACGGTGTGGAAATAAAAAAGCTGCCAAGTGACGATAAAGCTATTGGGTGCTGTCACTAGCCTCCCATTGAGGAAAGGTGGTGGCGGTGGGAGGGGGAGCTGAACAAGCGAGGGGAGCGACTGAAGAGTGGATCGCTCCATCCATCACGACCACGCAGGACTGACACAACAAAAGATGGAGAGCTGAGAGAGGCCTCTCAGCTGCGAGGGGCCAGGAACTCGAAACAATATTTTTTGGCGCCTGTCAGGCCGTCCAATAAAGGAGGCCGATATATGAACTATCTAGCACTGATGTAATGCATCTCATAAATCTGCTTTAATTACTCGGCTTGGGGACAGCCAGTGGGAGCCCGCGTCTGGATTTATGGCATCCCCACTTGGCATCTTAACGACTCTGTGCTTTTAATATCATTACCCTGTAATTTATTATGCTGCCAAGGTGCACACCCAAACCTTCAGCATAACTCTTGTTTATTTATGCCTGTTTAAAGGCCACTTCAGTGACACAGGCATTTAGCACATTTCAGTTGGGCTTTAATCATTTGTCCTAATGAGACCATTATACAGCCGTGTCCTCTGGCTGGCTCATACTGTGGCTTGACGGTTGGGCTGAGTCCTGGGAAGCCAATGAGATGGCAAGTCAGAGTTTGCTGGGTCATGATCCCATGAGTGAGTAGGTTACAGATTACTTCCCTGCTCTCTCTATCTGGTTCTTAGGTAGTGGCGTCCAAAAATGTTTGCCTGGAAAGCAAAACTTGCCAAGTTGAAAGTGTTTTCCTTTCAAAAGGTTTGGATTTTTTTTAAAGATTTCTTTTTATTTAAATGAAAAGTATTTCTTATACTGTCCTTGCTTTTACATGCTCAACATTAAAATAAAAATCTTTATATGAAACAAACAAGAGGGATGTGCATGGTCCTGCAGACCTAAAATATAAAAGGATCTTGCATGTTTGTCCGAATAAAAAGAAATGTATAAACATTTTTTGGGTTGATTGATTTCCATACAATTATTTATGCCTCGCAACAACGGCATAAACTAAAGTATTAGTAGGAACAAAATTATTATTATTATTATTAAGTAAGTAGGACAACAAGGTAAACTATATTGACAAAAAAAATCAAAATGACTGGAGCAAAGACTAAACTTTAAATGTAATACTTGATAAAACAATTTGTTTTCTTTTAACATATTAGCATCATGCTAACATGCACCAGACAAATAACTGTCATAATTCTGAGCAACCTTGCTAATCCAGACACGACACATGGCTGCAGTAAGCATTGTTGAGTTTTGCTGTATCCCTTCATTATGATTTTGTGACAACATTGTCGTCTCCCATTTCTCAGCAATTTAAAGATCGATCCAAAGACTGCAGTATCCAGCGATATCTCTGTAAACATTGCGCTGCTTTGTGAGATTTCATGGCCTTCTACACGTTTCATATCTGTTTGAAAAGAAAACTTCACTGTTTTGCATTCTGCTTTTTCTTTCAAGATACTATTTCCACAATGTAATGTAATGTGGTTCAGACTCACATCAAAGCCAACATCAGCGTCACTGTTGATCCACACCAGTATGCATACAGGAAAAATCGATCCACAGAGGACGCCATTTCTTCCGTGGTCCACACTGCCCTCACCCACCTGGAGCAGAAGGATTCATACGTCCGTATGCTGTTTGTGGACTTCACATCTGCCTTCAACACCATGATTCCTCAGACTCTGATTAATAAACTCTCCTCACTTGGACTGAGCTCTTCCATCTGCAACTGGGTCCTGGACTTCCTGACCAACAGGCTGAAGTCTGTGAGGATTCACAACATCTCCTCCCCCACCATCAACCTCAGCACTGGCTCCCCTCAGGGCTGTGTGCTGAGCCCCCTCCTGTTCACATTGCTCACATATGACTGCTCACCTATCCATCCAGGCTGTCATCTTGTGAAGTTTGCGGACGACACAGCAGTGGTTGGATGCATCACAAACAGGGATGAGTCCAGCTACAGGCAGGAGGTGGAACACCTGGAGGGTTGGTGGAGAGAGAACAACCTCTGCATTAATGTAAAGAAAACCAAGGAGATGATTGTGGACTTCAGAAGGGGCAAGCATGCCCACCTCCCCCTGCACATAGGAGGATCTGCGGTGGAAGTGGTCAACAGCTACAGGTACTTGGGTGTACACCTGAGCAACAACCTCACCTGGAGCAACAACACTTCCACTGTTGGAGTCAGCCTCCCCAGCACCACAGACATTAACACCTCCAGATGCTGGAAGAGGGCCTCCGGCATCATAAAGGACCCCACACACCCAGCACACTCACTTTTTGTCCCGCTCCCCTCAGGCAGGAGGCTGCGGAGCATCAAGTGTAAAACCACCAGACTGAGAAACAGCTTCATTCCTGAAGCTGCGAGACTCTCAAACACACGCAAGGACAATTAGAAATGAAAAACACTTTCGCATTTACCCGGCACTGTTCACTTTAATATCACACTTTAAAATGTCACTTTAAAATGTCAATTAATATGTCACTTGCACTCCGATTTTTCATTGCTGCTATGTCCAAAGTCCCATATTGTAGATTCTGTGTAGTAAAATCCTATTTCTCGTATAGTTCTTTATAATTTATTATACTATTTGCACTCCGAATTTTCATTGCTGCTATGTCCGAAGTCCCATATTGTAGATTCTGTGTTCAATCCTATTCTCGCAGAGGTCGTATAATTTATTAAAGTATTTAAAATTGCTATCAGGGTGTAAACTGTACCGGGGGATTAGAATTTTGTCCCACCTCATGTACCACATGTGATGTGATGACAAATAAAATTCCTTGATTCCTTGATTCCTTCCTTGAAGAGACACTAATAGTCCTTCATGAGAAGATTGAAGAATGAAGGATATACATCACTCCTTTAAAAAAAAAGTCGCCATATTTAAGTGTCATTTCAGTGTCTTCATTAAACGAGAATCTTGAACTAACATTATTTAAAATATTGTTCTGCTAGATGAACGCTACAGTTCCCTGTGGTGGGGAAAAATAGTTATACTATTTTTTAATTGGCTTGCTGCACAAACTTATTACCAGAACCATAAATAGTTCACAGGCCCCAGTTTGAACATTCCTGCTCCAAGAACTGAATTTCATCCTTCTTCAACGTAGAAAATTTAGTTTTCCTTTCTTCCTCACTCAGACTGGTTGTAAAAAACATTTTCTTTTGGTATTCCCTCAAAGTTCCTACTGTTCACCTCCCAATCCCCCTCCATGTTTCCCTTTTCGCTGTTTCATTTAATTTGCACCCATATTCCCCCAATTTATCCTTCTTCCCTCCTTTCTGACTGCAGATGAAAAAGGAGTTAAGAGCCGTGAGGGCGGGGTAGATAAAAAATGAGCTGGGGTTGGGGACAGACCTTGCTTCTCTGCTGCCATGCTATGCTAATGGTTTCCAGATCAGCCTCCCTATTACACGGGTGCGATAGCTCCTCCGTAATGCTAGCTGCTAAATGCCTGCGCAACCGCTGCTGACAGTGACATATTAATTCAGCGCGCCTCTGCAATCTGATACCTCGAAGTTTTCCACCAATACTAAAGATTTGATTAATGTCGTTCCATTTGGTGGCTGTAATTGGCCACGATTGGAGCACAGAATAATCAGGCGTTTCTATTCGGAGCACCCAGCGAGTCGACAGAGGAGGGAGAGAAAGGGGGGCAGCAATGCTAACGAGCAAACTAGTTAATTAAGCCTGCAGCACAGTGACGACAGTTACTGATGACTCCTATGACAGACCGCCCCTGCTCTCTTCCTCCACCTCCTCCTGCTACTGCTCCATGTGTTTCCTCTGTTCGAAGACCTTCATCCAGACATAGTCCTTAATAGCCAGAAATCAATGCTGCAAAGGTCAATACTGTCCCAACAACTGATGCATTACATTGACTTTACTGTAATGACCACTGAGTTTTAGAATCAAGTTACACAAATAAAGACCTCAAGATAAAATACTTAACAGTGTAAACATTAAGGAAACTAAATCCACAATCAGTATTAATGATGTTATTTTTTTTGTGTTTGTTTGTTTATTCTCCTTCTCTATTATGAAAACAGTTCCCAATCTTGGGAAATTTAAAACAACCCCTAATAAAATGGTAGATTTATTAGGAGATTTCAAACAGGATACCAGGTCCTTGTAGACTCTACAGTTATTTAAATTTATCTTGAACAGATTCTAGCTTTCTTCATGTCTCACTCTACAGGGTTATTTAAGTTATTTCTATAGTTCTGCTGCTATAGGCTTAACCTGCTGGAGGACAATCTGACCACTTCTCTCTCTGCTACTTTCTTCCTTTGTCCAATTTGCTTTAATTACCGTTATTTCAACCTTGTTAACCTTTTGTTTTCTCTTACTGTTCTTCTCTCCATAGAAACCACATCTGGTCTGGCGTTCTGTTAGCTGAGACAGCTTCTTGGAGGATAACATGGGCTGAGATGCTTCCAGTGACGTTCTACAACTGCTGCTATAAACTCTCCTTTTTTTCAGTTTCCTCTACAACTATTTTAGTTTTCTGTCGCTGCAAACCCCCAGTCGGTCGTGGCAGATGGCTACTTGTAGGCAAGGCAAGGCAAGTTTATTTGTATAGCACATTTTCGTGTACAAGACAATTCAAAGTGCTTTACATAAGAAAAAAGATCAGAAAATGAAACAATAAAATCAGTTTTGAATTTAAAAGAAATAAAATAATAATAAAATAATAATAATAGTAATAATATTCTCAGTTGCTATATGCACAGTTAAATAAGGCTGTTTTCAGCCTGGATTTAAACAACAGCAGAGTTGAAACCTGTCTCACCTCTTCAGGAAGACTGTTCCAGATTTTTGGAGCATAAAACTGGAATGAAGCCTCCTCTTGTTTGGTCCTGACTCTGGGCATCAGCAGGAGGCCACTACCTGAGGTTCTCAGAGTCCTGGCTGGTTCATATGGCTCTAACATGTCAGATATGTACTTTGGGGCTAAACCATGAAGAGACTTGTACACAAGCAAAGCTGTTTTAAAATCTATTCTTTGAGTGACAGGAA
>JAVLVB010000428.1:305532-331735 GCA_032876305.1 Orestias chungarensis | reverse complement strand
TCTGTAATAAAATCACATGGTCAACTGTATCAAAGGCGGCGGTCAGGTCCAGCAGAACTAGGACAGAGACTTTGCCTGCATCTGAGTTTAGGCGGATGTCGTTTGTCACCTTGATCAGAGCTGTCTCAGTGCTGTGGTGGGGCCTAAAGCCTGACTGGAAAGCATCAAACACATTGTTAGACAGGAGAAAGTCACTCAGATGTTGGTATACAACTTTTCCAGCACTTTTACTGAGCCAGGTTCTGCTGGAGGTTTCGTCCTGTTAAAGGGGAGTTTTTCCTCTCCACTGTCGTTTAATGCATGCTCAGTATGAGGGATTTCTGTAAAGTCAACGACAACACAAGCCATTGTTTCTCTCTGCTGATTCCTGAGGAGTGAATGCTGCAAGTCAATGACTCCATGAATCTGCTGGGGTTCCTTAGATTGGAAACTTTTTCAAACTGATTTGTTATGATGTATCTTTGATTTTAATTGATTTTCTTGTAAAGTGCCTTGAGACGACATCTGTTGCTAATTGCCGCTATATAAATAAACTGATTCTTGATTCTTCTAGCAGGCCATTATTTATAGAGAAAAGAAAGAACGAATTCAATTGGAAAAAGTAAGACCACACCAGGTTTTAGCAGTAATTCAATACAGTACAGCTATTAATGTGAATTAACTCTACCCAGTCTCCACCAATTGGCATGTGTCTGGCATGCGAGATGCCAGACACATGTAGCTGCAAAACAAGCCCAACTTATCAGAATCAGAATCAGAATCAGAATCAGGCTTTATTGGCCAAGTATGCTCACACATACAAGGGATTTGTTTTTGGTTACACAGATGCTTGCAGTGCACGAAAAATACAGTAAAGAAACATTTGTAACATTTAGCATGTGTCATTTATATTGTAAAAAAAAGTGCAGTTTTGTGCAGTATAAAAAGTATAGAAGTTATAAAAATATATAAGTCAATTGTTCAATTGTTCAATTATCAAGAATCAAGATCAGTTTATTTGTAAAGCGCCAATTTACAACGGATATCATCTCAAAGGACTTTACAAAAAAATTACTTGTCATTCCTTGATATTCACTCTTAACAGATGTTAGTGCATGGGATGTTTGTGTCGCTTTCTCCATATATTGTGCTGTGCATCTTTGGCCTCGTGTGACTTTTTCCAAACGTTGTGTGCCTCAAAGGTTGTGGCATCATTACTTTTAAGTAAGACAAGATTTTATTATTCCCACCACATTCTTTTAAACAAGCTTTGCTAGTTCTGTCTTCTTCTCCTTGTCATCAAGGTCTCCTTGGCATCTTAACTGCAAACTGAGGACAGATCGCAGTCAAGATAGCTATCAGGGCTCTTTTTGTTTGTTTGTTTTGGCAGTTTATCTGAGCATCGTCTGTCCCTCAGGGTGAATTTACTCCAGCATTGACCCCTGCAAAAGCTGGCACCTGTGTTAAACTTATGAATGAGCTTCTTCTGTAGAGAAAAGATATTTCAGCGTATTCAGGTCCTGCTGTGCCGAATCGCAACTTTGTTTTGTCTGCAGAGCTGCATTTTGTATCATGTATCTGTCAATGAAAGCTTCACTCGTAGTGCACATGTGTGGGTATACAGAAGTTCATCATCTCCCATTTCTAGCCCAAAATCTGGTGTCAGGTGTAAGTGATGCGCCTCAACGGTGCACAACCTTGAGCATCGGCAGTTTGTGGGCTTATACTTGATTATATTTGATACTCAGAAGCAAGGAGAATGTGAGATTAGTCTTAACTATTTACTGTATATTGAACTTCACTTGAATGCATTTCTAAACCACAACAACTCATTTACATTATCTTACAAGAAACACAAACAACCACTTTCCAATATAGACTACTTTAGCCTTTTGATGGTGAGCCAAGTAGTTGTTTCTGTGATACGATTTAGGGGCTATAACACAATTGTAAGTGCACAAAATGTTCCAAGAACTGCATAAGAGTTGTTGGCAAACAGTTCAAGCCAGTTTTTGTTGGGAAATTTTTTTTCAACCATTAGCAAACGGCACAAAATATGGTGGCACAATCCTTTTAACCATATTTTGACCTTCATGGTTGTATTCCCACTATCCTGCAGTTGTGTTTTAAGATGGTCTCATGAAGTCAATGCCTTATTCTGCATGTTCTGTTACATGCTTAAAAAACACAAGTTACTTTTTCATGTGCATGTCAAACGTCTTTCTCATCGGATGGTGGCTGACTAAATGTTTTTTTTCTGGTTGTGCTAATCTATAGCCTTTGAATACAATCCAATTTTTTTTTCAATAAAAATAATGCAATTTAAATCTGGTTGTTTCTCAATCTGTGCATATCAAGTTTGGTTTTTGTATTGAGTGAATGCCAGACAGTGTCAAAGCAATGCAGTTCTGGATCACTTGAATGAATGGATGAATGAATGAATGAATGAATGAATGAATGAAAGAAATTTATTACATACAATTAAAAAATACATACATTTCAGAAAGTACTTTGAACAAACAAACAACCAAGTACCAAACAATATTTGTGATTGGTAATCAGTAGCTTTCAAAACAATATTAGCATTGCATGTCCACCCATAGCACCTGCAGACAAATTTTTCTGGTGCTGCCCCTGAGGTGAAGTATTACATTGTGTGTGTGTGTGTGACCGCTTATTTAGCTGAGGGCTGTCACTGAACTGTTTAACAGCAATTAAGTGAGCGAAGGATTCATCATGTTCATGTCACACCCTTGTCTCCTGGCATCGCTTGCAGACACTGAATACCTTTCCTGAAAGACAATCAGTCAGCAGCAGTCAGAGAGCAAAACCAGCACTTCTCTATTGAACAGTAACATTATAGGACCAGAATGCTGGTCTCAGTTTATTGCTTCAGAAGTCTGAGATGTCCGATACGGTGCTTGACGGTGCAGCGTATCGGTAAAATGAGACGGATCTATTTTTGTTCCATCTTGATGAATCTGGTTTTGATGTTTTTTTACAATTGGGGAAACAGTTTTCAGCACCAATGCACTGTTGACTTTTGTTTTAGTTGTACAGATTGCATTTTTGTTTTATTTTACCCTCTTCTTTTCCTCTTTGTTTTCTGCTTTAAACCTACAGTAGTTGACATTTCTGCAATGATTGATGCTGTACTTGTCCAAATAAAGACTGCTGAGTCAGGTTGAGTGAAAAAAAGGATTTTACAAGTAAACTGCAAATAAACCAACATGACAATCTGCCAATAAAGCATTTTCTGCTTGCTGTTTCAAAAAATATATTGCAACATATTTGGAAATTTTTATTACAGTTAGAGGTTTCATTTGGGGCAGTATTCTGCCTGTAAGTGGTTTACTTGATCTGTTTTCATCATGTGTTTCACGCATTAAGATGATTTGTGCAGCACCTCATCCTAACCTCATTTCTTTTCAAATAAAGGATCACTTCTTTGAAAATACACAGTCTTATCCAAACTTGAAATATAGTTTGTTTGCCCCTCTGGGAATGTCATTATGCATTGGCTTCTGCTTCTGGATCAATGCTAGACGATGGTGCTAAAGCTTTTATTTTTGTTTATATTACGTACCAGATGTTTGTCATCTTTTAACAGAACCAGATTTTTAAAGTTCTGTTTACTATATATTTAATATCTTTGGACACTTACTGCAGTTTGTGCTACCATACAGTAACATTTTTTATTAATCTCTTAAATCATAGAGGAATTAGGAATGAGCTTGATGGAAAACAGTTTTTTTACTTACATCATGAAAAAAGTTTTATATTATTTTGGACTTTAGAAATTCAACCAAAAATAAATACAAATATAATACATATCGTATTACGCTAACTTAACTTAAAACTAATCTAATGACATAGTCCTCAATAGTAGTATTACATAGTACTTACACATACACAAATACACAAAAGTGCTCCACTTACTTGGTTACCATGTATAAAGAAAAATGAGAAGGAGAAGGTTTAACTTCTGTTGTCATACAACAGTTTCCATTAATGACATAAATATTATTTTCCTATTTTTTGTTTATTTTGTAGACCAAAAAAAAAAAGGTTTTGAAACGGAAGTTAACCATAAAGTGCCTATAGTGGCCACTATCAGTAAAAACAAAAGTCTGAAATCATCTGGTATCAATTTTTCATTCTGACTATAAACAGAAACCGCATTTTCACACACCTGTATAACATTTGTTGCCATGTTCTGAAAACCTACCGTGTGAATAATTATCACACTTTTTAGGGTTTTTTTCGTTCTGTACACAATCGACATAGTAAAGTTTTGTTGCTTTTGCCTCAGAGCTTCACATAGTAACTTATATACTGCTAAGTTAGAGAAAATGATAGAAGCGCAGTGTATTTTATAAAATGTTTCGCTTCCTGCTGTGATAACTTACGTCAAACATGGTTATTGTTCATGGACGTGATTAGGATGCTGGCTCCTTCTTCTTGTGCGTTTGTGTTTTTGTGCGTTGGTTGTGAAAGCGGGAGTGTAATAAAAGTAACAACAGCATATGAGGGCTGTTTGGAGAAAAGCTTTGGCCTTCCAGACTGAGAGATCTCTGCTTGTCTTCTCGCCAACTCTGTGTTTGCATGTGTGTGTATTCAGTGCTGAGCTGCCATCCTGTAAACTAGTGACGAGACAAACAGCAGGTTAGTTGTGTCTCACTCCCTACCTGTAAGCTCATGTGCTGAAAGCTCTCTGCCCCTCAGAGCTCACTGACAGTTGTGACATTACTGAACAGCAGGGCCGTGTGAGTGTGTGTGTGTGTGTGTTTTTTAATGGAAGGGATAACAGCAAACAGAGAAAAACAGCTTGTGCGGCCTGGAATGGGCTGGAAAAGATAGACTGGGGGAGGAAAAAAAGATTCATGTGTTGGGAAGAAGGAGGTGGAGGAGGAAGGGAAGGAAGAAGAACAGGCTTAACGAGTTCTTGACCCGACGCTGACCCTGGACTAACCCTTCTGATTTCTCCGTGAACCCAGGCTCCTCAGCAGGAGCCTTAGGAAAAGCTTGAAATGATGTAAAAGCTGAGCACAAAAGCAGTAATGAAATGTATTATTTCACATTCTACTACTCTCATTAAGGTTCTGTCAGCATCGTCATCTTTTAGTCATCCAAGCACGGAAATTTTATTTCAATAGATTAAATATCGACATTGCTCGACGTCCGTTTAAATCTAGACGAATCGGATGAAAATCCCAACCTTTTACTTCGGGATATGAGGCTTGTTATGCTCAGACACCTGACTTCGACCTCTTACAGCATGATTGCTCTTTACTTAGATATCTGATATATTCTCACTCCGGGTAGGTCTGGGCTTTTGAAAGTTTCCAGGGCAATCCAGTTCCACTATAAAAGGTTCCAAATGTCCCATCCAATTAAAAAGAGATGATTTATCGTTGCCGAGGTTTCTTTTTAACAGAGGGATTGAGAAGGGATTGTAAACAGGGACATAAATCTCAGGGGATTTTCCTAATTGCAAGTTGCAGCTCTTTCTGTCTCGCTCTCTGTCATATAATCCATCTCTCTTGAATTCTATGAAAATGAACAAAAAAATGTTATGGAAACAAACCAACGCGTCCAAGAGGCAGACATAATCAAAAAGTGTCCACTCCCTCCCTGAGGCGTCAAAGAGTTGTGAGGCTGTTTACCGGAGGTTTAACGAAGTAGAAAAAATTCCTATATGTGTGTTTTTTTCTTTCTCATTGTGCTCTAAATCAGATCAGGATATTTTATGGAATATGACTATCTGAAAAGTCTCCTTTCTTGGTGACGTTCAACATTGAAGGCAGTTAAAAATGTAGAGAGAGGTGGAGCTAAAAAGGTAAAACACAGGGAAGAACGTTGAGCTGCATAAGAAGTGTGAAGCAATAAAATTCATCTATTTAACAGTTAAAATATCAACCGGGTCGGATTAAACAAACAGTTTCGGACTTAAAACAACATGATTAAAGTATTTTCAGGCATGGTTTAAAGGAAAAAGATTGTAGAAAATATCATTTTTCAAACTTCATTCCCCGTCTCCATTTATTTATTCGTCCATCCGCCTTCAGTTTTTGCAGGTCTAATATTCAAAATATCTTTAAAAATACACATTTTTAAAGTATTAACCTGAAAATATGAGAAACGCTGATATATAACATGTGCAGGGACCCTGGGAATTTTGTTTCTGGGCCATTTGCTCCTTAATTCAATAGAAGAAATGTCAGTCGGTAATTCTCCGTCCAAACAGGATTCTTTCCATGAAGCTGTGCTTGCCAGAAGGCTCAGCTGTAGTCACGCTGGAACTTGGACTTGTTGCGGCTGATTTATGGGTCCGCATCAGAGTAGAGAGGGGGACGGAGAAAGAGACAAACGGAGAGACAGTGCGGATGAATAGACCTTGAACACTTGTCTCCTTCCTGCCAGTCTGCCTGCTGGGCCGCAGCTCTGTGGTGTGTAGACACCCCCTTTGTAATTACACTTTACGACTTGCTTCACAGTAAATGCTACATAAATCTTGTGATTCCCTCAGATTACAACCCCCCTACAGACACATACCCCTTATCATGCAAACATTGTAATCCCTGCCCGCAATTTCCTCCCTTTATTGGCAGTCACTTCTGATTTAATGGTGCTTTGATGATTGCTCAGGAAAATGCTGCATGGGGTAGGATCCATCCTGATTGCAGTGGCCGTGTATGCATGTGTGTGTTTGCTCCTGTCAGATCGGTCAACGTGTTTGCTGAAGGAATCCAGGCCTTGCTAGTTGTGGGTTTGGATCCATCCACAGAGGCCTGCGCAGACCAGCTAGCATAAATAGCCATGTTGTTTTCTGTTTTAAATCACTATAAAAAGTCGTCCCCGGCTCCAGAACACCACAAAGGAATCTAACTCTCAGAGATAAACACTTTTTTTATATACGATCACGTCTCGATAGGCTCTCGTGAGTTTATGTCTTACTAAACGGAGGTTGCAGAAGGTGACTGCAGTTTGTCGAGGAGTGCAAATAGGAGTCAGAAAATAAAATTGTAAGACTGCTACAAGGACGTATTCATGTAAAAATTTAAAGATTCGACCAAAGTGGCTAAAACTGAAGGCTCCCTTTAGGATCTTGGATCCAAACAAGCTGCATCAAAACGTTTATCCAGGTTGGATGATTTATTACAGGCCTATTTGTGTCAGGTTGAGATCAATGACTCGAGCAGAGGTGGAATATGTGAAAATAAATAATTTATTGTGGGAAAGAATACTGAACAGAACAAAACCCGGAACAAGGCGAGCGGAAACGGAACAGAAATAAACACGGAACTGAACTTAAATAAACAGAGAAAGTGATACGAAAGTGATCAGGGCTGACGCAGAAACAAAAAACTCGAAAGTAAACAAACGGATTAACTAAAGCTGAACACAGGAACAAAGGAGTGTGAATGAACTAAACAATATAAATAAACAAACAAACTAATAAACAACGAGGGGAACCAGAGGCAACAAGGAGCTAAACAACTGAGGAAATAACTAAGTAAACTAAGAACAAAAGAACCAATAAAGGAAATAAACTCAGACAGGGAACAGGGGAGAAAAGGATGGGGGAGGAAGCACGGGAAACCGGAGACTACAGGAAAACAAAAACCAAAGTAAATGCAAGGTCGGGACCTGAGGAGAATAATGAAGGGAAAAGAACCAGCACAGAAAATCAGAGAGCAAGAGGGGAAGGCTTACTGGGAGACGTGGAAGACGTGGAAGAACTGGCAGGAGAAGGAGCAGAGAGAAGAGGCGGTAAGCAGACTATCCAGCAGTGAATGAATGAATGAAAAGGGCTTAAATACTGTGAAGCAGGAGGTGTAGCAGTTGAGGAGATAGCCGGATGATTGGAAACAGCTGTGAATGATAATGAGTGAAGACACACATACACACACACAGGAAGAAGGAGAGAGAGCAAGGGAAAACTAGAGAACACAAACAAAAACTCAACCAGACAGAAAATAATTTAGAGAAAATAACAAATAGTACTAATAAAGATAATAAAAATAAAACAAGACAACTATAGTAAACTAAACAAACCAAAAACACAGATCATGACAATTTGATGGTCTAGTCAACTTTGAGTCACGTTTAGCCTTATTTCTTTGTTTGATTTGTTTTGAATTGGAAAAAGCTGGAAAGACAGTCCTGCTATACAACTGACCTAATGTGCTCTCACTGGAAAAATTTAAAGCAGTGCAGATGTCTTAATACACTTAAAAAAACACACATCTATCATCAAGCGTTAGGAGCTTTTGAATCAATAAAACTTGTAAACATTGATGAAACGCACTAGTTTCATTGGCAGACTGTCCAAACTCAAAACTAATTGATAAGATTTTGTGTTTTGTCGTCCTGCACCAGGCCTGTTGTAAATAAAGGGTTGATTACACTTTGTAGATAATGGCAAAACAAACAAACAAAAAAAAATATCTGAAAGGCACATTGCACAATTTTACAGCACAATCAAGTAACCGTATTACTTTCTGTTTTTATGAAAACGGGGTCAATATTAAAAACTATTTAAAGGAACACGGACTTTCCATCAAAGCTGTATCTGACGCCTTGAAATTAGCTTCCCTCTCTTTAAGACCTGGTTTTGTTTATGTCATAGCAGCCTCTGTTATTGTGTTCACCAAAGCACCTTAATTACGCTTCATTCAGCTCCATGCATTTATTTATACAAAGCCCATTCATTTCATTAATCATTTCAAGAGGCCTTACAGAAAACAAAAACAAAGAAACCTAAGTCTTTTACTTCACCAACAGTCGCCTTCAACAATGAAAACCAGAATTTGTTTGCCAAAAACTTTACATAACAGCAGCAAGTACTGAATAACAGAGAGTTAATCTGTACTTAATCTGCAGATCAGTCAGCCTGGAGGATCTATAGCGCCACAGAACTGGGGTTCTGTTTCCCGCTGGAACTGTTGCGAATTTAAAAGACGCTTAATAATAAAGTGTCACCCACTGTTTTTTCTTTATCTTTCAGTCAGGCTGTATACAACCATCCCAAACATGACAGAAAGGGGAGTTACAATTTACCCTCCTGTCTGCCCGCAATCATTTACAGAGCTCGGTGAATGTGCGGCAACGACAGATCAGTGACAGCAAACTGAATGCAGGCAGCACTTAGGAGGAAATAATAGTGGGAATATTACTGAGCCTGCAGTGCAGGAGAGGCAAAATAGTGGGCAGAACCATCTGTCATTCTGGATGTGTGTGTGCATGTGGATGTGTGTGTGTGATAGATGTGCCTCCTCCAGCAGGTTGCACATCACTCTTGAGCCTGACTTCTTCCGTCACACCTCTGCCATCGTTCATCACCGACAGCTGGGGGCACAGGGGTCACAGGGAGGAGTGTGGCTCTTTGTGTTGGTGTGGGGGGCGGGTGAAAGCTATGTCATTATGGGGCCAACTCTCTAAAGGCATCTTCCAAAGAAATATTCAAAAGTTTCTTTTAGAGGCACATTGATGACAAAACACAATTTTGGCACAATTAGTTTTAAGCTTCAATCAACATAGGAAGTACTGAAAAATTGGCTTAAAAATTAAAACTCAACACAGTTCAGTCTCCTATTAAAACTGATTAAATTTTAAATAACTATAAAATGTGTTTGAGTCTAATCATGCAAAAGACAAAAAACATGTTCATGTGAAAGCATATTCTCAAACATGCTTCCTAAATGCCATGGATATGTAAACTCTACAGATCCCTTCTATTTTCTAATTCTTGTATTTGTTATAAATAAGTTTCTGAGAGTTTTTTATAGCTCAAATGTTTGTTTTGTACATAACGTTTCCGTCACACTAGTGGTAGTGTTATCAGGTTTTGTGTGTATATATACTAAGAGCTGATTTTGCTTTGATTAGGATTATTTTGGTAAATTTACAACATTCAATAAACAAAAATAAAACGAAACAGTATTTTACACACCAACAAATAAAAAACAAAGAGTACGTATAAGACTTTTAATCAGCATGTGTTCTGAATGGTGCACATGTATCAGGATCTAGGGTGTGGAGTTAAACTGTGTCATAACAGAATGTGTTTTTGTGTCTCTTATATTGCCGAAGGCATTTTCTTTCATATAAAAGTATCAACGGATATCATGTGAACCACATTTCATTTCTGTAATATTTGAATTATATGGCATGTAAGAGGTGTGTTGGTCAAGTGATGGGAGTTTTTTCAAAAGTGTCCAAAGAATTTGTGGCATATTCAATTATTTTGCTGATAGCGAAAATCATTTCATGTGTATATAGAAAGAATGACTCCTCTGTATGCCCAAGTCACGATTTTGAGCGAATTTTGCACAGGAAAAGAACTGTTGCTTACAATTTCCAGAACCAAATCATCTGTGAAATGATGAGATGAGGTATACCAACATCACAAATTAACAAAATGTTTTGGATTTTAATGGTTAGTAACTCAAGCATTTGCTAATACTTAGGTTTATTGGTATGATTTCATACTGATGATATTGATTTGGAGAAAAAAATCATGTGAAATACTAATAAAAAAAAAACATATGCAGAGTCTCTCTGGCAGTATGAGAATGGCATTATAATGCCACTCATGAACCAAGCGTCTCCAAAGCTGCTCCCCTTTTCCAGGATGTAATGTGTGTGTTGTAAACACAAGCGTGCCACAATATTGTCTGGCAGCAGATCATATTTTACCATGTTAACACACCATCTGTTTATCCTCATAACCATTCATTACACATAAATGAGTACACACAGCAGGCTGCCGCATCACAGAGCCATGGCACACAAACACACACACACACAAGTATCAACACAGACTGACAAGCACCTGCACAGAAATTATGAGATGTGTTGACTTGGAGTTTTATTGTATGTCATTGTTCCATGAACCAAATTATGTCATACATCTTGTTTTTCTCCCAAAATGTTATGTTCTACAATTAATATTGCAGTACAGGTTACGGCAAACAGATATGATATTGTAATGAAGTGGGCAGTCAGTACATATTTGTTTTTATCTCACCGCCTGCAAAACCTGATGCTTTAATGATGAGTCATTTCCACAGCAAAGGTACTCCTGTGTTTATGAGTTTGAAATGTTTGAAATGAACAACTGCAGATGCACTAAATCATGGGAGTCCAACTGACAGGACGGGCAAGGAGGGCATAATCCAGAGGAACGGCCTAGAGGTACCTCACGGTTACTCTGGAGGAGCTGTAGACTTTTGAAATTCAGAGGACAGAATCATAAATTTGCCCCTAATTATCTTTTAAACAACCAAGCCTATGGTCCAAGGCTTTTCTTTTTAAATCGAGTGTATCAAAGTTTCTGATGAATGTATCTACAGTTAAAATCAATTATATTTCCATCTAGGTATAAATTAGCCTGACGTAAGCAATGGGTGTTAAAGATGGTGTTGGACAGATGCTAGCTAAGGAGCGGTGCCTCTCCCAATAAGCATTCACCTCAATGCAAGCACTAGGATCACAGTAGAAGAAGAGTGCTAAGAAGAAATCAGTTTTTTTGTTGTTTTTTTTTCAAAAAAGGCGCCATAAGAAATCCTGTCTGCAATTTACCATTAGCCATATGGGAGATGGGGGCCAAAAGTAAGAAGGTGCTCTGGTTAAATTTAACCAATATCAAGCTTCTTCATATCTGACCAGCATGCAATGTTGTGTGGCAGAAGCGTCACAGTTAAAAGAATGATTCCACATTCAAACATGGTGGTGGCAGCGTCACGTTGTTGACATGATTTTCCTGAAAAGGGACTGAGAAGATGTTCTGAGGTGATAAGAAGGTGAATAACTCTAAACTTGCAACAAGAGCTACATAGGAACAGTTTATATAAAACAACATCTATGTATTTAAATTATCAAAAATCTTTGAAATAACTTTTAAAAAAGGTGGTTATTTTGGAATATCTTGATACGAAAATAAGAAAATTAAAATAGTTTGCAAAAAGGTTGGGGAGCAAAAACATTGGGTGATAAATAATTTTACTAATAACCCAGACTAAGGAATACATTTTTATGATTCAATGCCTTTGGGATTAAAGTACTATTGAATTACTAGTTAGCTTAAATAAAATATTAATAAATGTGCCATGAAAATTAACACAGCTGAATCCAAACGCATGATAAACATTTTTGATTTTTGTTTGGAAACATTTTCGTCTTTTTTCTTTATCTGCTTCACAATTATGCCAGAGCAACAGCTTAACAGCAATCACAAGTGACAACAGGACTCTGAAGCATAATCTAAGTTCAGCAGACTTTTGACAGAAAATAAGGGTTTAAATAACAAAACAAAGGTTATGACGGTCATTCATAGGAACTGGTAAACAGCTCCTATGAGTCAGTTTGTGGTAAATTTCATATTGCTTTGGGGAGTGAGGGCAGAAAAAAGGGAGGACCAGTATACTAGAGAGGGAGGTAGCTGAGGGGTGGCAGGTTGTGGCTGGCTTGACAGAGGTCCATTCATCCTCCTTGCTGAAGCAGACACAGAGCTGGCACCGAGGGACACAGCCCATAAATCAGAGTAATCCATCGCACCCTTCTGTTACATGCCAACACACACATAAACACAGACAAACTCGTATAACTCTACTACACATTAAAACGTAATGAACTACAGTTGTGTGCATAAATTTTGTGCACACAAACAAGTTTCTGCACGCACAGCAGGACATAGACCAACATATATTGTCAGACAGTTTTGCCTAGAGTTTTGTTTCTGATGTATCAACTCATTCAGCCGTTTTGGTGTGAACATGAGGATACAGATTCAATTCCAACATCTCTCTCTTACATCACCGTCCCTGCCTCCCCTCTCCTCTCTCTCTCTTTTGTTTTGGTTTCTTGGCCCTGACAGAAGATGCACTCTAGCAGGCTAATGATCGCCGGGGTTGGGGGAATATTGATTACGGCCATGATTGATCTGAGGATCCCTCTGATTATTGGGTCATTAATCAGTCTTGGATTAGCCTATCAATGGAAGTGCCAGGGACTGACCCAGTCTGGAGATGGATGGTGAGGTCGGCAGGAGGCAGGAGATCGTATAGACAGATGTGTCAGGAAGAGGAGGGAAGAGGAGAGTAGAGAAATGTACGAAATGAGAGTAGAACTGTTCTGTAATGTGAATTTAGTTGCAAACCAGATCAAATGAGAAGCGTGTAATTTAGATCTGTGATACTGATCAATCAAAGTAACAAAGATTTTTATTCATACATGTTAGACAGGCTTTTATTAGGTGAAACATTAAGTTTATTGTTAGCCTAAACTAAAACTTACCCTTAATTTAAACAAAATCTTACACTTTTATTGTAACTATTTAAGTTTTTGTACATAGCTGTTCTAATGTATTATAACAGCTATGTAAGAGCAAATATATGTATGATGAGAACTGCTGTTGTGTATCTAATAAATCACAACCAAAAAATTAGCATAATCAAATCTAATTTAAACCCAAACCAGCTGCTGGAATAGGTTTTATTTTTATTCTTTCTTTTTCTAATGTTACCCTCTGAAGGCCATAACTCTGACAGTTTTTACAGTTTTTCTTCTTAAATCACGGCTCACCGCAGTTTATGTTTAGTAAGAGAAACCTAAAGTGGCCTTAGACAAAAAACAAGATACACATGCTGGAATTTATTAATACAGCAAAGATTTTAGCTCATGTTTATGCTGAATGTTTTTTTTATATATAAATTAAATATATATATAAACATAAATTATAAATTAAATTGTGTTATGAATTTAGGTAGAATTTTGATTAGAACAACTCTGATCGTTGTTTGGTGACGCAAGTTCCTATTAAAATGTTTACATTTATCCAGCACGTGTAAAACAGTTATCTTGTCTGTCCTTACTAGATTTTTGTTAGTTTTATTTTTGTAGGAAGTGCGCAGTGAAAGGACAAGGCTATCTATCATTGGTTGATGGCCTGACCAACATACCAGAACAGGAGATATTCAGAACAGGAGCACATTAAAGTAAAACGCATACTTGAAATATAAAATAGAAGTTCCACAGGATCTTCTTAATTTTGTCACACATCCATGGCAAGACAGGAAACATCATGAAAGCAGCACGAGAAACCATGAGAGTGAGTTGCCACACTAAATCCAACACATGTGGAAACAAAAAAAGGACAAAATCTTTTTTTTTAAACGACAAATCGCTGTACTTTTTGACACATTATAAACTTCCTATTACTCTGTGACCTTTTAGTTTGCTTCCATATCAACGATATGTTTCAAAAGTTCTTTGTTCTGCTTCATTTTTAAAATTACAGTTGTGCTTAATGACAGAGAGGCCTAAAAGAAGTCACAAGCTGTTTGAGCCAAATACAAACAGCCGTCTAGTTAGACCCCTTAGCCTTCACTGCTCCCCCCAGTGGATTGGCTTGCAGCAGTGTACCATGGGAAAGAGCGGCAGGATCTTCTTGTGGTGAACCAGCTGAATGTGAGCCTGGGGAAATGCGCACAGTTCACATATTTGTGGTTGTCTAAAGAACATTGGCTGCATTATGGCTGTCTCACTGTGTTTGTCCGTGTTGATCAGACACTCACTGACACTCAACGCTAACGTGGAGAACACAGCTCAGCATTCCAATTTGGGAATACTCAAAAGGATTTTGGTTGAGACAAAAACACCCCAATTATCCATGTAACCATCATGAGTCAAATTATATCAAAAAGTCTATGAGAAACCCATGAGAAAATGACCCTACTCCAGACTTTCTGAAGAGTTTAAGGTCATAACTGCTATATTTTTAGTTTAAGCAAAAATATATTTAAAAAAAAGTGCAGGGTTAGGTCCCAAATATGACTAGCTTGTTTTATGATAATATGGGCAGAATTTCTCAGTGAAGGCGAGGAGTGTTAGGAACTATGATAACACTTAAGGAATCATCATGATATCCTGACAAACTGACAAACAAATCAACATCTGAGACTGCTTCAAACGTTACGCCCTTAGGAGCTGCTCCATGATTGGACAAAACTTAGATCTGCTTTGACCAAGGGATGGAATAGTCTGCCTGATGCAAGAAATTACAGCTGAGTACCATTGTATGACAGATTTTAACTCTATTGCTAAAAACCATAGATAGGTGACGGAGTATGACTGGGAACATTTTCTGGGGGAAGTTTGTAACTGTACGCCTTAAATACGCCTTTCAGAGATGGCTTCGGTGCGTCATGCTTGGATCGTGTGTCAGGTTTGACTTACTTTTAAAGGTGGCGCCAAGGGGCTCCGTCAGCAGCTGCAGTTTTTGCACTGACAAGTTGGCTTCATTTTCAGTGACATTGAGGCTTGGCACAACTGTAGGGTAGAAATTACTGGCTTTAACTAAAATGTTTTGACAGAAAAAAGATGGATTGCCATTTGTTCCAGAGCTGATTTGTTGCCGAATTTTACATCGTTTGCATAGTATATACGTTTGTTTAGGGTCTTTTTTGAGTTCCAGTGCGAGAACCACGCAACAAATAAACTATTGGAAAGTATTGGAGAGTGTGGTAATAATGATTGGTTGATAAAAGGCAAACTTGGTGGGAAAATGTAAGGTTCAATGAGTCATCTGGAGACGGCTGTAGGAATTTTCGAGGCATTCTTTTAGATTTGAACGAGCTAATTCCTTACTTCGTGGGATGGTTTGGGGCTCGAGAAGCTCGTGGGAAAGCTCACTTTGACTAAAAATAAGAGTAAATTTGTGGTCAGATTGTGACTTTTCAATTAAGGATTCCTTCTGATTTCAGGATTGTTTTCAATATGATGGTGCTCAGGCATTGGTTCCTGCAGATGAGATGATTTTGATTTCTAACGACAAGTAAACAACTCTTGAAAGAGCCAACGTTGTACAGGTGATGCAGATCATTAAGCTGCTGGAGAACTCAGGTAACGTTTTGGTGAAATCAGTAAGAGAGTTCCGGACTGATGACCATAACACACAAAGAAAAGATAATAAGCGTTGCAACTGAGAAATTACTTTCGACGTTTTTGGACTTCCTGCCACTGGATAACAATTCGTCATGTGGCGTGGGCTCTTGCTGCGGACTCGATTACCCCTTTTCACATAAGGGCTGGTTCCGTGCTGCTTCTATTGACGGTTTGCGGCTGGTTCCAAGTGCGAACCGACAAAGAACCGTTTGGTTTTCCACACACTGATGCTGGCCGGAAAGCTACGTCAATATGTCGCTCCATGCGTATGCGTACGTCACCATTACAAAGGTAGATTTAGCGCCAATTTCAAACGTAACAAGACCACAACAACATCTTTTAAGCTTCATAATAATTTGCTCACCACTGCGCTCAGACGCTCCTGCAGCCATCTCTCGCTGGATGTTTTGGAACAACGGTTTGGTCCTTAAAGCCTCCTCAAGTTTCTTTTCCACTTCGATGGAGGACCACACTGTGAGCAGGAAGTTTGTCTCCTCCACTGACCACTGCTGCTTTGACTTCAGATCCATTGTGTTTCTTTTTTTGCACAAGCAACTCCAGTGTTGTTTAAAAACTGCCGCTCTTTACCTGTTTACCTGTTGTTAAGTAGCCCCGCCCCCAGTCGCTGACTTCATCACGTCGAACCGGTTCTTTCCTCGGACCCCAGAAAGAGTTGGTGCCAGCTAAACCCCAGTTTGGAACCAATTTAGTCAGTGGAAACACAAAGAACCGGTTCTAACTCTGGCTCTAGCACCGAACAGCACTGGAACCAGTTTGGTGGAAAAGGGCCCCATCTTTAACTAACCCTGAACAAAAAATTAAAAGATGGATTTTGGGACTTATTTTAGCTACTTTACATATAAAATGTTAATACTGTTTTTTAACAGAAGAATCAAGAATCAGTTAATTTATATAAGGCCAATTTACAACAGATGTCATCTTAAGGCACTTTACAAGAAAATCTATTAAATTCATAGATACATGATTACAAATGAGTTTGAAAACGCTAAGGAAGCTGCTTCACCAACGCTCACTTGTATCACGTTTTTTCTAACCTTGTGTGTGTGTTGAGACATTCCTACTGCTCATATAGATTCAATTTCAAAAGGATCAAAAACACACAAGACGGTCCTGCAAGGATAATCAATCACAACACTTAAGACGAGTGTATGTAGCTGTACGTGAGAGAAAGAGAGCAAGGAAGGGAGGCAGACGAGAGTAGCCATGGAACAGGGCGGGCTTTTGAAGGGGGGCTAAAATATATACATATAGTCGGGACTGTGGCCTGCCTCTATGTGTCTGCACTCGGGAATTGGAGTCATAAATCAAACCGCCTGTCAGAAGTAGCGGTGGGGTTTGTTGGAGAACATGAATAGGGGGAGGAGGGATGGAACGAGGGAGTAAGAGGGGCAGAGCCTCCAAGTCATTCGCAAACCGCATCACACTTTCAGCCCGAATGCAATTTCCCCTGAATGTCAGGCAGAGATGCGAGGTGGAGCAGATAAGAAAACTGAAAACGTTTGTGTGTGCGTGTCTGTCCTCGTCTCTGTCCTCGACCCCGGGACACGAGACACAGGCCCAATTCTCATTATGTCGACATGATAGAAGTTGCTCTCTGTGTAACCTCATTATCCGCGCTGTTAGATAAGGCGTCGTAATTGCTCACAGCAAAAACATTCACACTGAAATGCCTGTTTTAGTGCGTTTGTCCACACTGTGTGATAGAACGTGTTTTAAAAGTACGCTACATTGCTAAATCTGTCACCGGTGATGCTGCGATTTTAGTAGTTTAATCGTAGAAGCATCTTTTGTCTAAGCATCCACATGTTCATATATTTGTAAAATTATTCATTCTGGTTGTTGCAGGGATTTATGAATAATGGGGTTTAGACAAGGGAAACATCTCAGCGTTGCAGGACAGTAACTGGACTCAGGCACAGTCGTAATCAGATGGCATGGCATTAAAAGGAAGTAAAAGACCACAAGGGTCCTTCCGTTTGTCTTTCGATTCACATACCGGGTAGCTGACTGATAAGCATTTATATTCTACGTTAGCTTTGTCATCACAGCATATTTGTATGTAATTGGCAAAGTACAGGAACACAGCCATGACCAAAATAAAATACACCCATTGCCACTCTTAGAAATTATAACATATACCATACCAGCATTTGTAGCTAACCACTATTCACAGCCGGTTCTCATTTCTTGTTACCAACGCGGGTTCAAGAGAGCTCTCTTTTTCTTGCTCATGAAATTGTCAATTATAAAAGACAATAAAACTGAGTCAACAGATGGAAATGACACATATTTTGTTTCAGTTGTACCTGTCCACTCTGCTGAGTCTGGTTCTGTCTCGAAAATCAAACACCTCTTACAATTGCTGACCAGTATGCATGTTTCTGCAGGTATTTTTATATATATTTTTTTTTTCATTAGGTTTGTTTCACGTCTTGAAGGTTGAACAACATCTTTGCAATCATCCTAGTCGTTAGATACTTGGCAGATCCCCTATCAACTTTCAGATTCTGACAGGGTCACTTAAACATGTTGGTAAAACAAAATGCTTTGAATTATCACTACAAACTGAATCTGTTAGTGGTATAAATAATTTTTGGGCTTAACTGTATACATGTTTCTCCTGTTGATGTCAGTTTTCACCAGGGATTTCTCTCCCACAAATACACCAAAATGCATGACGACCAACAGCCAGACAGTCTGTTTGTTGCAGCCACTACTATTGGACACAATGTGGTCATGATATTTTGACTCTGTTTTTTAAAACGTTCTCATGTCTGTCATCTCACTCTATGTCAAATAAAAGATCAGAAAATAACTGTAGTCATGTTTTGACTGCCCTCTTCCTCCAGCATGCTGGCTTTTTGCTTAAACGTTGCTGTTATATCAGCAATTTAAACGTCTGCTTCTGTGCATATGTTGTTAAACAGGCTGTCTGTGTGCCCACGTTTTACAACTCATTTAAGTAATATACACGCACTCAAGATAAATCTAAAGTTTAATGAACTAGGCAAATGCAGAACGGTGCCTTTAATGCTGCCTGATGGGATTACACTTAAATACAAAACATTAAAAAAACTTTAATTCCTGTTTGGAAATGGCCCAGAAATTAGATGGGGTCATGATTTTCAGAAATAAAAGTTGGTGTTTTCATCTCTTGAACACTAAACGACATTCATACCAACAGTCTTACATCTTAGGACTGTTGGTATGTAAGACTTGTGTACATCAGTTGTGCAAACAAAAACAAAAAACAAGCAAAAATGCGACTCAAGGATATTGTTTCAGATGTAGCTAAAATCCTGGTTTATATTAGTGGAAGGCCTAATCTCAGTTTTATAAACCGTCTTTGTGCCATTGCATAGACCAGTGAAATGGTTAAACCATACATTCTGTGAACCTCATGCCCACCGACTGACTCTTATTACTGGGGACGGGATATTACCCATGTCCATCAGTCCATGAAAGGGGTTGATGGAAATGTGCACAAACATTTTTCCCTGACCTCTGAACCATAGGAAGGGCTCACGGGAAGTGCAGACGTCCCAAATCAGTGTTTTCCCTTGCCAGCATTTATTCAGCTGAAATAAAAAATTGCAAGTGTATATTTCTGGAAAGAAAAGCAACTTTGCGGTAGACACTGATGAAACTAAAAACCATGCGGCGCTTGAGTGTGTGTCACTATGCATGGTTTTGACCACCCACAGTACAAGTCTTTCGATGTCTCTCTCACTCCTCCAGCCAAAGCCAGCATGGAAAAGCTAGCTTTATGATCATGTGGGCAGCAAAGGAGTAGAGGGGAAATGTAGATGATTTGTAGGGAGACCATAATGGAGACAGATGATCCTGCTTTGGGTCTGTCAGATGTTGAATCAGTGCTGCCACCCAGTAAGGGAGTATTAATCCTCTGGTCTGCCTTTCTTCCAGTTATTTCTTCTCATTGCCCTGCTTTTGTAAATAATCTTTGAAGACAGTGGCCATGCTCTGTCAGCACGAAGTAGCCGTAGAACATAAAATATAGCTTCTGACACTGACGATCAGTTCTCTCCTGAAGAAAAACAAGGTGGTTGTAGAGTGCCACATACTTTTTTGTGGTTCGAAACTCTGAAACAAAGTGTTGTCTTGACACTTACCTGTGCCTTTAATCGTGCCTGGCCGTGTTTTCTTACCCTGACTTGTGCAGCAACATAGTGTGCCCCTAGACATTTCTCCCCAATTCAATATACCTTGACCTTCCTTTCAACATGTGCAGTGATTTCCAAAAGTACTGTTTTCTAATTTTATTGCATTTCAATCATGGACCTCAACGTAGTTTATCTAAACGTCATATGATAGACTATCAGAATAATTTCTAAGCTCACGGAAAATTATACAGTCAATTTAAAAAATACAATTTCAGAAGTGTGGTTTCCATTGGTATTTAGCCCCCTTGAGTAAATACTTTCCCTATTATTTCACCTGAGGGTCGTTTGTCTCCATCAGCTCTGCACGTCTGCGTCTGAGCATCATTGTTGATGAACAGTGGTACAGCGAACCGAAATTAAGAGTGAAAGAAAACCTTGTGTGGAATGGTGTATGTAACAATACCTTCTTTCTACCAGTTGACAAGATATTGGTGACCTCGACCCCGTCGACGGGTAGCCACGATCCTCCTGACATCATAGGCAGGGTGCCCATCAATGACACGGGCGGATGGAGGGGTGACAGCTGGAGGGCACAATTCGCTGGTCTGGACTGGCTTGACTTGAGAGACGTGAAAAATGGGATGAATCCTGAGACTGGAGGGAATACGTAAACGGACACTGGACGGACTGATGACATTTTCGATGCTATATGGACCGACAAAACGGGGAGACAACTTTCGGGAAACGGACTTGAGGGGAATGTCTTTAGAGGATAACCAGACCTGTTGACCGGGAGAATATGTGGGAGCTGGAGTGCGTAGACGGTCTGCATACTTTTTATTTTGGGCTGAAGAACGTTCGAGAGCGGAGAAGGTGTCTTTCCAAACAGATCTGATTCAACGGATGTGGTGGTGGACAGAGGTAAAGGAGATGTTCTTCTCATCGCTGGGGAAAAGGGGTGGCTGGTACCCGAGGGAGATCCCGAGAGGTGAGAGTTCGGTACCGGCGGAGATGTGGGAGTTATGAGCGTACTCAATCCAGGGGAGGTGCTGGTTCCAGTCGGCCTGGTGGGTAGAGGCTAAACAACGGAGAGATGCCTTGAACCTCCTGGTTAAGGCGTTCGACTTGACCATTGGACTGAGGATGATAGCCAGAAGTTAAACTGACCTTGGCCCCCAGGGCAGCGCAGAAGTGCTTCCAGACCTGGGACGTGAACTGGGGACCGCGGTCAGAGAGGATCTCGGTAGGGATCCCATGGAGCCGGAAAACATGTTTAACCAGGAGGCGGGCAGTGTGAAAAGCAGGTGGTCATACCTTGGGAAACTGGAAGGCCTGTGACAAAATCGATGGCAATGTGAGACCAGGGACGCTTAGGGATCTGGAGGGGTTGTAGGTGACTAGAAGGAGGCTTGTTGCTGGATTTATTTCGGGAACATGTAGGACAGGCTTGTACATATTGATGGACATCGTGATGAAGGTTGGGCCACCAGAAACTACGGGAAATAAGGGCGATGGTCCGACTGGAACCAGGGTGACAGGAGAGGCGAGAAGCGTGAAACCAGTGGATGACACGAGAGCGGACAGAGGAGTGAACATACTTGGTCTTTTGGGGTGGTGTCCTGGATGGAAGCGGGTTCAGGAGGTGCGTCGTCGTCGGGAGAGAACTGGCGTGAAAGTGCTTCGGGCTTGATAATTTTGGTACCGGGTCTGTAAGAAATAGACAAACTGAAACGAGAGAAGAACAATGACCAGCGAGATTGACGTGTGCTTAGGCGTTTGGCAGATTTTATATATTCAAGGTTCCGGTGATCCGTCCAGACCAGCACTGGATGGTGGCGCCACTCCTTTAAAGCAAGCTTGATGGCCAGAAGTTTCCGCTCTCCCACGTCGTAATTCCGTTCAGCTGGGGTGAGTCGTTGCGAGAAAAAGGCACATGGCTGAAGTTTCTCATCTTCCTTGGATCTTTGGGAGAGAACGGCCCCTACTTCCAGGTCTGAGGCATCCACCTCCAGGACGTATTGGCGAGATGGGTCGGCTTGAACAAGAACTGGTGCTAGAGAAAAAAGATCTTTAAGGTTACGGGGGTCCAGATGAAAGGTTTTTTGACGGAGGTGGGTGCGGTGAGAGGTGCGACTGACTGACTGTAATTTCGAATAAATCTTCGGTAGAAATTGGCGAACCCTAGAAACTATTGGAGTTGGAGTCTAGTGTTGAGAATGAGCCATTCTTTTACTGCTTGGACTTTTGTGGGGTCATTTCGGATCTGCCCGCCGTCAAAAATATAACCGAGAAATGTTATTGAGGATTGGGTTGAACTCACATTTCTCGGCCTTGACTCAGAGACGGTTATGGAGCAGACGTTGGAGGACTTGTCGGACGTGAATCTTGTGCTCAGCAGGACAACTGGAAAAAATCAGGATGTCGTCTACATAGACAAACACAAAAACGTTTAAAAAATCACGGAGGACATCGTTAATGAGAGCCTGAAAGACTGATGGGGCGTTGCAGAGACCAAAGGGCATGACCAGGTACTCGAAGTGTCCCAGGTGTGTTTTGAAAGCGGTCTTCCACTCATCCCTCTGGCGTATACAGACGAGATGATAGGCGTTGCGGATGTCTAGTTTGGTGAAGATGGTGGCTTTATGCAGAGACTCGAAGGCGGCAGTTATGAGGGGTAAGGGATAGCGGTTCTTAATGGTGATATTGTTGAGACCCCGGTAGTCGATACAAGGTCGGAGCGAACCGTCCTTCGTGGTGACAAAAAAGAAGCCCACCCCTAAAGGAGACGAGGAGGATCGGATGATACCAGCGGTGATGGACTCATTTATGTAGTTCTCCATTTATTCCTGTTCCTTGTGGGAGATATTGAATAAACGACTGGAAGGTAAGGGGGCTCCAGGAAGAAGGTCAATGGCACAATCATATGGTCTGTGAGGGGGAAGAGAACAGGCTTTGGTTTTGTTAAAAACCTGTCTTAAGTCTAGGTATTCGTCCGGGATGTTGCTTAGGTCCTGAGAATCGACGGAGAGGTCCTCAGGGGGGGTCTAAAAGGAACGGCAGCCTGTAGACAAGAGGAAAGACAGTGAGACGACCAGCAGGTGACTGTACGTTCAGCCCAGTTGATGGTGATACGAGAAAACGAAAAACGTTCTTTCCTCAGTGTGGTTACCTGTAAGAATGAGTTCAACAGGTTTGGTGACGTGAATGATGTGGTGTAACGGACGGCCATCCAAAGCGGAAACACGGAGGGGAACTTCGAGAGGAGATGTGGGTATCTGAAGTTGTTCTGCTAGGGTTTGGGCTATTAAGGACTGCTCACAACCAGAGTCAACGAGAGCTGAAAGACTGAACATACAGAGGTTGTGTCTTATGGCAGCGGGGAGTAAGAGACGTGGCTTTTTAGTGTCGCCGCGTTCACGGAACGGACCCGATCGGGGAGTGGAGATTTATTCCTTAAGGTGGGACAGTTACCAATGAAATGTCCGGAAGTGCCGCAGTAAAGGCACTCCCATGACTGCATCCTCCGCTGCCGTTCCTTAGGGGAGAGACGGGTTCGCCCAACCTGCATGGGTTCTGGCCCTGGGGGTGAAGGTCGTCGAGGCTCAGACCGGAGAGTTTTCTGTAAGGTGAGTATACTGACTCAGTGGATGACCTGGGGAAAGGGGAGCACAGGAAGCGATGAGAACGGCAAAGGGGAAAAAGGCAAAGTAACAAAATAATCAAAGTATCAAAACAACAAAACATGGAACTAGTGACGATCAAACTACAGAGAATGGCTACAGACAAAAACTAAACTGGAGATTAAAACTTAGACACAAGAAGGCTGGCTCAGAGATGTACGTTACCATATACGTTACGTATTTTCATATATATGTTAGGCATGACAAGGGCTTTTGGCCTTGGGATCTATGATACAATTGTACTGCTCTGTTAGGAAGACTTTGATGATTCTGCTTTTAATGGTTTGTTCACAGCAGGATAATAAAATTAGCCTCTTAAAGTGCAGATTTCAACCTCAGCAGACAATCTCTTCTGTTCAACTATCTGGTGGTGGTCAGCTCATCAAAGACCAGGATAAGTTGTACATGAACACTTATTAATGTATTTTATCTTGATTATTTTTATGACAAGTGCATGAGTAAACTTGTTCTTTAATTTGGATAAAAGTGTAAAGGTCTAAAGAGAAAACGTCTTTTTTGTCTTCTTTTTAGTCCTCATTTGATGATAGGGAGGCTGTACTGAAACAATAACATGCTGTTTGGAGTAGATGGTGACAACAGCTTTTCATTAAATGTTAAACTCAGTCCGGTTTTTTGCAAATCGCCTCCTGTTGAACTTTCGAGCAGCCGTTTATGTAGCAGTCGTATCAGTTTTAACTTTACTGATGCAGCCGAATATCTGAAGCCTGTTTTTTAAGGATCGCTGCTGGACGCTGTGATTGGTCTTTCAGAGAAACTCCATGAGTCTGAGGGGTTAAATCAAATGGAAATACAAATGGGAGTTTGGTTCAAGTCTAGTTATAGACTGTCTTAGACATGTACAGACAGCATACATTGATGAGGTTATCCAGCACTTACAAGAACTAGCTCTAAGCTCTTTTCAAGCAATTTGAATAAAAAACAGAACTTGAGTGCAGTTTTTGAGTGATGAAAATGTATATGTGATTGGACCTAAATGTGTTTTTTGGTCATCAGTCTTGACATTATATAGGTTATTCATTCCTCTGGGTGGATTTGGTGTTTCTTCTTCTCAATCCTCTACCAGAGGCCTGTGAGATTAAGGATTTTCTGCAGTACAGTATCTTAGGTGTTCCCAGAACTGCACTCTTTATGACTGAGATGTCTGATGTTGGGTCCCCTTTCTGGGGGTCACTACACCAAGTGCTGAGATGACCCCTGAACCTACAGTTGCATTTATCTGCCAGACTCTTTCTAGCAATCCTCTTGATATTTGTCCATTTTGTTGTGGTCTTTTTTCCTAATATTTTACATAATTTGGCACAGGCCTTATCAATAACCACAGCTGTCCTCCGCTGCTTATCAATGATCACAATGTCTGGTTGGCTGGCCATTACCATTTTGTCCTCTTCAATCAAGAGACTCCCAGAGGAGTTTGGTTCAGTCATCATCCACCACCACTTTAACCTTGACTTCTCCAGTTCATAGTTTGTGTAGATGTTGCTGTACACTATAACAACCACTTGGCTTTGGCATTCAATGAGTTGCTTTCCTGCTACTATTGAACATCCTGCTGTGAGATGCTAGGTTGGCAGCCTGGGATCTTCTACTACTATTATCAGTTCTTTTTTTGTACTCCATCAGTCCAGCCCTCTTTAGGTGTTTGTATTATTTAGTCGTATCGGGCTCTTACCATTACCTTTGCTAGTCATACACATACAGTATTAGTATATCATATCCATTATACCATGATAGTAGATTTGTTTTCCTCTCTCTGATTGTCTTTATGCATATAAGTTTATCCGATAAAGGGGAAAGTTCTGAAAACAGCTGCATGTTTTTGTATGACACAGAGAATGAAACTAAAGATTTTATTTTAAAGTGGTCAATTTTAAAGCTCATATTAACATCAAGTCAGCAAAGACTAGCTTAAGGTTTTGTTGCCCTTTCAATTTGGTAACAGAGAGCAACTTCTGAACCATAAAAGTATTATGGAGGAAAAAGGGGCAGAAGCACTCAAAATAATAAACTCACCTACACTACTTAATAACTTTACAGCAAATAAATATAAAATAAATCAGAGTGGGGAATGGTACACATAATTTAGGCTATAAGAGGAGTAAAAATGCAGAAAAGAAAATTAGGAAAATGTTAAATTCTGTTAAATCATATCATCCAACAAACTTCTCAATTATGTTAATTAATAAATCCACATTTCTGCTACTTACCAATATTATGGCAAGTAGATTTTAAAGGGAAATAGAATCCACCTTGTAGCATACCCTCCGAAAGATGGTAAAGACTCGACTGATGGGTTTAATTTTTATTGCTTTTCCAAGCTCCGTAATAAACCTTTGGGAGTTTGCTCAAATACACTCCTTTCATGTCACTGTTACTGTTTTGTTGTTTTACATGTATTTCTTACTTTTAACTTACAACCAACTTTATCACTTAACC